>JAPTMW010000009.1:34988544-35000690 GCA_029822955.1 Ostorhinchus angustatus
TGACATAATGGTCTTAAATTGTTAATGACATTGTTTTGCAGCATGCACCATATGATGCCATGGTGCTTGTGTCTATGTGTTGGTACATCGATCAGCAACTCAAAGCTACAGATGGGGAATGGAAGGTAAATATTTATTGTTCTTATTCTTATTTCTTTGTGTTGCTTTTAAATTTAATTTAAGCTCAACATTCATGTGAAAATGAAGCAGTTATGGATGTTGCAAGGACGACTGAAAAGGCGAGAACTTCTGAAGTTCAGGCACATCACCTGTGTCAAGAGCAAATGAGTGTTGAATGAAGTCAGATGATCTCGTTGCTACAAACTCATCAGTTCAGATGAGTTGATCAAACGTTAGGACAGTACCAAATTCTCCACCTCCAGTTATGGAAATACAGAATGAGTCTATGGAACTGACAGTCTCATCTAGCTGCATTGTGTAAATTGGCAGATTTTCAGTTGCAAAGCAGTACATTGCAAATATTAATGATTTTATTTGGTTTGAATGGAGCTTTAGTTCATAGAATTCCACCTATAGGACACATTGTTGTTTCTTTTCAGGGCTCAGACACAGTCAGATCCATGCCCCTTCCTGAAGAGCTGGTGTTCACTGTGGACGAAAAAGTGCGGAGTGACATCGACCACGCTAAGCAGCAGTACCTGCAGACTGTGAGCCAGTATTAATATTCAGTTACATGAAAACCATCTGAGACATTCCCAGATGTGTGACTCTCTGCTCTGGCTCTGACTTCACAGACACAGGACCTTCAGATTGTGTGTTACGCCTTTACCGCTTTTGGAAAAGCAGCTGTTAAACAGAGGAAGCTGCATCCTGATACCTTTGTTCAAATGGCGATGCAGTTGGCCTACTACAGAATGCACAAAGAGTATGGATTAATATATGTATTTATTTGTTGGCTGTTTTTTAAGATGCATACAACTTTGAATGACCCTCTACTCTCCTAGGCCAGGATGCTGTTATGAAACAGCAATGACTCGTAAATTCTATCATGGAAGGACAGAAACGATGCGACCCTGCACTCTGGAGGCTTTAAACTGGTGTAAGGCCATGACTGACCCCACATGTGATGTGAGTGTGTTTTTAAGAACCATCACTGTGGCAAAACACAAGAGGTTCAACAACTCTTTGTTCATGGGTGTAAATCTGTTTTTCTCTCAGGCGAATGCTAAGAGGAGAGCCATGCTGCTGGCCTTTAAGAAACACAACAAACTGATGGCTGAAGCCCAGGAAGGAAAAGGTGAGTCTGCGTTACATATTTGTTTTTCACAGATGTAAGCTGGTATTATGTCTTCAAATCACTGTTGTTTGATCACTCCATTTATGAACATGATCACAGACGCGGTGTTTTTTTTTCTCCACTCATTATATGTTTAGGTGCAATTATGAACCACAAAATAGCAAAAGCATTAAAATGCAATATTATATGTTGGAGAGAGATAAGGTAATATGCCATAAATGAATTTGCATGTCAAATAAATAAGAGCTGTACCAACTTAAAAAGTCCCTGAATGTAAGCACAAAGTTTTACACAGGTAAGTGTTATATTTGAAAACAGTCAACACTGTACCGTTTCCCAATGGAAAATGATTTTTTGTGCACTCTCTTAGTAACACATCACCCCAGTGGCTAGTTTAGTACTAAATAATAAACAAACTACAAATTAGTCGTAGTATTGTGTGAGAAACACCTGAACACACATCTGATGCAGTTGTGGTCAGTTTAATTGTTTAAAACATTAACTACCATCATTAACCAGTTAATTCCCTTAATGAGACCAGTTTTTGTCACTATGAATGTTACTGTCTGTACAAAATGTACTGTATACTGCTAGTGTGGGAAACAGGGTTGTGCCTGGTTTATAAAAACATTTTGTGTTATTGTTGCAGGTTTTGACAGACATCTCTTTGGGCTTTATCTTATTGCCAAGGAGGAGGGACTTCCTGTTCCAGATCTGTACAAGGATCCTCTCTATACAAAGAGGTATGAATTATGTCAATTTGTTTTCAGAAACAGTGTTTCTGCTGTTTTGGTCATCATGCATTTAAGTCTGTGCCATCCTTATACAAATATTATGTACATATTCATTGATGCCTAGACTTAAATATGACATTATTTATTAAATACAGTACAATTAAAGGCAATTGTTTATGCCTCTTAATATTATTTTATATTGTGTCATAGATTGCATATGTGGAAGTACATCCAATATTTTAAGATGTACACAAATTTAAAGTTTGTAATTGAACAAGAAAAAATATGGACAATGTGACAAGAACTCTTTCAACAAGAAGACATTTTAAAAGGCTTTACACAGTAAGAAAGCATTTAAAACAACCCAGACTTAAAGCATAATAAGAACAGCATAAGACAACAGAGAGCCTGCAGGTATGGGAGCTGCCATGTAGCTTCTGTGATGCTCTTTGGAGTGTTAGTCTGCATAGTAGAGTTATAGGGAAGTGACATCTGAATTATTTCCTTCTTCACAGCTGATGGATTTTTGACTACATTTGGTAGTTATGGCTGTCACATCTGTTTTTATGTCACTGAATGATCTATTAAAAGCAAACTGATTAGAGAAATGCAAATTCAGACACAAATCAGCCTGATGAATATACCTAAAAAGATGAAAATTCCCTTTGGAGTCCTGCTGACTAACATTGAGCAGATGAGGTTTATGTTTTATGCTGCAACCAGCACTATCTGTCATATCAGAGGTTTTTGCTTCACTTTTCAGAGGCGTTATTATGTCTATATACAGTCTACAATACAATTTAAGGAATTTTACCATAGAATCACTGCAGCTATTCTTAAAGTGTCTGACTAAAGAGCATGACAATATAGATATAATATTTACAATAGTAATTGTAAAGCCAATGGGTGTGTATCAAACTTGTATTTGTCCTGCAGTGGGGGTGGTGGCAACTTTGTGCTGTCAACAAGCCTGGTAGGCTATACTACTGTTCTGGGGGCTGTTGCTCCCATGGTGCACCACGGCTATGGCTTCTTCTACCGCATCAGAGATGACAGGTGAGCATCTGCAAATTCCATAAATACTGCTCCAAGACTTGCGATTTTATTTCATCGCAGGGTTTGAATACATTGAGCAGTACTCAATGTAAAGTAAAAATAAGTGCATTTTTCTTGCATTGTGAGTAGTTGCCATCACTGTAATGTTGTCTTTTTGTTTTTCCAGGTTTGTGGTTTCCATTTCAGCGTGGAAATCCTGCCATAAGACGGACGCTGCATCACTTTTCAATAACCTGTCTCACTCTCTGCATGAGATGCTCCACCTGGCCACCACCGCTCAGCTTTAAGTGCACGCACTGACAGACACAGAACTCACTTTTACCTCATAACCTGTGTTTGTCTGCAATGACTAACGGTCCACAAATCTTCAATCAATAGTCGCCAGTGATAGTCATGTTTGTCCTTTGCACAGATCAATGCAAATGTACAGTAGCAGAACAACAGTTGTTTCCACTAGGTTGGGTATTAACATGCTAACTTTTCTGTTTTTACATTATACTAAATTAGTACTAATTTGTAATTTTAACTGTGTATATATTGTTTGTCTGATTCACTATGTTAGTAGAAAATGTTATTAAGCCTATACATTTAGACAGTATTACTTCATTTTAAAGCTGACAGGATGCTAACAATAGGATTTTTTTGTTCCACAGTAGGATGTGATTTTATCAGAATCTGAGATGGCTCTGATTTTTTTTTTGGATTGAGGATTTATATTGATTGTAAATGACTATAACTGGGCATTCCAAGTAAACCCTCAAAAGATAAGAACCTGAATGTTATGATCATGATGTACAGAAATATACAAACCTGCACTCAAATCTAGCATGAGCTGCTTAGGAACACGGGTGCCTTTTAATCTAACAAAGCACATTGTTTTGTATTTCTTTAGTACATCAGGGAATCTGCTGCACTTTAAAGGTTATGAGTGCTTTACAGTTTCCTGTGTCTATTGATTTTTTTATTAGTACAACTGCTGTTAACTTTCGCTGAACCTCTAAAGGCTGTGAATCTTCCTTTATCTGTAATACATTTAAAGCCTTACACCAGTCTATCATTGATCTGTGATTGTTCACTTAGATTTTGTAATTTCTTCCAAATGAAAAAGAAAGCAGGAAATCTGTGTGTTTGGAAATGTGATGAAATGTAGTATGAACCCTGTGAAATAAATGGGTTATATTTGAGTCCAGTTATTTTAATGATTTTACAGTGGTTCAGTAAATATATAGCTTTAATAGTTACATACGGCAAGTTCTCAAAAAGTTATTCTTTTCAACTGATTACAAACAGATTCTTAGAGACTGATCCCAAAGTGCTTGAATGAAAAATTAAACCATTTCTGGTTTAAACTGTTGAAGTGCTTCTATCTCATTACTAAAATCAGCTAAATTGCACGTTATTTAAAAGTTATGTAAAAAAAAATATGGCAAAAACAGTGTATGTTATGACAGGCATACAAGATGCACTACCACACAAAGTAACTCCAGTGTAATATCTTTCAGTACAATATTTGACACTTAACAGAAGGTGGCACCAAAAGTCAACCACAGCTGGGGTTAAAGAGACTGGCCATAAATGAGTTTGCAGGTTCACAGAGTACAGAGTCTGTAATTTCAAACAAGAGGGGCAATAAAGAAAAGGGGACAATACTGGCCTTTGTTACAGCAGACAATAAGAATTATGGAAAGAATTACAGGCATCAGTAACAGAATTGGCTCAGTTAATTTCTGTCGGTAAGGTGCGATGGAATGAAAAAACAGGACTAGGGCTGAGTATCGCCATATTTACTGATCATTCAGTCCTGATTCAAGTTGGAGTTAATTTAATTCACAGCAGCTTAATGGGACTAATCATTCATTCTATGATTGAGAGCTGCCTTCCCCCTGTGATAAGTCCAAATGTGTTGTTTAAAGGCCGGTAGAGTTATGGCTAAAAGTCGACTTCTCTGATCCCAGTGAGCAACAGCTGCAAGACAGCTACAGGATATCAGCACAGGGCTGAACCAGTGCATCCAGCTCCAAAAAACACTGTTCAGTCTGAATGTTCATGACTAGGAATGTAAAAGAAGCTGGTTGATACAAAAAGGCACGTGCTGAGTATTGTTCCCAGGGTCTTCAGGTTCTCTCACTCTTTGTTGGGACCCATCTGTCTGGTGACCAGTTTGTAGTAGATTCCCTTCCTGGCCAGTAGTTGCTGATGTGTCCCCTGTTCCCTGACCACTCCTCCGTCAAAGACAGCGATGCGGTCTGCATTTTGGATGGTGGACAGCCGGTGGGCCACAACAATACACGTCCGGCCCTTGCTAGCCTTGTCTAATGCCTCCTGCACCACCTAGAAAGAGCAGAGGAGGAGGAGGAGGAACTGGAGTGAATGAGGCCAAACCTGGACCAGTCACAGAACGACATAGAAGATCAATAATAGTGTTTAGGTTCAGATTAACCTTATGTATCATCTCTAAAAAAGAGGATTTCTAAAATGGTTCATTAACACCATTAGCCTATATGTCATCAGCATCAGTTATTATTAAACTGTAAAACAGGTTAAAATGTGAATTGCATTTCAACTGAGTATTTTAAGCTTAAAACCATCTACACCAGTGGCTTTAACCTACAAAAACCTACAGTGCTACCAGTGACCAAAAGCATCTTCGGATCTGAAATGTTTAATAACTGTACAACCAATAATTCTATCAATACATGTAGACAAGTAAAATGCAGCTTCTCAGCTTTTCATGGTCATCAGATATAACCTATAGTGAACGTGGAAACAGCGTCATCTTCTGCAACACTGATTCACCAGTAAAACTTATGTAGTTTGATAAACTGAAGAGGGTGCAGAAGCTTTAATATGTTCAGTTATAGATATATTTTGCTGAAAATGTCACTTTTTCTTCATTTTTCTCTGTTCTGGTATAATAACTTTTGAATTTACTCTGAGCTTTTGTGAACATCTATGAGATCAGGAAATGAAATATGTCTAAATACCTGAATTTCACTGAAAAATGGGAAATACAGAGGATAATATTATAATAAATGGTGATAAATCACTTAGGAAAGGATAAATATATATAGAGAAAGGTATCTGAAAGATGCCATAGGAAGGGTACTGGGTTTTTAAGGGTTAAAGTACCCAAAAAACTTTTATTTTACACTTTTATCATGTATTTAGATTTAAGTTTAATAATAATAATGGAGTAGATTTCTATAGTGCTTTTCAAGGCACCCATAGAGCTTTACATTACTGATCCATTATTCATTCGCTCTCACATTCTCCCTCTGGTGGTGGTAAACTACATCTGTAGTCACAGCTGCTCTGGGGCATGCTGATAGAAGCATGGCTGCCAATTCGCGCCAAATGGCCCCTCCGACCACCACCGAACATTTGTACACATTCATACACCAGTGTGAGTGGCATTGTAACATTTCCTACAGTGTTAGATGAACATGAATGTATCACTGTATGCATTTGTTTTTAAAGGTCAGTGAGCCAAATAAACACTCACAGAGACTGTTGTCACAATTTTAAAAAAATTAAAATTTACAGGTCCTTTATAACTTGTAAATTATTATTATCATTATTATTATTATTATTATTATTATTATTGTTATTATTATAAATGATAAGTAAAGTGACTGCTCTGTCCTGAGTAATTCTGGTTGTTTATCTCCAAATTCTTTAAACTCTTCATTAAACCTGATATATATTCAGCCTGAATTCCACTGGTGTGACCCGAAACAGGGAAAGAAAAACACAGTCAAACCTTCTCGCTCTCAGTGTCGAGTGCAGACGTGGCCTCATCCAGCAGCAGTATTTTGGGGTTACGGAGGATGGCTCGGGCTATGGCGACTCGCTGCTTCTGACCTCCTGACAGCTGGGCGCCCTTATCGCCAGCCTGGGTGTTATACTTCTGCTCATGCAAACAGACAGAGAAGTGGTCTCTGTTATTGTCAAAATAATTTTTTCCCCATTTGAGTAGCATGAATTGTTAATAAACTGGTGGTATTTTTGACAAAACAATTCCTCAATATCTTATTTCTTTAGCATTATACACCACTATTCATTGTATGAGATAACTTTTGTTATGATTTTGCGCTATATAAATAAAAATTTGATTGATTGATTCACTGATAGTGGATTCCATGCATCTACAGTTTCAGATATAATGTTTTTTTGGTTTTTTTAAAGTATAAACACATCCATAAAGGTCTTTCCACAAATATAACACATTGTTGATTTAAGAAAACCTACTATTTCCATGTAAAATGCAAACGTTCACTGAATGCCATGAATCACTGATTATATTCTGGGAAACTTCAGTCACTGAGACAAAAGGACAAAAACCATAAAGTTTAGACTATTATCTAAACTGTGGATTATTACCCTGCCCCCCAAAGGGGAGGCGAGGGTATTGTTTTTGGCTTGTTTTTTTGTTAGTTTGTCAGCAACTTTACGCAAAAACTACTGGCCCAATTTCCATGAAATTTTCAGGAAAGGTGCGAGGTGGTCCAGAATAGATCCCATTCAATTTTGGTTAATGTAGGTAAAAGGTCAAGGTCACCAAAATTGTGTTTTCGCAATGATGAGAGATAGGGCAAATCAGGTAAAACGTAAGGGAGGGGCGGGGTTTGTTGTCCCTGGCACCGCTTGTTAGAGAATTTCTTTGTAACCACATGTTTTGGATTCATTAAACCATATATCAGGATAGGATAAAACTTTATTTATCCCACAGTGGGGAAATTCAAGTGTCACAGCAACATTTATTAGAGTAGAATGAATGTAAAAAACATTATTAAATGCAATGAGATGACAATTAAGAGCCGGAGTCCTTACTGCAAATGTAGCTTTAGTTAAAGACTGAATAACTGTCTGCTGCAATAATGTCAGACATGAAAGAGCTCATATGTGAATGATTAACTAATCTGTAATAGATAAAGCATTGATCTCAATATGTTGGCAAAGAAAAGTAAAACCCTTGAGCTCTAGTTATACGGAAGAGTATAATGAGGAATGACAGTTATCTTGGTCAAATACTGTTAGTGACAAGTAAAAAAGAGTTAAGAAGAATCTGAGGGAAGATCAAAACACCAACAAAAACCTGATATTTGACCATCACTGAAGATATTGTCATTCATTCATTTTCTGAGCCCGTTTTATCCTCACTAGGGTCACAGGGGTCCCTGGAGCCTATCCCAGCTACTTATGGGTGAAGGCGGGGTACACTCTGGACATGTCCCCAGTTCATCACAAGGGCTGACATATAGAGACAAACAATCATTCTTACACCGATGGGCAATTTAGATTAAAAGATTAACCTTTGGATGGGAGGAAGCCAGAGTACCCAAGGAGAACCCACAAAGAGAACACGCAAACTCCACACAGACAGGCCCCACCCCCATCGAATCGAACCCAGGACCTTCTTGCTGTGAGACACAAGTGCTATCCACTGCACCACTGTGTCATCAATATTTTCACTGACTCATAAATTAAGACCAGAAGAAGCACAACTGGACAAAAAATGGAGTGAATTTACAAGATGTGGTTCACAGTGGGTCAGTTTCAGTGTGTGGTGCATGTTTGCATTATACATATATATATATACATAAACTGACAAAGACTCTGGTTCTCCTAAAGTAAATAATTAAGTAAAAAGTGTGGACATCCTACCACTAAATAAAAATGTGAAATGAAAACAGGCTTTTTGTACTTTTTAGGAAAACAGTCCTTTAACCGGCTGAGTCCGAATACGCGTAAGCTGCGTTTTGTAAACTGACA
The DNA here is from genome assembly GCA_029822955.1 of Ostorhinchus angustatus. Classification (NCBI taxonomy): domain Eukaryota; kingdom Metazoa; phylum Chordata; class Actinopteri; order Kurtiformes; family Apogonidae; genus Ostorhinchus; species Ostorhinchus angustatus. The sequence goes on from JAPTMW010000009.1 coordinate 34,997,365, forward strand.
GACACTGTATTTTAATCGAACATTCTTATCTGGGTGATTAAGACGACCTTGAGACATTGTAAATGATTAGAACTGCTGGGTTATAGAAAGTGGAAACAACACACACACACACACACACACACATACATTATGTCTGTGGCATGTGCACAGGAGAAGTATTACCTTTGGCAGCCCTTGTATGAAATCATGGATGTTGGCTGACTTAGCGGCCTCCTGTATTTCTTCCATGGTTACAGTACGGCTGTTGTCTCCATAGGCGATGTTTTCAGCCAGGGAGCAGTCGAACAGCACAGGCTCCTGGGATACGATGCCAATCTGAGACCTTAGCCAAAGGATGTTCAACTCTTTGACATTTCTTTTGTCCATCATCTGAGGGAGACATGGGCAGTAGAAATAAGCACAACTGGGAGAGTGGTTTTGTTTTTATTCATCTTAAAAGCCACTGTGTGATTATAGTTTGTAGTCAGTTTGTTCTTGATAAAAATCCATTTTTTCTTATTTCATTAAGCTCAGTTCATCATTTGCTGATCTTACAGCGCCAACAAAAAACAACATAGAGGCTTGTACAATGTAAATAAAAAACTGCCCCTTCAAAAATCACAGGACATCTGAGGATAAAACAATAACAATAAAACAATAAATATTGATTTGCTCTTTCTCACGGGACTGGAAGAAGGAACATGAATTCTTTCTAGATAAAATTAAATGGTTAGAGTAGTAAATGTAGATAAAAAACACATGCGACAAAGAATAGGCCTCATGGGTTGTCAAGGTTGCTGTGTCATCAGTGTGGTGCAGTAAAGCAGCCATAAAAACACAGTCACGCTAACCTTCAGCTAAATGACAGTAGGTGAAGAGCCAAGAGTGACTGAGCACGCCTCCTTACCACGCTGCCTTCGTTGGTGTCGTAGAACCTCTCCAGAAGCTGGATGGTGGTGCTCTTTCCACAGCCGCTGCTGCCCACCAAAGCCAGGGTCTCTCCTTTGCTGACCATCAGATCCAGACCTCTGAGGATGGGCACATTAGGCCTCGTGGGGTAGTTAAACATCACGCTCTCAAAACGCACGTTACCATCAAATTCTTGCTGGAGATTTGAGAGAGGAGACATGAGAGGGATGTGTTACCATGTTTGTGTTGTGTTAACTGTTGCACCAGTGTGTGTCTCTGTGTCTATACCGGCATCTCTCCAGCTTTGGATAAATTATCAATGGGAGACTCTTTGTTTATCAGCATCATGAGGTGAGCGGCTGACACTTTGGCCCGGGCGTAGTTTGGAGCGAAGGCGTTAGCCTCTCCGACAGCCATGGCCCCGTACACGAGAGCAGAAATCACACTGGAGGATGAAGTCAAACAAACAATCAATCAGCTCTAGTTTTACTACAATGACACGAGTTAAGGGTGGAAACCTTTCGTCTACTTTCTCAAATCATCAGTCAGTCAGCTGTGAAACATGGTTACATAAGCCATCATAAAGCTGTGACATCTGAACCCTGTGTGTGCAGTATAAATTGGAACTTGCTACATTTTTAAGGGTTAGATTTTCAAGTCTACAAACGTGACTGAAATACCTCTACTCCCAGTATTCCACTTTATCTTCTTCAATTTGACGTCATTTTTTATGCACAAATAGATTTACATAAAATTAACTTTGTTTTATTCTTGTTTTTTTATCAACATAAATTACATTATTGAAATTTTTCATGGCTAATTTTAATAGATTTCCTGTATGAAAACATATTTCCTGTTTAAGTCTCTGGTCACCTTTGGGATCCTGACTAGAATTTAAAATTTTTGGCATAAACTTTGTATAAGTGCTTTTTGCTTTATAGCTTTATGGTCCATTGTAAGCAACAAAAGAAGCACCGGACTTTGGACTTCCTCTTTATGTAACAGGTGGAAAAAAGAAGGCAGTGGCTTCTCTCAACAGTGATGAAAGTGAGTATTGAAGGAGTAGGTTCAACAATATCTATTCAGTGGAGTGTTAAGGTAGCACATTCACATTTACAAGTTAGATCACGTTAAGCATATTAATTTGGCTTGTATCTCACAAAATGTACACTGATGATTCCTTATCATATTTTGATGAAAATGACTTCCATTTCCTTATGTGCCTGTGTGAATTCTTCAGTTTACAGTCAGTGACATCTGCTCTGAACACGTTAAAGAACAGTTAAAGTCATATAAACAGCCTCTGTTCCCCGCCTAGACTGATATTACCAGTGTCTTATCCCTGTCATAAACTAAACAGACACTCACTCTTCTGTTTTAGAGTCAGATGAGTCACTTTGTCACTGCATTTCATTGTGTTGTAGGTAAGACCACCTACACTGAGACCCAGACCAGGAGCAGACCAGATGCACAGCAAGACCATCACAGCAACAAAGTTTATCAAATAGTTATATGTTATGACAAGCTACTTCATTTTCTTTACCATAATCCTGAAATGACAGTAAACTTTATGGTGATTAAAGTTCAACACAGGCAGTCTGTTTAGTCAAGTGATGCAAAGCAGAATGTAACCACTGCTCTGTTTCTGTTGGTCCTGTTGTTACATTTACATTTATCTCCTTCTGACACACACTTGCTTCTTGCCCAAATATGTCAAATATCATTAAATCAGAGACAAATTAACAAAATATTGCTCAGTGTAGTGATAATCCTATATTTGTGGTCTTGAAATAAAAGACCATGTTCTTAAGACCAGACTGATCAGCTGTACTCACAGGAATACTCCTTCAACCTCTATCCTTTCTTTTTCAATAAGGAACGCTCCAAAGCGGAAACAGGCAGCATAAGCGAAGTAGACCATGGCCTGAGCGAGGGCGTAGGTGAGACCAAAGGCATGGGCCTTTTTCCAGGCATTCCTGTAGAGAGACAAATGTAATGAAATTTAATACATAAAACTATTCAGAGTGAATGAGGGACCGGTGGGTTAAGAAGCATCTGTTGTCATCATACTCGTATGGCACTTGGAGGTTTTCCTGATACAAAGACTCAAACCGGGCTTCTCTGTTGAGAGAGGCGACGGTGCGGATATTCTCAATGGCTTCTGTAGCAATCTGAAGACACATAAAAAAAACATTAGCTCTACACACAAATACATTTAGCCACATGGATCAAACCCAGAGTAAAAACACTGGAAAAAATTTTAATTGGCAGATTTTTTTTGCTTGAATTAAGCAAAAAAAAAATCTGCCAATGGAACAAGTGAAAATGATCTTGGTAAGATTTCTTGAAATAAGATGTATCGTCTAAAAATAAGTTATTTATATCTCACTGAAAAGTTACTCTTTAGGTGATTATGTCTTATTTTAAGTGTGATGAGA
>JAPTMW010000009.1:35145769-35158120 GCA_029822955.1 Ostorhinchus angustatus
ATCCTACATACACATGCATATACACATACCACATCCTTGTGCATCTTTATAACACCCAGTGATACCCAACTCCTCCCTCATCCTTGTACCTCTTGAAAATTGTGTCTTTGTACCTCCTTTTAAATTGTTTCATTCTTGGATATTGCTTTAACTCTATGTTGAATCTTTTCCACAGTCTTACCCCACTGTTTGAAACACAAAAACCCTTCCTATTCGTACATATTGAGTGAATATTAAGTTAATTTTCATCCTTAAATTATAACCCCCTCATGAATATGGAATAATGTCTGTATATTTGTTGGTAATAGATTATTACCCCACCCCCCAAAGTGGAGGTGAGGGTATTGTTTTTGGTTCGGTTTTTTTGTTTGTCCGTCTGTTTGTGTGTTTGTCAGCAACTTTACACAAAAACTACTGGAACAATTTTCATGAAAGGTGCAAGGTGGTCAAGAATAGATACTGTAAAATTTTGGTGAATGTAGGTCAAAGGTCAAGGTCAAGGTCACCAAAAATGTGTTTTTGCAATGATAAGATAGCGCAAAACAGGTAAAATGGTTGCGAGGGTACGGGGTTTGTTGTGCCTGGCACTTGTTCTTAGCTTTGTACATTTGAGCTGTTTGATAGTCCACAATGTCTGTAAATTTGAGTAATTTTGACTCTAAGAATGAGTTTGTGTGTTCCCGTTAGCCAACGTTGTGAATGTAACAGTATAGAGTGTGGAGTGATTTCTGATCCCAAACCTTCTTTGCTTTATTTATTATTGCAATTCTTCTTGAGGCTTTAGTTTATTCATGTTTGATATGTGCTTTCCAACACAACACACAAAACAACATAAATCCAGAGTAAGAATTTTAATCAAATGTAAAAAAAAAAAAAAAAAAAAAAAGAAAAAAATAGAAGGTCATGCACCTTCTAGTTTGCAGGATCTCTTGTATGATCCTGTTAATAGACAGACAAGCACTAACAAACACATAACCTCTTTGGAGAGTGTTATTAAAGACTTACTTGGATCTCCTGTTTGATGGTGACTGGTTTCACAGGGGCCGCAGTCACTTCTTTAGGTTGACCAATTTCAGCTTTCAGCAGCTCTAAATCCTACAGTAATAAAAGGATACAAACCTTGATTTAGTTTTTGTATTAATTTCTACTCTTTGGGCTCCTAGAAATCATGAGTGCTCACCTCAATGTCATCCTCCTCAAAAGGCTGTACATTCTGGTTTGTCCCAGCTGAAGGTTTGCTGGATTCTTGAGAAACTATCCTGTGCTCTGACGGCTCCACCTTTATGGGGACACTATGCTGTTCAGTTTTAATATCCTGGTTCTTTCTGAATCTAGAGTCTTTTTCCAGGTTTGCTTGTTTCCTTTGACTAGTGTCATCGCTGTCTTCCAAGTGGAGACGCTTTCTCTTATTCGAAGCCTCCGCAACATTAAAAACTTGTTTCTGTTTGGTTGACGTGTCACTTTTTGACTGTACTTGTTGGCCTGAAGGTTGCTCATCAAAGCAGTCCATATCTAAAGACATGATGGACTCCAGTTCGTCCATCTTTATCTCTTCTTCCAACTCTTTCCTCTTTCGACTTTGTGCTTCCTTTATGGCAGTGTCTGATGGAGTGTCCAACCGTCCGAGAAACAGATCAGCTGCTGAGCTCAGGGGAGTCTGGGATGTGGCTGCAGGGATTTTCTCTGACTGTGTGGGTGTCTCTTTAGATGTGACTGATGGTGCCTGCATGGTCACTGAAGATTTCCACACAGGCTTCTTTGGTTCTGGCATCACAGCAGAGAGCTCATCCTCTAATGGCCTTAATGAAAGTAACAGAATAAATGCAATCAAAGTTCCCATTAAGTCATAAAGACCCAAACATTCACCGACCAAAATCTACACCTGATTTAAATTGTTCAATCCCTGTTGATCCACTAATCCTATCAACACATGTAAATAATTGGTGTAACATACAATTTGTCATCTTTTCATGGTCATCAGATATGACCCATTTGGACATTCAAAGTCGCCATAGTGAACGTGGAAACCCTGTCATCTTCTACAACATTGATTCACCAGTAAAACTCATGGAGTTGGATCAATGACAGTGGATGGACACACTTGGTTTATGTTCACATATTGATATATTTTACGAAAAAAGTCTCTGTTTATGATATAACCCTCAACTTTAATCTGAACTTTTACGAACATCTACATCACAGTACCATAAATATAGGAAAATACCTCATTTTCACTTAAAAATACAAAATACACGGTGATATGTCACTTAAGAAAGGTTAAGTATAGAGAAAAATTTGATAATTTTGATTTGTTCCATTGGCAGATTTTTTGCTTAATTCAAGCAAAAAAAAAAAATCTGCCAATGGAAGAAGTGAAAATGATCTTGGTAAGATTTCGTGAAATAAGATTTTCAAGATCTATTGTCGAAAAATAAGTTCTTATATCTCACTGAAAAGTTACTCTTTAGGTGATTATGTCTTATTTTAAGTGTGATGAGATATTTTGACTAGAAATGAGGAAAATACACTTGGTAAGATTTAGATTTTTACAGCATAGCACTAGGTCTTTACAGGTTAATTTGCTTGTTAATGTATCAAAACACATTTTACTGAGAAGCACAAATGCAAAGCAAGCATCCTGTAAAGCAGACTATGGTACCAATTCTTTCTCCTCATTTCAGTACAGTAGGAAAATCAATTCACATAGACTTGAAACCTGAATATTAGATAACCCATTATAGAAAATATCCATTTGTTGATCCACCCATCTATTAGCCAAACTGCTTACACTCATCAGGGTCAGGAGGTTTAAACATAATGCCTGCTTTTATCGAAGCAGTGAAAGAAGAAAACACAGAAAAGCAGTGTTGCAGGAAGACTCGATTGATTTGGAAAGTCTGCCCTACATCACCATACTAAAAGCACAAAAGCAGCCCATTAAATCCTCACCTCTTCTTGCTGACAGGCTGAAAGAAATTGGTAAGAGTTGACTGTTTCTGGGGTGAACTTTGTGCAGAGGTCTTCAGTTTTTGAGGAGACTGTTTCGGTAGGAATCTCCTGGTGCCACTATGGGATTCAGGAAAAGACGACTGGGATCTGATGCCATTACTTTCTCCTCCTAAAACTGAAAGTGACAGATGTAGAGAGAGTATTACAGACAGCAGACGATGCAGATGATCTAAGGTGAGCTATTTTAAACTTCCACAGACCCAAATTATGACTCAAGCAGGAGTTCTGTACATTCCTACATTTAAGATTCAGAAGTTATCATACAGTTCTATTTTATGCCACACATTTTAAAAAGGAGAAAAACAACAACAGCATGAGATTAGTGCTTAATACTCTACTTTAATTCTGCTAATAAACAGAACATTTCCAGCCCATCATGTGGCTACCTGCTACTTTGGTTTCTGACGTCTTCTGTTTTGAGTCTGTATCCTCCACTGTGTGGTATGATAAATTCAGCGACTCAGCCACAGTGCACTGTGTGTCCATCTTCTTCTGCTGGTTCTGGTTTTGTCTCTTATCAGGAGTCTCTCCCACCGATGTCACCACGGTAACCTTCTTGAGCTCCATCCTGATACAGTAAAGTCATAAAAACCAGAATAAAGTAACGCTCTGCCAGTTTGAGCAGATAACTTATCCTCTGTGTGTGTTTGTACCCTTGCGATGGCTCGGTGTTTGCTGCATAAGCTGTGATGTTCTGTGACGTTGTAGGTAACACAGTCTCATCCACTACTACACTTTGTGACAGAGAAGCACTTGGAATTCTGGGTTTCACCTTTGGCACTGACTCTAAAACACAAAGATAAAATAATCATTAGGATTAAAGGTTTCTGCGATGATTTGTGCTTGTGTTGTTGTCGTCTGTGGAGCTGGACATCTGTTGACATTAGCTGACTCCATTTCTAAGCTAACAGTATGTAGTGTTGTGCACTGTGCAGCTGCAGTGGAGCAGAAGAGATCTTATGAAGAACCTGAGGGCAAGCTTTAGCATTTTTCTGGAAATTCCAACCTGACCTCTCTTCATAGAAATCGGCGTACAAATAACTGAGACCAGTGAGCATGTGTACATACATTCTATTACTGCAAAAATGAATTTGACATATCATGTAAACAATGTAAAAATTCAGATAAAAAAAATTCAGATTAAGATGTGAGATATGTTGATATTATGTCAGTTTAAGAGGACATGTACACAGCAGATTTACAAAATCAATATACTTTTTGTGTTTAATTGCAGGTTACAACAAACATCCTGTATTTACTGTCAGATGGACTAAAGACAAACATCCACTCTGGTAAAGATGGAGGAATCAAAGATAAAACAAATTTCAACAAATGAGCAGCTCCCAGCAGAAAACAGACACCAACACAAACATCATGTAAGCATACCAGTATCTGTGAATCTTCTAAGTACACTTTTAATTCAACAACAACCTTCAGAAAAACAATTCAAATAAAATATAACTGAACAGATCAACAGATGCTTTTCAGCTACTTTAGGGACCATCGCTCACCTGAGTCAGGTGAACTGGAAGGATTGCAGTACTTTTCACAGGAAGCATATATGGCAGCCAATCCGATTTCAGACTCTGTGATTAAACGAAGGCCTTTTCTGGACACATGGAAAAAGAAAAAAACAAACAAACAGGAAAAAAAGAGCACAAACTGTGAGCATACAAACTATAAAAACAGGCTTGTCATTCTCTACATAACCAGAGTGAAGCTTTAACCTTTCAACAACGTTCTTTATAGTGTTCGCCCACTCAGTGGCAGTGGATGACATCAGAGTTTGGGAGCTGCCTGTTGTAAACTCGACCACACAGCTCTGTGGAGACTCCAGAAGGTCCCAAGGCAGGGAGCCCTCCTCCAGCAGCTGGTTCTTACCACCTCCAAAAGTCACTGCAGAACTCAGGCGCTTGAGCTGCAAACATCACAGAAAAGCAACAAATGCACAACCATGAACTTTACCTGCACAGAGAAACAGATAAATGGAAAAGGTTATGATTGATGATAAAATCCATATCATAAAAGGGAAGTGGACTCTGTGTGTGTGTCACAAAATCTGGAAAGAGTTGACTGCTGCAGTTTGGCATACTTATGTATTTTTGGTCAAGGAATAAACTATTGAAAATGGTAAGTTGATAGGACTAATATTTTGGGACATATTCATTTTGGAATACAATAGCCTACAATCACATTGTTATGCCCACAATCATAAAATCATCGTTGAAGTGGGTTACCTAGCCTAATATAAATAGGGCCATGTTGCCATGGTGTCAAATTTCATTTGCAGAAAGAGACATGCCAGCTGAGAGGTTATTCAACTGAAAATGCCAGTGGAATTTACCAAGAAAAAAAAGAAAGTAAATGAATGAACTGTATCAAAAGCTCTAGAACCTGTGGTTCCCCAAGGGTCAATGTGGTAGTTACAATGAACTGTGGAAGTTATGTTTTTCCTAAATAATGCCATATTTACAAATAGGTAAGTGCGCATTGCACACCTGATCTCCTTAAGAAGCTTCATGCATCCTGTCTATGTTCCTGAGCTCATTAGGACAGGGCAGATTTTTAGTGTTCTGCTATTCTGTAGCAGCAGACAAGCTACAAGAATGTAACAATAATATTTGACATATTGACTGTTAACTATACTGCTCAAAAAAATAAATGGAACACTTAAACAACACAATGTAATTCCAAGTCAATCACACTTCTGTGAAATCAAACTGTCCACTTAGGAAGCAACACTGACTGACAATCAATTTCACATGCTGTGGTCACATTAAACTATGTAAAGAACAAAGTATTTAATAAGACCATTTCATTCATTCAGATCTAGGACGTGTTATTTTAGTGTTCCCTTTATTTTTTTGAGCAGTGTATATTGTTGCATTGATAAGATTGGATATGACTTTATTGATCCGACTGTGGGGATATTGCAGTGTTTACAGCAGTAAAATACAAAAAAACAAAGGGCAGAAAGACTGGCTTTCTTTAACAGTTTTTATAACACTCATGAGTTTCATTATCTTTTGATAAGGGAAGATAAATACTGAGCAGACGTATATGATCTCACTGCTCATGTAAACAGGACTCCAACAGTCATCTGGTACTTTGCACAGGATGAAAATGTAACAGGATCACAAAGAAAGAATTACACACCTGCTTGGCACTAAGAAAAATAAAAGTCTTTCCAGTGAAAAGCTGTTTGCGTACTGGAATCGCTCCAAGGTTCACATCCTCTTTGCTCAAGCTGGGCTCATCTATCACAGGGATGAACCTAAAAACAATGAATAACGGAGAGGAGATTATTTTGGTCACAGTGTCACCTTTGATGTTTGATTTATCCTTAGCGTGATTAGTTTTACACATGAATGGGTTGTTTTATACCTCTCAACTTTGGGAAGAGGTGATTTTTGCTGCACGGCTTTGATGAGCTCTGAGAAATACTCTGGTTTCACAATAGGACGGCAGCACAGCAGAGCAGAAATTGTCTAATGAGGAACACAAGGAAAATATGGTAAGAGTAATACTTCAGGACAAACAAAACCCTTATGCTGAAGAGGACACAAAGTCTGACCTTTATGGTGACTTTAACAGTTGGCATAACCAGGTGTGTGCAGTCCTGAGTCCATGTGTTGACCAGTTTTCCCCCCACAGGCAGAAGAGCCTGGGAGAGCGATGCTTTGCCATCGTTGTCCAGACATGAAGAACACACTACTGGCTGCAGACGGTCCACACTGCGACAGACAGAGACAGAGGAACACAGAACAAAGAAGTAATGAGTATATGAACAGTGATATTATTAAGTTTTAAGGATAAAATTGCCATAAAACCAAAATCAAAATCTAGATTTTAAACATATGACTTCATGAGGCAAAACTTCAGTGACTATATTTGTTGAACATACCTGAACTTGCTGTGAAAAACTCCAAATGTTACACTGTCCCCTGACTTCAGGTTCACTGGTTCATCCCCTGTCAGACGCTGACTGTTGACAAATGTGCCATACTTAGAGGTGTCTTTAAGCGTCAGAGTCTGCAAGCAAAATAAATAAAAGTCAAAGGTGATCAGGCTTTACATGCTGCAATTTCCCATTAAAAACTGACAGTTCATACATATTTCAGCACCACTGTACTGCGTAACACACCTTTTTCAATTATTCATATCTCAAAAAGAAACCCTTCAATTAAATTGAGAAATCTATAACTTCAGAAAATAAATTTAAACAAAATCATTAGAATCATGGAAGCAGTGCAGCTTAGTCTGACAAAACTGATGACATGAAAATGACATGAGTGCTAAAGTTAACAAAAACAAATCTCTGTGATGGTCAGTTTGACATGCTGAAAATATATTCAAATTATTCTTTGTAATAAAGGTCAATTTCCACCAAAAAAATTGAAAGAAAAATGGAGGCTGTTAAAACATGAATATTAATTTCACACTGTCATCTATACAAACCAATTAATCAAAACATACTGTACATAGTGTGCACTTTACCACTGTATTTATTTGATATCTGCCTGTGTGGGTGTGAAAGTGGGTGTGCGTATGTGTGCGTGTGTGGGAGTGAATGACTAGTGAACAGCTAGTTGTATTGTTTCGTTGTATTGTACAATGAAATGACAAACTATTCTATTCTATTCTATTCTATTCTATTCTATTCTATTCTATTCTATTCTATTCTATTCTATTCTATAAAACCCCAACTATATACTGTTTCATTTACAGATTATTTTACAGCTTTTGTTCCTCAAAATACCCATCGAGAAATCATTTCACAGCTACCAAATGAAACGAATATCTGCTTGAACATATTACACTTAATGTACGGTAACAGCGCCACCCTCTGCCCTCTGACAAAAGTGCATTCACCAGGGGAATGTATTAAGATTAAGATTAATATCACTCATCTACTGGACAAATGATTAAACAAAAATGACATTATGGAGTGGATATAGAAAAAAAAGATTTGTTATTTTTAGTATAGTATCTTCATATAGTCACACAACATTTGACAGGATTTACTACGAAGACGGGGTACAGAACACTTTTCTTGAACCATTTTAATTTTCATAATACAATTCTATGGGTTAATATAATTTGTTAGAGCCCAGTATTTGTTGAGTAAAATACATCAACTGGCTTCACCTGTGCATCTTCTTGAAGAGCTTAATGAAAATGACAACATGAACTCACACCTTAGATCAAATCACAGCTTGCATTGTTGGGAGATTTTTCAACAGAACAATGATGTATGTTTGCCATGAGAACTGAGTGCATAAGCTGATGTCACACACAGCTATGGAAACGTATTCACACTATGTGCATAATTATGAGACAAGTGACTATTCTGACCTTATTGTTATATCCATGCATATTTTAACAGCTCTAAATAGAAGAAGGGTACTGATAATGCTGTTATTTTAAAGGATGAGCTAGAGGGAAAATCAAGTCCCAAAACTACAGCCAAATTTCTGGGACATACTTTCATCAAGCAGTGATAAGAGAAGCATCATTCCAGAAGACCATGATCTTTATGCAGGACATTGTTCCATCACATGCATCCAAGTACTGCTTGGCTCGCCAACAAAGACCTCAAACACAACCAGATAATGGCCTCACCCCTCCCTTACCTGATTTAAATCCTACTGAGAACTCGTGAGCCCTTTTCAAATATGAAATTCACACACTTTATACATTTCTTTGAACAGCATTTGGGAGGTGGTTGATCATGAATAGATCAAGAAACTTACGCACTCCACAGATGGAAGATTTGTGCCAGTATTAAAAAGAAAGGAGCCTAGATTGGTCAAAATATTTCTGAAAAGCCAAACTTTTGTCATTTGGAGTTATTTATTTGTTACACTTGCTCTGACAACAGAGAATAAACAAGTGAGTATGAAAAAACTACCTGTAAAGTCAATACATAGTAATTCTGTACAAAAGTTGCCTAATAAATGGGTGGATTTACAGTATATATTCCCTTGAAAAAGTCAAAACTTCTTTTGTGAACGTTAAAATTTGAGGTTCACAAACATTTTGGATTGGCCCAAAACATTGCATTTGTTCAATAATAAAACCAACCAAGAGGAGTATAATTTGCATAATAATTGTGCTCAATGTGTATGTTGACACTTAGGGATTCATAGGTATATTCTCTGTAATTCAAGATACTAATTTGAGCGTGTATTTGTAGAGAACAAAATAGCGAAAACTGCAGAATGAAACTTTGAAAACTGGTTTATAATAATCTTTATACGACACAAGACTCATGTTTTCAGAAAAGAAAAGTTCAGAAATCATCATTTGGTCAAATAAACATCTGTAATTATAGCTTTCACGTATTTTCAACCAGTGTCTCTCTTTGCTGTTGTCTGCTTTATGTCACTCATCGTACAAGAATGCAGGAATTGCCAGTTTGCCAGGCTGGTTTCACTCTTTCTCACCTGGTCTGTTGCAGTGAAGTGAGCATGAGCCCGACTGATAGACTGGTCATTGGGAAGGAGGATGTCACAATTCTTCCGTCCCACAACATACTCTTTACCTGAGACGAGATATTGGGTCTCACCTGCAAGTGACAGGAAGTCAGTAACTGAGCTTTTGACTTTGAGAACAGTTTGAAACACTCATGAAAGAAGCAAAGTTTCAGTGTTATTACGCAAGAACAGTAGAAATGTCAAAGCCTTCGTTCAAAGTCTGTGAAGGTTAGCTGAGAAAATATTGCATCATTATCCAACTGGACCCGGATTAATATTTCAGTAATAAGGTCTATCCTGCACAGCATGCATTCATAATACTTTCCCTTTTAACTACAACCATGACTCCAAAAAAGGTGAGATGGGTAAAATGGAAAATAAATTGTAATGATTTGTAAATCTCATAAACCCATATTTTATTCACAATGAAATATAGAAAACATGGCACATGTTTATAATGAGAAAATGCACCATATTAAGAGAAAGTTGAGTAATTTTGACTTAGACTGCAGCAGCATGTCTCCAAAAATTTGAAACAGCGCAACAGAGGGCTGAAAATAAGTGGTACGAAAAAGACAGAGCTGGAGAAACACTTTGCATTAAATTGGTAACAGGTCAACGAACATGACTGGGTATAAAAAAAGAATTTTAGAAAGGCAAAGTCTCACAGAATTAAAGATGGGCAGAATCCGCAAAAAAAAACAAACTGTGCCAACAAATTGTGAAACAATTTCAGAAGAAATGTCCCTCAACATAAAATAGTCAAAATTTTGAATATCTCATCATCACAATATAATCAAGAGTCTCTTGAGAAATCTATGCATAAAGGACAAGTCCAAAATCAATACTGAATTGCAGTGATCTTCAGGCCCTGGGGTTTTAACTTCTGGCTTATCAGTGTTTAGTTCAAAAGCCTGCATCTTTGATCATCCAGAGGAGCATTAGTGCCTATGGAATGAACAGCCTTCACGTTTAAATATATGCTGTAGGGAGATCCAAAAGGGTTTAGAGCAACCTGTGCTCCAACCCAGACCTCAAGTTTTTCAGGGATGGCCTTGCATATTTCACCAAGATAATGTTAAAGTGCGAACTGCCTCTACTATGAGGCCATGTTGTTTTGGTAGATGCAGCAGAAGAGCAGAAGCAGAAGAGTCCAGGTGCTGGTGTCCAGACCTTTCACATATTGAAAATATTTAGTGCATTATGGAACATGACAACAAAACCCAGGACAGTAGAACAGCAATAGTTTCTCAAAGCCTTCATTTCACAAATCTCCAGTAAAGGGTCTCAGTTCCAGAAGTTCATGGACTGTTGTCAAAATAAGAATGAATGACACACAGTTTTAAACATGGTCCAATCCAAACTTTCTAGAAACGAGCCATCAACTTCAGATTTTTTAAAAATGGTACATTTTCTTAGTTTAGACATTTGATATCTCTTGTATGTTGTAGTAAGAATAAAATACGAGTTTATAAGATTCGCAAATGACTGCAATTAGTTTCTGTTTACATTTCATTCAGTGTAACTGATTTTAAAGATTTATTGTAGCATATAAGTAATAAAAACGGTACTTCCGTATATTGGTCCTGTTACTTATGAGGATAGAGTCATACTTTGTCAAAAATCCAAATGACATTAGACGGAAACATTAAAATACACATGTCTGTACAGTAAAAGGAAAACTTGTGACGGTCATGTGCAGAAACAAACTCGTCACACCCACGCAGCAGCCTCACCCCATGAGCAGGTAAACACGACTAACTGTACAGCTCGTTTTTAGTTCACAACAAGCTTGATGGTCGTTTTCAGCTGTTTATCTTTATATTCAATCGATGGTTTTTCATCACAGATACAGATTTGTGGTCACTAGCTAATTAACTTCAGTCCGCTTAGCTCTGTGTGAAATAAGCTACTATTAAAATGTCGCGACTTAAGGAAAAGTTACCTCCAGACTGCAGAGGTGTCAGTATCCACATGGTTCTGCTTTAGTCTATCACCAGTTCATTTAAACACACAAAAGAATCCGTATAAGGCCTACATTTTAACTAAGACCTTTGCCACAACTCTTATAAACATGCAGGACATCAACGCCCGCCACTACATGACGTCATAATTCAGCGCCACTGCACCTTTTCAAAATAAACGTCAATCTTCCCTTTTTATTGTGTTCTACGTCAATGAACCTAGCACGTTTTAGAATTTATCTACGTTATTGAAGTGTTAAAGTTGTGGTTGGGTGCTAAAAAATAATATAGGCATCAAAAAACAAACACAAAGCAAAAAACCGATATCTGTCTGTGTGAAATATTCATTCATTCAAGATTTTTATTTGTCACGTGGATGTACAGGTACACTCACAGTAAAATGACATTTCAACAAGTACCCCTGTGCAAATTGTGCTCAGCATATAAAATAAAATATATATAAAATAAAAATAGAATATAATATGAAATATAGAATGTGCATATGGACAAGTAAGTAAGTATTCAGTGTGAATTCATTCATTCTTAGAAATAATTATCACCTGTGACAATATGTAATATCTAAAACATAATTTACTTAAAAGTATTTTTAATGCAGGTTGAATTTGTGCCATTCTGAATGACGTGGTCCCTCGACGCAGGGAGTTTGCGGGTGTTGAATGGCTGTTGATCTGGACTATTTTCATGGCTGAAAAAGGGCAAATGATTGAAGCGACAAAAACATGACACTTTCCTTCTCATGTCTTTCTTTTGTGTGTATCCAGACTTTTGGTCCCTGTCTCCATCATATTTTCTGAGTTTTGGAGGGAATAAATGTATGTTTTGCTCCTGTGCTGGTCACACAGAAAAGTGTATAAAAGCTTACAGCACCTGGTATTCCCAGG
>JAPTMW010000009.1:35175837-35186226 GCA_029822955.1 Ostorhinchus angustatus
GACAGGTAGAGCAGGTAACAAAGCAGGATCTGCAGATGAGAGGGCACGGCACTGGGACAGGTGCACGACTGGAGACAAAGATCAAGGAATGAAGCAGAGGAAAAGCCTCTACTAGTCAGGAGTTCTCGATTCAGTCTTGATCTTCTTCTGGACCACCATGAAGCTGGCGATCTTCTCCGTGGTGGTGAGCGTGGCCGTGCTGGGTGTCCTCGCCTTCCAGGCTTTCCGGCAGGAGCTGCACCTGCACGGTCTGAGGGCGCACATGATGGAGACGTCGATAGAGATCACAAAGAAAGAGCAAGCCATCCTCGAGGTGAAAAACAAAATCCAGGTTGTGAAAAACATGCTGAATAACGTCAACAAAAACATAGACGACATCAAGAAGAAGAAGGAAGACGTTGAGAAAGCGACGCAGGAGTATGAGGCCAGTCTGCAGACGTGCAACACGGAAAAGGCAAGACACGCATGGACACGCACTATCTGTTTCCCTAAAATCTGAGCATGAATCACAACCAAGTGTCACTTGTGTTTGAGCGTTTATCACCTCACACACACTGAGCTAAACCTGTCAGGACTCACATATGAGGTGTGTGTATTCAGCTGTCCTGTCTGTGGTGTGGTGCACCCCCTGCCTTAACTCCCAGGGAAACAGTAAACATGTGTCTGTCTTTGGTTTATGTTTTATAACTGAATTCTCCTGCATGTGTCCTTGTACATCATCCTGCTTTAATTCACAGGGAGAAGCAGAGAAAAAGAGGACAGAAGTCACAGAGTCAATGGCCAAATACAAAGGTAAAGGAGGCTTTCGTTTACATTTCTCACAGCACAGCAGGAAGTTACCGGCCTACACAGTATTTCAGTTAAATACTGGCTGATTTTAATCAGATGTAGACATGTAAATACGAGACTAATGTCTACAGTCACTTCAGTCAGACTGTGTTTTGGCCTGACTGGTAAAGTACTTGTCAATGGTTTACAAAGTTTACAGGACTGTCAGGTACCAAAATACCTCCTCCCATAAACCTGCAGTGTCATCACATATCCTGTCAGACAGCCTACTCTTTTGTCTCTGCTAATTTAGTTTTGCATGTGTTGAAATCTTGGCTTAAAACTGCAATGAAAGCAGTCATTCATTTTCATCTAAAATCAATCAACTGTCTTTTAATTTGAAAATTTTCATCCATACTTTCAGTGTAGTAGTCGTGTTTTTTATCCTGTTGCCCTCTGTCCTTAGCTGATCATGAAGAGGCCAAAGAGAAGGCCGAGGAGGACATTCAGAATTTGAAAGAACAGATTTTGAATCGTGACAAGGCTATTTGTGCCTTTGCAGATACATCCAATGCAGAAGCACGGTAAGATATCATGTCCACATAGAGTGGAATGTCAGTCAAAGCAGTACAGAAAACTGGCTGTTGATTATTTGCATATTAGACCTTGTTGTATTTTTGGAACTGTTTGAACAAGAAAAAAGGTATTTATTATACTCACATATTTATACTGTTGCACAGAGGGATGCAAATACCATGTATTCTGCATCCATCTGCTTCTTCGTCTTCATGTACAGATAAACCCAATGGATGCTTTGATGTGATGTGAAACTTGGACACAAACTGAGAATTGTAGTCCCCAAACATGTGTGCAATAGCCCCTTCAGTGCAGTGATTGCAGTAATTTCCTGTATATTTTTAAAATAGTTTCTGCTCAACAGAACTTATACCGGGTTCCTGCGGTGTCTTAAAAAGTGTTAAAAGTCTTGAATTTACAAATCTGTATTAAAAATGTCTTTAAAAGGTATTAAAGTTGATATGGTAGGTCTTAAATTATGTTGTCATCAACTTGTATTTAAATGTCTGTTTAATTTCCAAACTGCAAAGAAAGTAACTTCAGTCAACTCAATTCCACCGGCTCCAACCTAATGATTTATAGTGAAATTAGGACCCAACTGTTGCTAGCTTTGCAGCCCAGGTGAGAAATGACTCTGAACATTGGGAATCAATGCATTGGAGTAAATAAATGCATTTTCCTAAATTCAAGGAGTCACAAATTTTTGCTAGTATGTCTGTGAAGCGTGCGTTAAATTCTGTTCTAAGCAGTTTGAAAATGGTCTTTAAAAAGTCTTAAATGTAACCTAGAGAACCCTGTTATACCTGAGTGCATTAAAATGACTGGGAACTGGGTACAGCACATGATTAATGTATGGGCAGCGATCGAATGGACACCCAGTGGGGCAGTACAAGATAAACCAAGTGAAAGATAAGCGCTAATGACATGACAATACATGTATACACTTGAAAAAGAAACATTGCAATATGATTCTGTATGGAAATGAACATGTAGAAGCACAGGACTCTGAATATGTGAACTTATAGTTAGACCTAACACTAAAGGTCAGAACCACACCGTATTTTTATGTGGTATTCTATGTGCTATATTGTATAGTTAAAACACTCTGTACAATTTATTAACATGTAGTTGTTTTTCATTTTGTAGGAAGCTGTGTGGAATTCCTGAGGCTCAGATTTGAAGTCATCTCGCCTTACTTCAGCTTCCATCACATGATATCTTTATTCTATTCATACTTTCTCTGATGAACTGGTAAAACTACATTGTGTAAAATCATATCCTCTTGCCAGAAGCATATTTTCTATATCCTTCGTTGCAACAAAACCTGTGTGACTACCACATAGTTTCATGTTCTCGTATGCTCGGTGTAATTATTTACCAATTAAACCTACAGTATATCTGTAGTTTTATTTGGTTGGATCACATTTTAATTTTCCAAAGTATATTTCAGTGGCATCTCCGCTATATGTTATGGTACTGTATGATCCTAATGGACTCTTTATTCTTCGATGTCTGTCAAATTAAATTGGAAAATATAGCGTTTTATTTTTTGCACTTTACAGAGAAATAAAAGCCTCTGTCTTATGGACAGTTCTGAGGCGTGTTCCTCTACCTCCCCCTAGTGCAGAAACATCAGGTTTCATGCTGACTGATGGCCCACAATTTGCTTACAATATTAAAACTAAATGTGCTCAAAACATGTTTAATATACATGATGTGTCTTCCATTTTCATTGAGTGATCTTTAGTACAATGATTTTGCTGCTTGAGTTAACTTTAAGAATATCTGGGGACATTTGGTTACATGTTTATGACTTCTTCTGTTACTTTAAAAAAAACTTTTTTTTTTTAAATACAGAAGGTAAGGATAATTTTATATATGCTTTTTGAGAGCGTAAGTGCTCTTAAATTAGGGCCAGACTTGTGTGCACTTCTCACTAGCAACAAAACAACATGGAGTTATAACACTGTATTGGCTACTGTTTGATATACACTGCTCAAAAAAATAAAGGGAACACTAAAATAACACATCCTAGATCTGAATGAATGAAATATTCTTGTTAAATACTTTGTTTTTTACATAGTTGAATGTGACAACAGCATGTGAAATTGATTGTCAATCAGTGTTGCTTCCTAAGTGGACAGTTTGATTTCACAGAAGTGTGATTGACTTGGAGTTACATTGTGTTGTTTAAGTGTTCCCTTTATTTTTTTGAGCAGTGTATATATGTTTTTTTAAGGCTATTTTGTAATGAACAATGTAAATGTTGTGTCTAGCAGATCTTCAGGCCTGCAGCTGTTTTCAATATGAAATAACACAAGAAACCAGCATTAAATGCCAATAAATTGTTAATAAATTGTCTGTTTGCCTCAGTCTTTGTAGTAGATGTATCAGGGTGTTGGCTGTTTGTAGTAATTGGAGGATTTTCCACAGCAAGGCACCACAAATTTAGAAATATGTAAACCCATAAAGACCCAAACTTACATCGGCAACCAAAAGCATCTACTGATCTAAAATGTGAAGTACCTGTTGACCGATTAATCCTATCAATACATGTAAATAATTGGTGTAAAATGCAGTTTGTCATCTTTTTATGGTCATCAGATATGACCCATTTGGATGTTCAGAGGCTTTGTAGTGAATGTGGAAACACTGTCATCTTCTACAACATTGATTCACCAGTAAAACCCATGGAGTTTGATCAATGGCAGTGGATGGAGACACTTGGTTTATGTTCAGTTAATGATATATTTGACTGATGAAGTCACTTTTTCTTCAGTTTTCTCTGTTTTTGATATAATAACCCTCAACTTTAATCTGAGCTTTTATAGATAGCTTCATGATCAGTAAATTAAATATTGGAAAGATGGTGATTTTCCCTTAAAAATGCAAAATACAGAGCATAATATTAGAATAAATGGTGATAAGTCACTTAAGAAATACTAATAATAGAGATACAAATTGATTTGTGAACTGTCACAAAAGTAGCCCTGGGTCTGCTTGTAAGTTGAGCAGAAGTGACTCATCAGAAGTGGTGCCAAACATTTACAGAATACGGTCACATATCACAAGTGTAAACATGTCATTAAACCAGAATGTTGACACAACTGGGTTGGCACCTGTGAGTGGCGACATCCACCATTCATTCATATGTGGCCTGCCCTTAAAACTAGCAGAAGATAGCAACAGTTGAAGATCAGTTGAACAAATGTGACCACAGTCATAAAAATCACTAGATATATTCATTGTGAAACTGTTAACCCAGCTAACTGTTACAAAAGAAGGTGAAGTGAAGGTGACAGTGTTAAATATTTAGACTCACACCCAGATTTTTACAAACAAGTGAATGACATTTGCAAAAACTAAATTCTTAATTGCTTCAGATTAATTCGAAAGTAAATTCAGAACATTCCACCATATTCTCACATATTGCATTACTGTAAGAACTATAAAACCTGTCAAATCACTATAGTTTCAGACAATAAAAAAATCCACTTCAACTGCATCATTGTCACATCTTGAAAAAACACAATACACCAGTTATCCTTAACATGAAAAATGACAGGAGAAGTGTTGATAATATGGATTATTTATTTATTTTTATTTTTTATATTTTATTTATTATTACAAAATAAACTGGAGTTGTCATCGTTAACCTTAGGTGTAATTGCCTGTTCAGTCAGGATGGTGACATTGCAAAACATGACCTGTAGGTGGCGACATTGCAGATGTTTGTTGGTGGAAGTCCGATAATAAAACCAACGAAGAAGACATGACAGCTCTGTAGTATAGTGTAGCATCATGAGGATCAACATTTACCTGGTGTTTACTGTAAGACCACAGATACGGTAGCGTTACTTTCATAAGTCTTATGTTCGGTAAATGCGATACTTAATGACAGTCAGCTGAGTCGTATGTGAACTTTATCCAGATAGGAAACAGTGAAATGGCGAGGAGCCTCGGTCAAATGTTCAAGGGCTTTCTTAGACTGGGTTCAGGAGTGACCACCAGGACTCAGTGTCCCCCAGGTCCAGGGTCCACACTCAGGGCCAGTCTGCTCTGCACCACGGCGGTAGGTGACCCACGGTGGAAGGGTGTCAACACTAACAGGAAACAAAGCTGCCAATGAACGGGTTTAGTGTGTGCCCTTTGTGCATCATTCCTTCCAGATGTCTCTCTGTTGTCATCCTGTGACTGTACTTTTCCATGACTAAACGTAACAGGCTGAACTAAAAGTGTAGATTCAGAAACAAAAGGACGAACGGAAGAGATAGCAGATTACCAAATATGAATGATTTACAGAAGATACAACCAAACAACATACAAGGGACTAAACACCATGAAAAGTTGAATACAAACCTTTAAAACCTACAACTATTTATGTGGCAACACCCATATGCGGTTTTCTCTACAAATGTTAAATGATTTGTCACCATTTATTTTAATACTATTCCCTGTATTTAGTGAAAAATCAGGTATTTTGCTTTAATTGAATTTCTGATTGTGTAGATGTCCATAAAAGCTCAGTGTGAATTGAGAGGTTATTACATCAAAAAACAAAACAAAAAAAACTGAAGAAACAGTAACTTTTTCAGCTAAATATATTATTTTGTGAATAAAAAAAAAATCAAGTGTCTACAGCTCATGTCATTTCATCACAGCACTATATACAGTTGTGGAAAGAATTATTAGACCATCCTTGTTTTCTTCAATTTCTTGTTCATTTTAATGCCTGGTACAACTACCTAAAGGTACATTTGTTCAGACAAATATAATGATAACAAAAACATCTCATAAGAGTTTAATTTCAGAGCTGATGTCTATCCATTTTCCATGGTTTTCTTGATAATAACCAAAATCACTTAAAAATTTTACATCAGTAGCTATGGCATTGTACTGACAAAAACACTGCTTTTAGGCATTCCATGTTTCTTTTTATGTCTGTTTTAGTCACATGATACATGCAGGACAAAGTACTTGATTTCATAACCATTGTTTTTGATGATCTCTGATGGTCTAATCATTTTTTCCGTGACTGTAGGCTTTACTGGTGACTCAGTGTTGCAGAAGATGATGGTGTTTCTATGTTACTATGGAACCTCTGACTGAATAATGATGAAAAGCTGATAAACTGAATTTAACCTGAATCATTAAAATCTATTGATAGTTAAAAAGTTATTAAACATTTTTGATCAGTAGATGGTCACTTGTGACTATTTAGGTCTTTGAGGGTTGATCTAAATGTTTATTATATGCCAACAAAGGTAAATAGATTATCAGTTTTGTCTTTTTATTCTTTCTAATCCAAGTGTCTTTTAACAGGTGAATGGTTCCACAATAATGTCACTTTAAATGTTCACTAATTAAAAAACACTGCAAGTAGGCTATGTAACACAACATATATTAACCAAAAACATTTTTTTTTCTATTTAACCAGTTCCTTTTGTCATTACACACTGCAGCTCAACACTAACCTTGCCTAAACATAACTTTGCAGTGCATTTGTTTGTTTGACAGGCGCTCCAGAGTTTTTTGTTCCCCAAGCCCAGAGACCTCAGCCTTCCTAACGCCTCATGGGGCCCAGACATGATGCGTCTGTACGAGCACTATAACAGTCAGTGTGAGGTGGAGACAGAAGGAGAGAAACAACCTGGGCCTTGGAGGAGACTGCCAAGCTACAACCGCTTCCTGAAATATGCTACAGGTATGAGTTCAGTTTCTATTCCAGGGGTTTTCTGACTGAATATGCATTGGACATGGATTTTCCAACTAAACACATATTTAGTCAAATTATCTTTGCATTTCATTTTGATAGATGCAGTATTGAATTAGACACTGTGCAAAACTACATTCTTTGTTTAGTAAAAGAAAAAGAATCTTAAACTAGTACTTAGAATTCAATTGAAATTTAATCCAGCTCATAATTTGGAAATGTGGAATATTTTATCTTGTGTATTATATGAAGTTTCATTCACTCATGTCAAATGTTTCTTTTTTTTTTTTCTTTTTTTGCTGTTTTTTAATATATGTATAATATTATATTACTATTCCCAGTTAAGTTGTGACTAATATTGCAGAATGTCTAAATAATTGCCTTACACAGGGTGCTTGCGCAGGTCTTGAAAGTCTTAAAAAGTATGGAATTTAGAACCGCTGTTTACTAGACTTTGAAAAGTCTGGAATTTTGTGGGAAAGTCTAAATAAAGTATGGGGAAAAGTTTCATAGTTGGATTTTAGAGTATGCACAAAAGCAAATAATCTTGTAAGATAAGAAATACATGAGGAAAGCATATAAAAAACCTGATAGGATTTCACTAATTGGTTGGTACTGCAGTGATCCTAGTGAAACTTGTGATTTTCATATGTTTTCAAAACATTTCTGTCAGTAAAACATAATTAACTGCGAATTATACATTCATTCATTCATACATATATTAAAATGAACATTTCTAGGACACACAACAGGTACAATCTCAACCAAAAAAGTAGGTACACAAATATAAAAGTACATAAAGCCAAGGTCTTGGGGGAAAAAATAGCAGTTTTGAAAAAGTCTGGAAATTATATTTGGATATAGAGCAAGCACCCTGATTACAGTTTTTTCTTTTTTATTGCAACCCTGTTCTCTTAGCTGCTGTGTTTGTGGTTTTTTTTGCTCAGGTGGAGTGTATCTCAGTAAGATCATTCAGTCTAAAGCTCGTCTCTTTACTCGGAACATTAAACAACCAGGAGCGGCTTTTGAGTATGTTGTGTTTGTCAACAAAGAAGAACAGAAGTGTGTGTGTGTTTTCCAAGCTGGTCATCTGCTGGAGGGACCACCGGGGTAGGATCACTGTTTATGTGTGTTATGTATCACCTTTATGCTACAGTGCATTTCAGAACTAACCCCATAGTTATTAAATACATTTGTTTGTTAACATGTTTGTCAGACCTCCTGACCTTGATGACGTTTAGAGCAGTCGCTCAGGATGATTTCTGTGGATGGACCCATTTACACAAACAATTAAAAATAACTTCTGAGTTATAATGTGCTTGGCTGAAATATTTTGATTATATCAACATCTTTAAAGTCACTAAGAATCCTCAGATTTGATGTGTGATGTTGGGAGTACTGTGTAAACTCTGTATGTATGTGTGTGTTTATTTCTAGCCATGTCCATGGAGGAGCAATAGCCACTATAATCGATTCTGTGACAGGGACACATGCTACTTATCTCTCTGGACTCATTTTGACTGCAAATCTCAACATCAACTATCGCAGGTGCTAGAACAATTTGCACACACGACACACAATTTATTTGTTTTCTAAAAATAACTTATCTTTTATCATATGTTCCCCAGAAGACTGAAGGTTTGTATTGCCATTATTCAACAAACCATCAACTAATAATTTCCATTATTATGTGAAAAATTAATGTTAGTTTAATTAAAACGTATTATTTTTATGTATTAATGTACAGTTTTATCAGTTCAAGACTATACATTCTCTCTTGACTTAAAGGGCTGTATGTAGTATGTGGGCTTTAATATATTAAAAAATGACTTCAGGTTACCATTACAGTGTTTAATAAAGTGCTATGAAGTTATGCCAAAGATGCAGATGTATTTGATTGTAGTGAATGTGAATCCATTCTTTTTACACCAACGAGCCATTAGATTTATCTGACCACTAGAGGGAGCAATAAGTCTCCCTGCTGATTCACATGAGGAAAACTAACTCCATGAGTCCTCTGACCAGCATCAGAGAACATGACTTCCCCTGATGCTGATAGTTTGGAATATCAATACTATATATTACCCCTTTAATGCAATAACACTCTTTTGAAACCAGGAAGTCGTGGACTTGCACAAAATAAAATGTAGACAATGCAGAAATTTTATTATGAGGTTTGTCATTTTTCTATAACACACATTTACATTGTTTCCCAGTCCCATCGCATTGGGAAGCACAGTGTTGCTTGAGTCATCCCTGGATAAAAAGGAAGGCAGAAAAACATTTATTTCCTGCAAAGTTACCAGTGCTGATGGCTCCAGACTGCATACAGAAGCAACAGGTAACATGCACATCACACACACTCTACACATATACTCACAGTATGTGGAGCTAGTCACAACTCTGCTCTTTGACTTATTGTATTTCCTTTCTTACAGCCTTGTTTTTGTCAGTCACGGTCAGCAGCATAATAGGAATGTGACAGAAACACACCTGACCAAAGAGAATCTGAAGCCGAGGCCCTAATGAATGCCTGGGAATGTGTGAGACTATCAGCAGTGTATAGCATGATGGGTGTGGGTACTTTACTGGGTTATTTATGGGATAACTTCATACAAGACTTTTGGCCTTTTTTAAAAAAAAACTCTGATCTCTATAATCTATGTGCCACTGAACTGTTTAAGGTCACAGATGTATCTTTTTTGACTACCTCAGTTTAGTGTTATGAATACATCATTAGTACATATCTAAGTGTTTGTATTTCAACATTATTTATTAACAGCTATATACTATAACTTTGCAGTGTTGACAGATTTTTGTAATCCCCTTGGAGAGCAATACTTAAATAACTTTATACTTCCAAAATAACCTAAGCTGTAGGTGTTGAATGTTTTATTAAAGTGGTCTTTGTTGGAGAATGTATTTTTACAGTGTCACTGTTTATTTTGTTCTTGGTTTACATAACACACATTATGCTTCTGGTTTTTCCCCACAGAACATCAGGCCTTTTTTCAGGTGTATCACTGTACCCACCATCAGGACAAATTAAAAACTTGTCAAAACATGTTACAAAAACAAGCAGCAGTGTATTTGTATTTCCCAGGCAGGAAAGTGTGTGCATTCCTAGTTGTGTCCACGGGGGGGCAGTAGCTACTATAACTTACTGAGTGATGGGAAGGCTTGAGGTTGCTCTCTGGACCTGTTAGGACTGTCATCAAAACATCAACTACTGTATGTACAAGAGGAGTATGTTGATCTGCATGGAAAACTGATTTTGAACAATATGTTTTAGTTTTTTCCCTATATTGTACAGCAGACTGAATGTCTAACTG
>JAPTMW010000009.1:35219944-35230082 GCA_029822955.1 Ostorhinchus angustatus
TGGATGCATAAAAGGTAAAATATTTTGTTTTGAGTAGAAATAGTCTATTATATAGCATAAGGAGAAAAAAAGTTTACAAGTAGCCTTCTACATAATTATACTTTCATACGCATAATGTCTGACTGGATATACTTTCTTTAACGCTTTATGGTGTATATTAAAACAATAGTCTTTAGACCATTACCAGACATAATCAGCAAGTGATTCAGTCCTCAATAGTGTACTACTTAAGTATAGTGCTGTTTTTTGTTTTGTTTTTTTTGTCATATTCCCATATTATAAACTTTAATACCTCTACTTCACAGGCAAATGTTGCACTTTTTAAAATGCTACATTTATTTGACATTATTAGTTACTTTTCAGGTTCCAGTTTTTCCTGCCTTCTCTGTCCAGTAAAAACTACATATACTCCAAAAGTGCTGGCTTTTAATGATTGAGATAAACTGAAGGAGCAAGTGTTCTCCTCCTCCTTAAGCTCTGTAAACACTGACTGTCTTCTACTGACATGAAAATACATTGTTACAAAGACTGAAAATGGGCTTTTTTCTAAGCTTATGTGTGGTTCTCACAGGGATGTGATGCTACAGACATAGAATATGATGCATTGCTATTGATTGAGCTACAAAGCAGTGTATAAAGTAGTTAGAATGTGCTGAACCTTAATGTTTACTGTAGTGACATGCAACACACACATAATACACACAATGCAGATGTAAAATAAAACCAAAACACCATATACAATAGCAAAACACTGACTGTCTATTTTGCACAATTGACTACTTTATTCCATTCCACTTTAAGTAGCCTGCTGTATTTTTGGTTAACAATATTTGCATGCTTTCACTTATTTACATGTTTGAATGAAGAACTTTCTCTCATAGTGGAGTACATTCAGTGTGGTATTAGTTATATCTATGTACATGATGCTAAGACTACTTCCACTGCATGGGCAGCCAGTTGTATTGAGGACAGGAGTCTGCAGAGGGCTCCTCAAAACCTTCTACCAGTCCATGGTGGCCAGTGCACTATTCTCTGCTGTAGTGTGCTGGTGGGGTGGCGTTCGGACTGGTGAGGGAAACAGGCTCAACAAGCTGGTGAGGAAAGCTCGTTCTGTGGTGGGACTGGACATGCTGGATACGGTGGCTGGGAGGAGAATGAAGGACAAAATCTGTGCAATCCTGGACAACCCTTGTCACCCTCTGCATGATGAGCTGTGGCTGATGGGCAGCTCATTCAGCCAGTGGATTATCCCACTCAGGTGCAGGACTGAATGTTTCAGACACTCCTTTATTCTAACTGCCATCAGACTGTACAACAGCAGCTTGGCTTGAATTACATCCTGCTCTAAGCAGTCTTTTTGCAGCTGTCTATGTAACTTGCACATCTATAAGTCACCTACTGCACACTTGCTACTTTATCATTATTATTATTGCTATTTTTGTCACTTTTAGTCACTTTAACAAATTTGTCTATTTTTCTTTATTTTTTTTTTAATCTATTTGTATTGTTCTATTGTATTTGATGCATATTGTCTTGTGCTGCGGTGCACTTGAATTCCCCGCTTGGGGGATCAGTAAAGTATGTCTTACCTTATCTATCTTCCATTATTGTCTGTTCCATGTCTGTCCGCTGGGGGCGCTGTGGTGCTGCTGAGCCATGAGCATCAAAATTCAAGTATCGGCGCTGAGTGTGATGTGAACAGTCAGATCATAATGGCGACTGCTGGAACAGCAGACTTGGGATCAACAGCCACGACAGGTAGCTTACCGACTAATCTAATCCACTCTCTCACTTAAACGATCATACAACCAGATCTATGTAAGATTTTATAGCTGTACATGAGGTATTTATGTCGTGACTGCTTGATCATGTCCCGGTTAGCCGGTTAGCTGGTTAGTTAGCATCGAAGCTCTCATCCTAACAAATGAACCAAAAACGGTTAGCTCGCGTAGCTGCCCTGTTAATAAACCTCGGTCGGTGTTGTTGTAAACCTCACGAAGCTCTAGAAAGTATCCAAACCTACACACTTTATACAAATCCATCTATATACACAGTTAATTATAGGCGAAAATCATTCCTGAACACGTTGGCTTAAGTGTTTTGTTATAAAGCCGGTAATTTCGTTAACACGTCTGTGTAGGTTATTGACTAAAAACTGGAGGTATCCTTTAAAGGGTGAGGTGTAGTGATCATTTGGGAACCTTTTAATATAACTGTAGGATGACGTTTTAGGACTATCGTTGGAGAATTCCGTCCATCCATCCATTGGAAGTTAACGGTCACCGCTCAGTTATCTTCTCCCCTTCCTCGCGTGTTGCAGCCCCCCCTTTTTCCTCCGCCACTTTTGGTCCAGTTTCACACTAAAGTTGGCATCAAATGAGATTTTAATCAACCACTCTAAACACATCCGTCAGCTTTACCATGGGACAGTTAACTATTGGTGGTCTTTTTAAATTCTGCCAGTGTTTTAGCCAATGGCAAACGCTCTTAGAGTCATTAAAGCCCAGGTTTCATTTTTGTTAGCTTTGATGCTAAACAGCTAATGAAAGGCTCAAACGTTTCAGAGATCACTAGTGTCCGATGTCTGCATTCTGAATTACTAATGACATGATCGTTCTCTGTTTTCAGTGACTGCACAGATACTAGTGGATAGTGGGCAGATCAGAATTGGTTCTGAGCCTCCTCATTTTCCCAAGACAGCACAGATAGATCATTAGGATTCTGCCTGGATTTAATCCATTTAGTTGTGCGTCACATATTAGCTTTGCTGTGAATAGATGAGTTACTCTTCCCTTGGTAGCCACCCAGTCTGAATCAGTGAATTAAAAATAGTGGCTTTGAAGCACTCTTGTGGCTCCAACATGGCTGAGAGCCTGAGACTGTACAAATACAACATACAGTATTCTTTCAAACACACACACTTGAGTGACAGTAACATAATGTGGCTTCCATACTAGTCTTGATTGACCTTGTTTCCTAATCGGGCCAAGAACCAGTATATTTATGGACTCTTCATTGGCAGAAAATGATGTTAAGAGAGGCTGCATGTTGTCCCATATTACAGGCTTTTGCAGCCTGCAGGCGACTGAACAAGGCTGGCAGGGAGTTGTATATTATACAGAGAGGAACAGATGGTTTGCCTATTGTCTTTAGTGCTGCTACTGACAAGCTCAAGTCATTGTTAATTAGGTTAGTCTAATTCCTCCCCTGAATCTGCTGCATGGTCTGTTTTGTTATGTGGCTGTATGTTGAATTTTTTGGTCTGGATGAACCAGTGTTGAAACAGACTGAACAGATAAAAAAATCTTGCTTCGACTGCCACACATTTCTCTTGATTAATCAAAAAGCTGAAGTGGTGTCTGTAAATAGCCTGTTTAATATGAAATGGAGATAGACCAATTAATCAGTGCTGATAGGATGTTTTCTAAACTATTAGTATTGGAAGATCTTGACTCTGATAGAGGCCATTGGCTAATCTAAGCCTTCTCGACTCCATTTTGAGGGCAAAATAATAGGTCACAACTGCCCCCACATATTTTTATTTATGTATTTTTTACAGTTAGTTTGATCAGTTTTAGATTTATTATTTTGACTTCAAATTATATCTATCCATAGGCATTTCTGATGAAATCCAAGATGGTCATTTCAGTTAATTAATAAGCTACTTAGTTAGTATTTAAATTGTGCCAAAAGAATTTGCTGTTGGTTGACCACAAGTTAATGTTTATCATTACATGTGACCATGGAAATTAACATTTGCTTTAAAATGATTGATTTGATGAATTGATCCTCCAAATGTGCTGTGTATTTAAAACTGGTAATTTAATCAGAAGATGTAACACATTTTCTCGCATGTATTTATGCATTAAGTGTATTCAGTGTAACTCAGTTAGGCTGACTGTATCCTGCTCCACAGATATTAGGACTCAGTTCTGGAGGAGGGCTTTGCAGCGAGGTACTCGCATGGGTGTGAGTGTTTCTGTGTGTGAGCAGAAACTGCATGAGTAGTGATGATATAGTGTGTTGTTTCACATAATGAGAGGGAATGTGGGCAGAGCGATGCTCATTGTTTCCCTGTGGACTGCCGTGTGTCCCTGCTAACTGAGAAGAGATGCATGGCATTCAGTGATTCTGCCTTATTATTATCAATCACGCCCACCTTTCTTGGGTTGAAGTATCCACTTGCGTGTTTGTGTGAGTATGATGTGTTGCTGAATTTTATCACACAGGATTGTTACTCCAGGTGTATAATCTTCCATTCGTCTTTGTGCATATATTGACCTGTAGCACTGCAGCATTGAAGTAGACGTTGCTATTGGTTACAGGCTAGAGGTGCTCACTTTTAGAGTGGGCGAGATGGTAGGTTTAAAACAAGTTTATGTAAGGACAGGAAATCATCTGCAATATTTTATTTCTTGTGCGTACATTTCTCATATATTACCCTGTGCTGTTTAGTTTTAATGCCAACACAGGCCCAGGTGTCTTGATTACACAAACTAATGATACAAGTGACTACTTAAAACTGTACTGTATAACTCTACTGATCATTTGAGATCCACGAATGGCTAAATGCTACAAACATTATGTAGCTTTAATGTGGGTAAAAAAAACCAAAATGATTATAAGACATAAAGTAGGCTGTTCTAGAAAGAGCAGGAACAAAACCCCCTGTTTTTAAGGGAAGTGGTGATTGTAGGCACAAATCTTCAGGGACCAGATGAATCTAGAGCACCCAGCTCACAGCCCACATTTAGGTCTGGGCTCATCATTGGTCTTAAAGTCATCAGCCAGCGCTGGAAATAACCCTGCTAATTAACCAGCAGAGTCTTTCTCAATCAGTCATTAACAAATTCTTCCATGCTGAAAGATGCCAAGCCAGAGACTTGATTTTAAACATCAAGATTGCCAGGATTTACTTGGGATCCATATAGTCGGTACATAAGTAGTTACAAATTTTCCCCACTTGGGTTTTATTTTTAAAAAAAAAAAAAAAAAAAAGGTATAAGGTATTGTCTTATTCATTTGGTTAATGCCTTTTGATTTGTTTTTCTGTCGTCAGGGACCAGCAGTATTCGAAAAGTGGCCCCTCCAGAGGTAAGAATCAGAAATGGCTCATCTCAGCTGACAAAACAATGCTTTTATTGGAACCACATGCATAGTAGACTAAATGTTGATCATATACTAAATTTAAAAAGATTTCAAGAGAGTTTGAAGTGTAAATGCTTATTATACAAATGAATACTGCCTAATCGTAAAACTAGTGGCAAAGAATATCTGCTGGATAATATCAGAAGTAAAAGGATATAGATGGTGAGGATGTGTTTCTTTAGTAACTATGCAAACACTTGTTAAACTTGGCAAAGCAGTGGAAAGTGTTAAAGTAAGTACACATAAAGGTATGGTAGAAGTCACAAACATATAATACCAGGCCCTCTGATAACAACTATCTCTGTGTGAATAAAGTTGTCGTGAAGATGTTTAAATGGTGAGGTCTAAAGCCTGCAGCCGGCTCTTTGTGCACTGTTTTTAAATTCTCTCAATGCCGTCTCCTCAGATGCCTGGCTCTTCAGGCACCACTCAGAGTATGAAGAAGACCATTGGACACCGAGGCGTTGAGACCACCACAGGAGAGACCACCTATAAAAAGGTCAGTACAAGGGGTGGTCAGCGACACCAGCATGTTGACCATGTTAGGTGTCAAATGAGGAATTTCACTGACTAATTTTGGAAATCAAAGCTAACATTAGTGCAAGATGCCAAAAATCAAAAGGGGGCAAATGTTTTATGTCTCAGTGCTTAATTTCTTACCCTTTGTGCCATCTTTAGACCACATCATCTGCCCTCAAAGGTGCCATCCAGCTGGGCATTGCTCACACAGTTGGCAGCTTAAGCCAAAAGGCGGAGAGGGATGTTCTCATGCAGGACTTTGTGGTGGTCGAAAGCATCTTTTTCCCCAGGTTGGTAACAGAACTCAGAGCGTGTTGAATATATGGTTTTAACTCATGACTCCATGTAGTTTCATGGCCCTTCTGCCCCCTCTCCCTCACAGTGAAGGCAGTAACCTGACTCCTGCTCATCACTACAGTGACTTTCGCTTCAAGACCTACGCTCCTATTGCCTTTCGTTACTTCAGAGAACTGTTTGGCATTCGGCCAGATGACTACCTAGTCAGTACTTACACCACACACACACACAGCAATGTTAAGAGGAGCTGCAGTTGTGTAGATGATCTTTCTGTTGAATCATTTAGCTCCAGTTAGTCACCGTGATTGTCTCTGTTTCGACTGCTTTTTGTCTTGAAGTACTCGCTGTGTAATGAGAAACTGATTGAGCTGTCTAACCCTGGAGCCAGTGGATCGCTCTTCTACGTCTCTAGTGATGATGAATTCATCATCAAAACTGTTCAACACAAAGAGGCAGAGTTCCTTCAGAAACTCTTGCCTGGTTACTTCATGGTGAGTTTAATGAATGTTCAGTATACTATAATTATCAGAAGAGTAGGAGGTTGAAATGAGCGGTGGCTCTAATCATGTCTTTCCAGTTTAAGTATTTCTGGGGATTTAATCTTTGTTTTAAATTCCTCTTTCCCTCTCTCTCAAGAATATAAACCAAAACAAGCGCACGCTGCTTCCCAAGTTCTACGGACTGTATTGTGTTCAGGCAGGCGGCAAGAATATCCGTATTGTAGTGATGAACAATCTTCTGCCTCGGATAATCCCCATGCATCAAAAATTTGACCTGAAGGGTTCCACATACAAGAGACGAGCTTCCCCCAAGGAGAGAGAAAAGGCTGTTCCCACATACAAAGACCTGGACTTTATTCAGGACTTGCCTGATGGACTGCTACTGGAAGCTGACAACTACAATGCACTCTGCAAGACTATACAGAGGGACTGCTTGGTGAGCCTGGCTTTTTACATGTCATTATGGGAAATGCATAGGTAAAAATCCCTAAACAAGCTCACATAGTATATTGTTATTATTGCTCGTCAAAGAATATATTTTAGCATAATGTACACGTAGCCTCTGAACATGAAATACTAAATGACATTGTGGTTACATTATATGGTAATGTGCATCAGCATATTATTAATACCCCACTGCTGGTCATAGAAAGGTCACAGAAAGAAAGCAGCTGTTGAAAGGATGACTCAAACTTACTGGATACTGCAAACTAACACCCTGTTTACTTTGAGGGATGCTGCTTATTCAAACAGTAGACACTAGTGGCATAACCTTTTCAGCTGGCATAAGATGTCACTCTATGTAATTGTGGTTTGATCAGACTTGGGAAAGTGGCAAAAAATCTATATACGCTGCCTGAGTAAAATGTATTCATATCAGAGGCAGATGTGTGTTTGTAGTTGCTGCATAGTTGGTGATACTTGGCTCTTCCAGTTAGTAAATGTACATATATCACCAAATGTACCAGTTTGTCTGTTCCGTATCCATTTGTTGGTTTGACTGCGTGTGTATATGTTATGCTGTTACTATGTCATCAGCTTGTGGTGTTTTCTGTAAAGAATAACTCTTGTGCTCATTTTATCCTAGAATTAGCAGTAGTTGCTATTGTCATAGTTAACCCTTTATAAGGCACTCATAGAAATACTCAAAATTTCATCATTAGTGTGTTATTGGAGGATATAGCAAGCCTTTATTACTTTTGTGAAGATTTTCAAAATGTTTTATTGTTATGTAGAAAATCAAGGTTAATCATGTTACCATATTTAGTCCCTTACCCATAAGTGGCAAAAAAAAACCCAAGAAGTATGAATATAAAATACAAGAAAAATGCATGTAAGGTGAGAGGAACATGTGTTTTAGAACATTAGAACATCACTTTTAGAACATTAGACCAACATAAGTGCTGATCCAGACCCCTGTCCACATCCACATTATCACTTTGAACATCATTCCTTACATTAGTACCATTACTTCAGGGTACCGAACAAAACAGGTCCACTCACTCACACATGCAGAGGTGGGCCTTACAGACCCTGTAGACCACATTGGACCTGAGATTGCTGACTCACTCTCCTCACTGGAACTGTTGCTGTCACTGTCTTGTAATGTGTGAGGAAACCACCAAAAACAGTCACTTGCCTGATAAAGAAAATATTTTAATTTCGATTATACAGATGAAGAAAATTTCTATGGTGTTTAATTGCACTGCAGATATAAATTATGTATTTAATTCAAACAATTTACACAAAACTTTTAGATAGTCTAAAAATTGCTGCTGAGTGATTTGGCATCCAGGTAAGTGTTTTTTTAGTGCTATAGATTTCTTTGGGTTTCATACAGTTATAATTATTTTCATTCCACTCCTTAACGTGTGATCACCAACCATCCATTCAAGCAAATATTGTCGATGTTTATTTGAAGAAGCAGCCTTACATTAATGGCATTTACACACACGCCTCCATAACTGTGTGTGAATATCATGCCATGATTGTCTGTTGCTCTGGAGTTTCATACCAACTCTTTCTTATATTTGTGTGTTGATTGTAGCTGCTGCAGAGTTTTAAGATCATGGATTACAGTCTTCTCATGGGTATCCACAACATGGAACAGGCCAATCGTGAGCGGGAGCGTATTGGAGGCAATTCAGCTGACAGCGGGGGGTCCGAGGGAGCGGTGACCCCAGATCAGCGCCGGCCTCAGGCCCAGAAAAGTCTGTACTGTACAGCAATGGAATCCATCCAAGGGGAGGCTCGAGGGAAGGGAGCTTTGGATTCTGAAGACCAGTGAGTCTTATGACTTAATTGAGCTAAAAGCTGCACTTAACGTGTTTGATTGCAATGTAATCTCTGACGGGAAAATAACAAGTGAATGATACAGAGTGTGTTCGCTCTGGCCTTCTCTTTCCAGCACGGGGGGTATTCCAGCTCGTAACACTAAAGGAGAGAGGCTGCTGATCTACATCGGCATCATTGACATTCTCCAGTCTTACAGGTTAGTGTCTTAGAGTAGATGAAACTGTTCCTCATTAGTAGGGATGTCGCGATCCGATCACGTGATTGGAAATTGGGGCCAATCACGTGATTTCAGACTTGATCGGAATCAGTTATTACGTCCTGATCAGCGATCGGAAACAATATATATATTTAACTCACTGGCTGCTATTGACGTCTATAGATGTCAATCATGTTTTTTAATGGGAGGGGCTGAGGGGCAATCTGGCAGAACTCGTCAGTGAAAATCAGGCTTGTAATCATAGAATTTCGTGTACTGACGAACAACATACAAATAAATAACAGTAAATGATCTATAACATATATATTATAATGAATAAATAATAGGATCAGTAGGTGGGGGCGGCGAAGCAGGAAGTGATAGAATGAGAGAGAAGATGGAGAAATAAATGAAACCGGAAAAGTTGAGGCAGCTCACGCCAGAACAGAGTCTGTGTCAGTGCGGTTCAGAGAAAAAGAGTGTTGGATCAGTGAAAAAGAGACAAAGAAACTGATCAAAGGAGGAGCTTCATAAAATCAGCCGTAGAGAATCAAAGTGGGCCGAGTGGTGAGCATCACGGCGGGTCACAGAGCGTGGTGAAACCACGGCCGTGATGCTCACTGCTCGGATCGGATAAATAAAAATAAGGTGAATAAAACAAAGGGACCTCCTGGATCTGTTTAGTTGCTCTCCATTTTTTTATGTATTATGTAAGTATCAGATCGGGACTCCGTATCAGCTGATCACTCAAAATCAAAGGACTTGGACTCGGTGGCAAAAAAGTCTGGTCGGGACATCTCTTCTCATTAGGAACATTTGTTCTAAATTTATTTGGAAGTTACCCACTGCTTTGCATATTTATGTTGGGTACGTTCCATTAGGCGGTTTGATTTTTTGTATTTTGTTGTTTTACTTTCTTTCAGTCTTCATTTTACAGTTTTGTGAAATGTTTTGTTAAGATACATCCCTTTTCTCAAAACTCTACACACAATCACTGAAAAAGAACTTAATCTTTTCCACCTCACCCAAAAAATGCAAGTGAAAGTCACATAAAGTCTATATTTAAATTAACTTGGAGAACATGGCTGTATTTTCATGGAAAGAAGTCATTAGGTGCTTTTCTGTCAAAATCAAACTATTTCTACTCAACAATTTGACCTGTATTCAAAAGCAAACACCTGTC
>JAPTMW010000009.1:35360795-35379115 GCA_029822955.1 Ostorhinchus angustatus
AGAATGGAATTATCTCATGAGGCTTGTAAAATTGAGGAACGGGGCAAAGGTTCTGGGGAAAACTTTAAAAAATGCAACTCTATACCCATTATACAATAATGAACCAATATTATTTTGCATGTTTCTTGTCACAAAGTGTTCATCTATTTTGTGTGTTGTATCTGCAGTGTGTTCTGTACGTGTAATTGGAGAAAGTGACATCATGCAAGAGTTCCTGTCTGAATCAGACGAGGTAAAAAAAAAAGGAGAGAACAAGAAGTTCAGTGGGTTTTTGTGCCTTCTTCATGCAGTTTGAAAATGCTTGTTCTTATGTTCTATTTCCATCTCTGCGTCACTGTAGAACTATAATGGTGTGTCAGATGTGGAGTTGAGAATAGCCATGCCCGATAAAACCACGCTCACTGTTAGAGTCCGCAAAAACTCGACCACAGACCAAGTCTACCAGGTAAGCATATATATATATATATATATATTCAGTGCATATAGTACGGCCTCTGTGTCATTTTTTTCTCTTGCTCATGGTGTAATCTTTCTGTTTCCTTTTTTACATTCTTCCACTGTTTCCTTTTCCTTCAGGCAGTG
This sequence comes from Ostorhinchus angustatus, assembly GCA_029822955.1. NCBI lineage: Eukaryota > Metazoa > Chordata > Actinopteri > Kurtiformes > Apogonidae > Ostorhinchus > Ostorhinchus angustatus. Next base: position 35,361,378 of record JAPTMW010000009.1, read on the forward strand.
GTAATGAAACTAGGGATGGACAGTATAACAGCCAGCTACTTTGCCCTATTTGAGGTCATTAACCACACCTTTGGTGAGTAAGAACACATAGTTCATGGTTCTTCATCTGTGTGTACACTAGTGCAGTTTAACACACTGAAAATTCCACCATTGAATGAGTTAAAGTAGTTGTCAACAAATGAGTGACATATATTTGTATATATATTGGATACAGTTCAATCCTCAAGTCTTCAAAAAAAAAATCAATATTTCTCACTTTTAATGAGGTCAGTTTGACTGTTTCTCATGTTCTTACGGCCACAGTGGTGCAAGGATATGTCAATAGAAAAAAAAAATTGACCTATATCAGAAGTAGTTCATTTCAGCCTTACATGGACATTGAATATATTACCCATAAACTGTGTGCTCAGTCTGTTTCTGCTGCATTACACTAGTTTTTTGGAAGTCACAAGAATTCAGTTTTGTTTGTTTCAGACAGAAAATGTAATTAAGCAGTCACACATTCATGTGAAAAATCATTAATGATTTTATCAGCTGCTGTGTAGATAATCATAAATATTGGAATTTTCTCTACTTCCATTCTCCGTGGTCTCTCTTATTTCCAAATTGCTAAGAGGACAGCAGTTATGGTTCTCCTCTGCATTATAAGAAATGATGAATCGTCACATTCACTGTAGCCTTTTTATAAGGTACTTTCATGGTTGACTTGAAGATACTTTGCATTTAATGTGCAAAGTGGTGCAACATATAATGGATACTCTAAGACTGACCTTTTACCCCTTGATAAATCATTTCACCCTTAACTCAGGGAAGGTTTCTGTTTGAAAATCATAGATACGTTGGTCATTTGTCATCAACACTCCTTTACTTTATTAAAGGAGTCTTGAGAAGCAACAATTAAATTTATAGATGACTTAGGATAATTCTAATTTTATTTTCAACTTAATATATTCCTCTTGTTTTCTTGTTTTGTTGCTTTAATTTAAATATACATAATTGTCTATGTTAAACATGCAGTGAAGGTTATATTGATAACATTGATATATGTTCAAGGTAAATAAAAGCTGCAAAATGTTGTAATGTGCGTATTTATAGCCTATTTGCTTGTAGTATGGAGAAATGATTTAATTCATCAGTCATATAGTTGTGCCAGTATTACAGAGACTATCACTTTTGTTAGCATGAGTATCTTATGTCGTAGTTATGAAACAGACATCTTTCCTATAGTGTGGCATTAATAAAGATCATTCATAAATGTGTGTCAATGAGCACATTAAATCCCTGCCAAATAATAAAAATAATCTTATTCCCAGTCTGTTTTTTTTTTTCTTTCTCTTTGTTACCAGTTCGTAAGCTTGCCCCCAATGAGTTCCCCCATAAACTGTATATACAGAATTATACCTCAGCCATCCCAGGAACCTGTCTCACCATGCGAAAGTGGCTCTTCACTACAGAGGAGGAGATTTTGCTCAACGACAACCAGCTTGCTGTCAACTACTTCTTTCACCAGGTGTGTATGCTGTGTGCTAGTTTGTGTTGTATCTAAATGCATCTGTGTACGTGTGACAAAAACAGTTTCTCAAATCTGGCATTTTTTCAGGCTGTGGACGATGTGAAGAAAGGCTTTGTGAAAGCAGAGCAGAAGTCTTACCAGCTGCAGAAGCTTGCTGAGCAAAAGAAGATGTCTATGGTCAGTCTCCCGCTTTGTGACACAAACTGCTCAACTATTTTCTACAAGTCATTTACACATATGAAAAGAAGGAGGATTGTATGTGAATTTCACTTCCAGTGGTGCAGTGTCCCATTAGTAGAATCTGGGAAAGTGGAGCATACACACATATGTTATGTATGTTTACATTATCACAGTTAATCAACAGGCCTTTCTGATCTCAGGTCAGTAGGAGATGTATTGATGGGAATGCATTGTTACAGTCACTTCACCATGTCTGTTGTTTTTTGTTTCCTGTCTCTTCCAGTATCTGAGTTTGTTGAGAGGTTGCGAGGGATACAATGAGATCATATTCCCCCACTGTTCCTGTGACTCACGACGTAAAGGCCACGTCATCACAGCCATTAGCATACACCACTTTAAACTGCATGCCTGCACCGAGGAAGGGACACTTGAGGCAAGGCCTGCTGTTTGTTACTGTGTGTTTGGTTTTGTATGCACATCTTTTGTGTGTATTTAAATAGCCAGTGTAATGAGCGCTGTGGATGGTTACAGAACCAGGTGATTGCATTTGAATGGGGAGAGATGCAGAGGTGGGATACAGATGAAGAGGGCATGGCATTCTGCTTTGAATATGCACGAGGAGAGAAGAAACCACGTTGGGTCAAAATCTTCACACCTTATGTGAGTATGACACATTTCAATCAGGAGCTGTGAGAGGGCAGAACAAAAACAGGTCCCATACAAAACATGATTGATGAAAAAGAACCTTTGAGAGGCTTTTAAAAAAACAAGCATTTTAATCAAAATGTTCAGAGCTCTGTCATCTTGTTTTTGTCTGTCTAAATGAATATATCTCTTCTTATATTTGTGGCTTTCAGTTTAACTACATGCATGAGTGCTTCGAGAGGATCTTCTGTGAACTAAAGTGGAGGAAGGAGGTAAGGACCATCCACTTACAAATGAAACATCTCAATTGTAAGACTTACTTTTGCATTTAGCTCTTAACTACTACTTATGTGCGTCCACAGGTGGAAGAAGAGGCCACAGACAAGGACAATAAGAACTGCAGTAAAGATGGTATGTGTGGCAAGGTAAGGCTTTGCCTGCCTCTGTCCTGTCTGTGATCTTGCTCTGCTTGTCTCTTTCCCTGTTTTCTTTCTTTGTGTGTGGTTTAGATGTCTTTACCCTGATGGCTGTTTTGTTTGTGTGTGTGTGTTGTGTTTTTGTTTTCTTTTTTTCAGAATATTTTCCAGCTGCTGAGGCACAGAAGGGATGGAGGCACTTAGGAACAGAGATTGTTACCTCTTAGCGACTTGCTACCATCGACAACTCAGCTCAGTTTGGCCGTCATCTAGCCTGAAACCCAGCAGCGCTCAGCTATTAACTACATGGTCGTCATTTACAATCCATGAACTAAGACCCAAGAAGCTACCCTGATACATGCAAATCAACTAGCATCTGCAAACGAACAAATCAGATAAATGGCACCATAAAAAGCTACAGACACATGAACCAGAACCCTTGAATCCAGCACATTGTTATCATGCTTAATCAGCTCACTGAGAAAGAGTTAAAGCCTCTGTAACCTTCAAGTCATGAATTCATTCAAGTATGTTCTCTGTTTGAACGGCAGGAATTTGACATGTACTTGAAGGCGTTTTAAGCCTGTTCTGTGTTAGACCTGCCTGGAAGAGAAGGCTGATGAGAATAACTAACAAGGACTAACAAGGGAAAGTGGAAGCTGTTAGTGCTCGAAAAGAGGATCAAAGGTAAAATAATCAGCAATACTGAGGGTTGATCACAGGAAAGCACTGATCTGCACCGTGTTTGGATCAGAGCAGCAGTGTCTTGTGTGTCTTCTTGGCCACAGTGGTTGTAAGTGTTAGATTGCCTTTAGTTTCAGTGAGTGCAGGAGAACCCAAAAGACTGACTGCAGACAGGCCCTCAGAACACAAGCCACAGCTGCAACACACATAGATATCCATCTGTTTGGCGCTTAATCTGCATTAGTTATAATAATAATAATAAAAAAAAGACACTATTAACATTGTATTGTGACAAATGCGAGAAAGGAAAGCAAGAGCAGACCTTTTGTAGAAATGTTAGACTTTTTTTTTTATTTTATTTTTTTGTTCTGCTCGGTGCACAAAGTTGACGTGACATGAGCAGGAACATGTCACAGTAATGTTGCACTTTATCCAATAGTATTAACATCCTACACATGTGGGAAATGAAACCTAGCAGGCTGACATCCTGGAGTTAAGACCTTAGTTTACTTAAATATTTTCCACAATGGCCATTAGAGAATGGTAACTCTATCATACGAAGAGCAGAGTGTTGCATTAAACATATATGTTATGTTAGTATTACAAGAGCCCTCGATGAAAACATTACACAGCAGTGAGAATCATCAGACAAGTATTTGTGAAGTACACTATGTGCAGTGTGTATTTCCATGAATGGACAACAGGGGTCCTTCTCCACCTCTGTGTTCTCTGACTGGCACTGATTACTTTGTTTCTAAGAGTTCCCGTAGGATTTATAGAAGGCCTGTAATTCAAACGGTCTTTCCATGCAGCACAATTTATCTCTGTAGCTGCTACTTCGCTGCTACTACTAAACCACTTGTCCTCTCTAGGTTCAGGTTCAGCAGGAGGAGTATTTCCTAGCAAAAAGGGCAACACGTATCCTTCAACATGATAAATAACTGCACACAGGAAAAGCTTTGTAGCAACTGATCACACATCTGCAGTGTAGTGTAATAAACAGTGTAATCTATGTCCTTCTTCATAAGCCCAGTTTAAAGCCTATAGTCATATAATAATAACAATACTGCAATAAGGTTTAACACTGTTATGTGCTAATGCAATAGTAACTTAAGACTGACAAATAACACCAGAAGATTGTAATTGTATGTTTTTACATTGCTACATGCTATTACACTCTATATGCAGACATTAACTATTAATTCATGCTTAGTGCAATATTAATATGCTATTACCTTAATCAACATAGATATGCTGCTTTTTCCATATCTCATTTAGAAGGACAGATATTACATGTTTAGTTGCTGCTAGCTTTTACAAGAACATGAACTCTTGTAGAAGCAGTAGGTGATATGGTTGAAATCTTTTCATGATTTCCTTTCCAAAATCAGTATATCAAATCACAGTTAATGAAAGCAAAATGACATAAATTTGTAAAACTTCAATCTGAGATTACCTTAATGCACTGTGATGCATGACACTGAGTGTGTCTGCAGTTCATCAGAGAGAATATTAAATGTGTTTTTGTTATCAAAAGAAGGAAAGAGTCAGATTGATGTCAAGGGCTTCTAGTAAGAGTGCTTGTTATAATGATGGCGCTGTTCAAAAAAGCCATTGTGGCTGATAAATGAGCTTCTACAGACCTTTGTGGGCGTGCAAAGGAGTTTTAATTGAATGTGTTGAGTCTTGAATTGAGAGATTGAATGTGCAATCCTAAAGGCTTACTGCATTTTCCCAGGATTCTTGTCTTGTTTACTGGACCATGTCTGAAGTGGTCGATTGTCTGACATCGTCTGATCTGCTCACCTTTACAAGTCTGCGCTCTCATGTTTACCCCTCACTTTCTCTTCTTTCACTCCAGCTAAAGTCATGAGTCATGTGTGACTGACATTATTTATTTTAATAAGATACAATATTAATTCTTTGTTACGTTTTTCGTTCCATAAAGTTGCGCTTTCAAAGAGTCAGGGTGAGACGAGGATAAAGATTGACAACCCTCAGATCCTTTGGAATGTTGAAATGTAATATTTGAGACAAAATGATAGGTTACATCGCTTACTGTAATAAATTGTAACATATTCTTTTAAATAAACTGATTTATTGATGCAGTGTTTGTGTGTGAATGTTGCCTTAAGTAACGGCAAAAGCAGCAGGTGTGATCTTTTGCAAAAAAAAAAAAATCATAGAAGGAAACAATATTACAAGTGAAAAGACAACGATTTACCCTGGTGCTTTTACAACACTTGTTCTACCTATAGCTGTATTTTCATCCTCTCTTCTAATTACCCCCCACCACCCCTTTTTTTTCTCTCTGCTCCAACTCTTAACATCTTTTAATGAGATCTGGGAGACAATTACCCAACAGGCTCCGAAATGGCTGTTCCATATCGACCCACATCGAATGTCAACATCAAGTAATTAATAGCTATTGAGTGGTGGCGGGGTGGGATAATATCTGGGAGCATGTGAATTTTGAAAAGCTAAAATCTCCAGGCCAAGACAACTGTCCTGAGACGTGTCTTGCAAATGATAGACTTAGATAGACTGAAGTGTTGGATTAGTTTCTTACACGTTTTGTTTAAATGAGCTGAACATGATGGTTGGTTATCTTGTACCTACACTGTGACTGAGCTGAATTAATCCTTACTAAATAAATAAAAACAGCACTGGCTCCACAATAATAGGCCAATTGTAGTTTAAATAAATACTAAACTGAAATAAACATAAACCATTAATTGATATATTTTGATATTATTCACCTTTATAATGAATAGTTGTAAGAAATTGGATGACATTTGGATAATATTCACAGCTTTATTGTTCCCAATTATTTTGAATTTCCTTTCAACACTGCCTTGTTTCTACATAACAATTTTAGACTTTACTGCCTTAGTAAAGTAGTATTGCTCTTTATTATCAATAAAAACCTTTTTTTTAACTATTTAAATAGATTTCAGGGCATTGTATGTATGAGCTGTTTATGCCAAAAACAATGAGAAATGTTATCAACACCCAAGGAACTACTTTTTATGGTGGATCCCAGATTAATTTTCTCTACATTTACCCCAAGTGATTCATCAGATTATTTTTTTAGAATATTACCCTCTGCATTTAGCATTTTTCTGTATTTTCCTATATATTTAATTTACTGACAATAAAGGGATTTGAAAAAGCTCAGAGCAAATTCAACGGTTATTATATCAAAACAGAAAAATGAAGAAATGACTTTTTCAGCAAAATATACCATTAACTGAACATAAAGTGTCTGTATTCCAACTATTGTCATTTCTCAAACTACATGAGTTTTATCTGTAAATCAGTGCAGAAGATGATGGTGTTTCCATGTTCACTACAGAACCTCTAAATGTCCAAATGGGTCATATCTGATGATGATGAGAAGAGGAAAAACGGCATTGATTAATGGTTCAGAAGTTATTACACATTTTAGATCAGTAGATGCTTTTGGTCGCTTAGGTCTTAAGGGGTTAAGTGCTAATACATAACGTGGCAGCACATAATATTAATGATTATTACTCTGAACTTTGGTCAATCTAAGTGTTAAATAGATCCAGGAACTTGGTAAATCTGAAGGAATGGTATGAGAGCATATCACACTTTCCTTACATGCATTTCAATTAATGTTCCAGAACTTTAAATCAGTCATTTTAGATGCTTCTGTGTTGCCAGCCTCTTTTTTTAGGTAATTACTTTTTTATGCTGTGCTTGTATTTTAATGTGTTTTAATCTTCCTTATTTAATCAAAAAAGCAAGTAAACACAGATTTATCTCCTTATGTTCAGGTTGGGTTCAGCTTTCTTCTATATTTCTTATTGATTTCTTGCTTGTGGAAGCCCCGTGATTGTCTCAGATTTTCCATTTCTCCCAATTAGATCTGCAAAATCTGACAATAACACAGTTATAATGGATAGCTGTGTAGTCATAAGTTCACTACACAACTGCACAGCTGATTCTTGAATTTCTTCTCTCTTTGGATCTCATTTAAATAAAGCACATTATTTCAACCATTATTCCCGTATTTTACATTCTCTCCCTCATTCCTTTTTCCACATGAGCAAACAGACCTGACAGCTCGGCACACGCAGGAAGCGTATGTGTGCACAAGAACAAGCAACACAAAAAGAGACAGTGAGCTGCAGGAGTATGTGTGGTTACTGCATTAGGTCTGCAGCAGGGTCCTTGCTTTGCCGCTCAGTGTGTGAGGGTCTGTACTCACACCACTCTGCAGATGTGTGTGCAAATCTGTGTCACAATCACAGCCCAGGATTGCCTTGGCCTGCTGTTGCCTCAGACACATTTCCTGCATCTTTCTCTGCTGCTTGGTCTCCACTTAGCAAACAGTCCACTTAGAGCTGTTGACAGAGAATGGCTGGGTGACTGACTCACTGGAGGAGGGGAGTTTCTCAGATTTATTAGCTGTGCCATATTGCATCCCTCAGCGGTGTTGGGCGGCAGATCCAACCAGTTGGAAAGACAAAGGAGCAAAGTATGTCATTGAAATGCATGGAAAAATGCTCCAGTGGTGAAAATCCTTGGCGGTACATACAGTACTTATTATTAAATATCTGTCAGCCAAATTACCAGCAACAGGGCTGAAGGTTTGAGTACAACCATGCCAAAACACCAATTAACCAAATTTACTCATAAAAGTCTTTGCATTATTTCATAGTCAGTCATTTTATGTCGTAGAAATGCTTGCCAAAACTAATCTCATAAATTCTGATAAAGACCATTCCTGCCAATTCAGAATATATGTCCAGTCACCCCTAAATGCTGGTCTAAGTACAGTTTAGCAGCAGCAGCAGCAGCAGCAGCATCCCCTAGGAGGGGGAGGGGGATGCACTCCTCTCCTTCTCTCGTTAACGAACAATCAGTTAAAAAGTTTATTGGTCCCCATTTGCTTCCTCAGCACATTTTGCTCGATCCTCTGTCTCTCAACCATACAACCACCTTGTTCTCTCTGTGCATTCTTTCACTCTGTCTCCATGTCTCTGCATTAGCCCCCCCCCCCTCAGTCTCAGCCTCTTTTTTTCTCGTCTTGCCCCCTTTATTGCTTTGCCTCATTACCTCCATCTTCTTTTCCTCTCTGGGTCTTTTTCTCTCACACCCACTCGCCTTTGCCTCTGTCCTCACTATCTGTATCCCTTTGCTTCAATAAGAGTAAGGCACACCAGAAAACAAGAAAGCATGCTGTGGACAAAACATGAGAGAGTTCATGTTTACAGATAAACAGTTCTGCAACCTCCCAGATCTAAAATCTTAAATGTGTGTGTTTGTACTTTTAAATCAGGGTCCGAGATTATTTCTTCTGCACAAACATGTTTGACATATGTTTGATGAAAATGTAAAGTGTCTGTAAGTGAAAAAATATCTGTGTGTGATGTGACTGTTAGAAATATGACTTTTGAGTTTTCTCATTATCTCTCAAATTCTGTTTAATGTAAATAATAATAATAATAGTATAATACATGTTATGAATAGAAGTGAAGGCAAAAAATTGAGAAGTATTTGTTGTAGTTGTGAATGGCTTGTCAATACAGAGTGGATTTTTATAGACCATGTAAGGAATTGTATGCAAGATATTTCTCAAAGGATTTTTTTTTCTGCTCCAGAGAATGTAACTGATAATATAGTGATGATATAGGAAAGCAGTAAATGAGGTTCTAGTTGTATTACTATGTATTTTTCTGTTTTCAATCTGTCTAATGGTGCATTTACATAGAAACTAATGATTTCTTCTCAGAAGCCTCATCAGTAGTTAATGTGCATACTGCAGCATTATTTATATTAAGCATGTAAGAAGAGACAGCACAGCCAAGGACTCCAGATTGTATTGACATTAATAGAAAACCCTCGCAGACAACTCCACTGACAATCAATGGAAGACTAAACCGTAAATGCACTCCAATTTAATGTTAGACCATTTAAATCTTGCTTCAATGTAAAAGCTACGTTATCATTTACATGCAGCAAATCATTGTTGAAGTGGCTTTCAACTGAACACCTTCATGATGATACAAATATGTTTTACATTTTTGTTAAGCCATGCTTCTGTATGTCAAAAACGTCCTTTTTTTTAGTTATTAAACCTTAAGTACTGACTGAAGATTTTCACAGGTTTGCCCACAACCATTCAATGAATGATAAAGCATTACACCAAAATGCATCAGTGATTTTGCCAGTTCATGACTTGAAAAAAATTATGAAGTGATTTTTTTTCACTTCTTCTATATCATTAGAGTGCTGCCTTTTTTTATATAAGGAAACAAACACTTTTAAAGAAAATTCCATAGAAAATATTGCAAGAGTGTGTGAGAAATAAATCCAAATATCATGAAAAATGTTTTTCAGAAACAACTCCTTCATAATATTTCATCTTTCAGCTTACAAAACAGGAACTATTTTGTTTTTCACTGTCCCAGCATTATTAATAGGAATTGTGCTTCCAACATATTCTTATTGGTATTATCCTTTCACACACACCCCACTCTCGGATATCTGTCTGCATTTGACTTCTTAGAGGAAATCTTTTGACAGAGCTTCTCCAAAGTTGGGTGCAGCCATGAGGATAGCAATAGTACAGATGATGTTGAAAACACTGAAACCGACCAGACACAGACGGTCGATAACAGCTGCAGCAAACTGCCACTGCTCAGCCAAACTCATTTGCCGGTCCTGCTCACGAACACGTTCCACTAAGAACTGCACCTCTGCCAGAAGGGCTCGCAGCTGGTTGTCCACTGCCCCAGACCGAACCGCTCCACTGTGACTGTGCATGGTCGTCGCCCTCCCTGCTGCAGCTCCAGCCTCGAGGCCACTGGGTCCTGAGGGTGTGGTAGATGGGTCAGGGTCGGGGGACAATGGAGTTTCTTGTGGGGAGTTCCCAAATTTGATAGGTGGGAGGTGGTGGTGGATTGGTGTATCTCCTGCAGCATGTCCTCCTCCTGCTGCTCCTTCACCTTCTACCACACTGAATCCACTGTTGCCCCTTCCCTGACTGGTGGTTCTGCTCCTCTGGACTGGCTCTAGTTCTGTGGTGGTCTGGAAAGTCTGGAAGCCCATATATGGCAGATGACCATTAGGCTGGGGATGTGGATTAGGGCTGGAATCTCTGTGATTTTGGTTAGGGAGGATGACGGCCTGGGTGCTGTGCCGGTGTGTTGTTGAGTACGGCAGAGGGTGGTTGAGCTGAGCCAGGCTGGCCTGCAGGGAGGTCAGGCTCTGCGGTAGGATGGAGGGCACCGGGGTTGGGATAGTGGTGGTGGTAGTGGTGGTGGTCGGGGAGGACAGGGTCTTGCTCTGAGTGTCTGCCTGGCTGTGAGGCAGAGATGGGTCGGCTCCCTCACCTGGACGCTTCATTCGTAAAAACCAAGGAACCCACTGCAGCAGAACCAAGTGCATCTGACAAACAACAACAAACACTGGTAAGAACGTTTAATGCACATTCTGTAACCTCTACCACTACAGTGTCCTGTCGGCACGCCTGGTTTTATACTATTGAAATAAATGTGCTGTAATGTCTCAGTGAGGAAAAAAAGCTTGTACAGGCTATGTTTTTAAAGAGTTTAAGACTATGGAGACATTCTTTACATGAATGCTGTACACTGTGTTGTTTGGATTCACTATATTACAGTGCTTTGCGTTTTATATCCAATGTATAGTCCAATGCCCATCACTGTGCACTCTATGATGTGATTTCCTGAACTTCATTACACTCAAAGAGAGAACTTCATCTATATCTACAAAGCACTACTGGATAACCATCAGTCTTTTTTTCTAATTTTCCATCGCTTATCAATAGCTATTGTAGCTTTTGCTCCTTCAGATGGCTTCTATACAAAGTGCCAAGGGTTTATTCAGTACTTGGTTAAAGAGTTGTCTCTTATTTTCCTTGCTGATCTTAGAATAACCTTCAGAATATGCTACAACTTAATGATTTTGTCTCCTTGGGTGAATTTAAATCTGTTAAAAAGCTGTGTAACTGAAGAACATCATTGTTATTCCTAAAATGGATTTTGTCCCAAGTATCATTCCTCCTATTCCTATTTTTTTTTTTATATTGGTGATAATCTGTATATCTTTGTCGTGTTTTATTTTAAGAAATGTAACCTTCTTGGTCAGGTGTCCCTTGAAAAACAATCAAAACTATCAGCCATACGGTTAAAAAAATAACAATAAATGAATGATAAGGATGACTTCCTGCACATAAATGTACAGGAAGGATTTAAGGTCCTAACAATGAACAAGAGCACCCAACATTAGTTACAGTATCACTGGGTAGGACTCAGTATAAGGCAGCTGGACCAGGAACAGTCTGCAAACACTTGCTTATTCATTGGATTTTAACACACAGTATGTCATTTCTGTGGAGGTTTGTATCATCCACCTGTTTTCATTTGCATTTTCAATTAGTACATTAAAAAGCCTGAGCAGAAACACTCACAAAACACACATAAACCCACACAAAATCTAATGCAAATGAATCAATGCAAGAAACAAATATATACACTGTTTCACTGGCAATAAAGCAACAGCATGTGCAAAGAGCTGTGAAAACAAAAGGCTTTGACAACAATGTAAGAATTAGAAACACCTTAACACTGGTGAAAAGCTGTCAGACAGATCCAGGTTTTTGTTAACATGCAGACACCTTTCAGTTCCTCCATCAATAGTCAAGGTTGTATGTTAAGGTGTGAAATATTACATGAGCTCTAACATTTTGATAACAGCATTGGATGGAAACATACAGGAATACACATTTTTGGCCACAGATTTTCCAAAAAAATGACTGAAATTGCAATACATGTTCACAGAAACATATCAGAACTCTAATGAATGATGTGGCATGGAAGAGGTCCTGAAGTGGTGTGGGATTGTGGATTGTGAGTTGTTTTCACCAATATGGTCATTGAAAATCTAGGGGGTCTGGGACAGGTCTCGGAGGGATCCCAGGCAAAAATCACGCTTACACTAAAAGTATTTTACAACTTTTCTATAATCAAAGCTTATGGAGTGTGTCTATACTTATATGAAAAATGAAATTATGACATAGAGGCTGCTGTCTACCATTTGAACCAGGATGGTACATTTACTGAGTTATTATAGGTAACTCAATAAAAAAAAAATGTCACTTAAACAGTTGCATGAAAACAATTTCTGTATCCCATGAAAAATGCAACAATATGGTGATTTTTCTGGTGATATTTTCCATTGATAAGATGTTAACACAGTGTATTTATCATGGAAAATATGGTAAAATTACAATATTACCAGCAACATTCATGCATAGTTAGATTTTACTTGAGAGACTGAAAAAGAACAAGTGGTGCCAGGCACAACAAACCCCGCCCCTCGTAAACGTTTTACTTGATTTGCCCTATCTCTTATCATTGCGAAAACACATTTTTTGTCACCTTGACCTTTGACCTACATTCATCGAATTTTAAAGGGCTCTATTCTGGACCATCTCGCACCTTTCCTGAAAATTTCATGGAAATCCAGTAATTCCAAAATCCAGTAATAAAGAGGTCCAGTAATTTTTGTGTAAAGTTGCTGACGAACAAACAGACAGACAGACAAAAAAACGAACCAAAAACAATACCCTCACCTCCCCTTTGGGGGGTGGGGTAATAAATACATAAATACACAATTGTGGCACCTTAAGTTCTTCCAAGTCTTTTTTACAAGCTCAAGTCTTAATCAGCTCACTTTGGCATGTCAGCAATTGTCATAAGGAGGTGGTCCTCAAAATAAATTTTAAGGACCACCTCCTTCATTTTAATATTGTGATCTGATGATCATACACAGTAGATGAGCATAACGGTGTCAACTCACCCAGCGTGGCATGTGTCCACTGTCAGGGTTGTGGTGATGGAACTGCAGGACAATGACTGTGGCCACTACAGACATCCCTACAATCACCATGGTGCTGGCAAAGTACTGACCTGAGACAAACAAAAAGGGGTGCACATTCCATTCAAAAAGGTGATAAAAATCTATATGTTCTGGTATATATGTCAAAACAAACAAACAAATAAACACACAAAGACAGAGAGGCACTAACCTATTAATGGTACAGAATCAGATGTGGCAGGCATAATCTCCGCAACCATCAACATGAAGACAGTCAAGGAAAGGAGGACTGTGATGCCTGGGGGCAGACACAAGAGACTAGTGGGTTGTACAAAAAGAATAAAGAAACCTTAAGAGAACAAAGTGTGTGAGTATACTTAGCTGAACAGTGCATTGAGTATGCTGCTCTTGACTTCTCTCCACAATCATCTGTCTTTCTGACACTTCTAGGGAGACTGATTCGATTTTATGCCTCCTCATCTTCTCTCCTGCCATTTACTCTTTTCTTTTTTTCTCTCTCTCTTTACCTCAATCTCACTCCTCATGAGAACATACAAAAATTGTGACCGAAAATGTTCTGACAATATTGACAAAGACGGATTGTTAGAGAAACCCAAGATAAGCAAAATGTTATGTAAAGCACATTCAGCCGGATATATATGTAGATGTTTATCCGTGCCCTTATACCCAGTCCATATTTACTGTCACCATATCCCTTCCTCCTGTTCTTTTTCCTCACCAAGACTAATTTTCTCCCCTGAATTGGCGGGTAGCAGGAAAACCAGCAGGGTCATGGAGGAGAGCAGCACACAGGGAATGAGGAGGTTGAGAGCGTAAAATAAGGTCCTTCTTCGTAAGGTCACAACAAATGTAACATCGGGATAGGGCTCTACACAGCAGTCATAGAAAACCTCATGACGTCCTCCAGGGACCTCTGAAGGAATGGAAAAGACAGAGACACAGCAAAGATGATATTACACTTCACTACACTTCCAACCAATGAAGGACCCATATAACTCATTAAAAGGGGTCTTGTTAGAGGGCATACCTCCAGCAAGGTGTGTACAGTGTAAGAACTTGCTGATTCTAAAATTTTAAAGGCTTATTCCATAAACTACACCTTAACTTTCCACCAAGTTTCATGACTGTCTGCTTGGTCAGTTTAGGCATATGCATATACTATACACTTAGTTTGCACACACACCTTGTGAAAAAATCATTTATGGCTCACTTGAACAAGTCGCAGTGTTGCTTTAAGCTGCAGGAGCCAAAATCAAGGCTAAAATACTGAAATATACTCTTTCTCTCTGCAGCTTTCTCCTCTCTGTCCTAGTCAATAGACTAAATGAATAATGAATAAAGATAAAATAAATAATAATGAATATGAATAAAGAGGAACCTGTCATTGTTTCATGCCGTTATAGAAAAGCAATACCACTTTTTCATGGTTCCCAGTAATAAGGCAGCACAGTCACATTCAGGTCACATCTGACAGAATCTGATCAAAAACAACATAACTACAGCTTCCAGTCATGTATTTAACCCCCCCTTAAACTGACTGAAAACACCTGTGATAAACTATAATTAATGAGCAACATGGTGGTGCAGTGGTTTGTACAGTTGCCTCACAGCAAGAAGGTCCTGGGTTCGATTCCAACACGTTGGATTCTGTGTGTAGTTTGCATGGGTTCTCCACAGGTACTCCAGCTTCCTCCCACCATCCAAAGACATGTACTAATAGGTTAATTTAAGTTGCTCATAGGTGTGAATGTGACAATGATTGGTTGTTTGTCTCTATATGTCCAGGTTGTTACCAAAAATGAGAATCAGTCCTCAATTAATTTACCTGGTTGAATAAAATAAAGAAACAATTGAGCATCAGGGGTAGATTTTCTACAGCCTGAAAACCCAGGCAAAGAGTAGATGCAGATGTCTCACGGCCTCTAAGACCATTTGAATTATAATATGGTAAAATATCATAACGGAATTTTGCCATGTGATATTAAAAGCCATTCAGCTTTAAGTAATTTCGAAGTGAGCATCCAAAGAACTCCAGTCGCTAACCTGACAAATTACATGGATATAACTTAACTCAGTCAACACAAAACAACTACGCTGCACTGTGTCTATAAGTAAGTGCATGCATACACTACACATCATTAACTCCTTGACAGATGTAATCAAAATTATTTCTTTTTACAATTACTACACTCACTTTTTTGTGCAAAAATGATAAATGAAAGAGAGAATTAATCTGGAAATAAAATGCAGTGAAATGTGAACCTAATCATAGCGCAGAACAATAAAACAGAACTGAACCAAAATAAATGGAGAGATTTAACAGTGTGAAAATAATGCCATTATAAAAGACATTATGCTGTGAACGGCTGTCTTACCCAGAAGGTCCCACTCTCCATTGGGCATGTAACCCGACACATCTGCTTCCTTCATCTGTATGTCCAGCAACCAGCCATCAAATGTCCAAGAGCCAAACTTTAGTTCACAACGCTGGATGTCAAATGGGAACCATCGAACATCTACGTTACATGTGCTGACAAATATTCCTTTGGAAAACAAGTGGAAAAAATAAGAAGTGAAGTGCAATCTTCTGAAAATGCAATGAGACTAACACACATGATTAAAAATGTTCTTTAATGCAGCCATCTGGAAGTAAGAAATTAGAAAAATATTTGATTCCAGTAATAATTTATATGTTTTTCTGCAGCATGAATAATTTGTGTGCAGACTGATTGAATATGTAGTGTAGTTTTGAGGATCAGATTCATAAAAATCTTACCTGGAGGCAGATACTCACAAAAGCCACTTGAGTTTACCAGGACGTTGGTCTTAAAGGTAGCATCAAACTTATCGTGAGCGCTACAGGATAACAACACAGAGATAAGACGAGTAAGAAGACGGCGGTAGTCCAGGGTGTGTGTGTCCTGAATGATACTTACCTGTTGTAAAGTAATATGTCAGGTGTCCAGACCTGCTCAGGAGTAAAACGAAGGTTCTTCACCCCAGGATACTCTGATTGATTCCACTGGAGGTAGTGATCGTACCACTGCTGGGAGACACAAGTGAAACACTGGTTTTATGGATGAACACAAAATATGCTGCCGGCAAAAATGTACATTCATGGAGGTAAAATACACTGATCGATTGGATTTGTTGTGTCATATTCCTCAATGCTCATCATAGCTTATTTGAAGTGCAACAGTACACATTTTGTATTCTTACTGTCATCTCAGCAGACACTGTGTAGCTGTTTCTGCAACGGTGGGTGGCATGCAAAAAGGTTTTCACTTTGTCGATCAATACTGCATTATTATTATTTATTACACTCACCATCTGCAGCCAGGCATTTGTTGTGAGTATCTGGTTCTTTTCATCCTTGAATAGCAAAAAAGGACAGTAAGGTTATGATATCTGAGTATTTTCATTTATTATCTTTTCAACTTTTACATTATTCATAGTTTGAACTGTAAAAGTGTATGACTGCACATTTATATAGTGCATTTGTGCCATGCGTACCACATCCATGACCTGCATTAGAGTGAAGGAGAACTGAACAGTGAGAGCCTGGGAGTCATTGGCCACTGGTCTTTCCATTGGGTTGTAGTCTCTCAGCAGCTCCCTGAGCAGAAAGCGCTGGTGAGGACCCTGCACTGATACTACATAGGGGTCGGGTAGGACATTTAATAGAGAGTCAGAGTAAACAAGAAAGAGAAACTCAGTGAGAAGAGCGAGAGTGGAAGTAGACAGGCATGACACATGCTGACAGTTTCATCGACACAGCTCTGTCAGAACAAACCAAGTAAAAGCTCTGAAGACAGACAAATAGCAGAAAAACTGTGTCATTAAAATGAAGTATAGCTTTCCAAACAAGTGGTGTGGAAAATTGTTGACTAGGTGCATGAAAAAGGTGAAGAAACCAACAAAGAGACAGGAAATAGAGAGGTAGAACATGCTTCGATAAATTTATTGCAGACTGAATGACTTAAGTGAAGGGAAAGAGGACGAAATGAAAATGTGTGAAAGAAAGTGAGGAAAGAGGATGGAAAGAGGATGGAAAGAGGGACAGAGAGCTGAGAGAAAGAATTCTGCTACTCCTAATCAATTAAGCCTGTGATTGATCACTAGCAGATAGTCATGGTCTTTCCGTTGCCATAAAAATGTCAGGTTCATTCCTTGCAGGAAATAGCGAAGCCATTAAACACAGAAACACCCCAGACAGACACACACAGCACTCACAAGGATGAGGACTAAGAACTTTCTCTCTTTGCACTATAACTCTACCAGTTCGTAGATAGATTCTTGATTCTTTCTCCACAAGGCAATTACTGTGATGTCAAGAAAATTATCTTTGGAGATGTAAGAGTCACACGAAATGAGTTAAAACTAATTTACACATTAACAAACTGCCCAGT
>JAPTMW010000009.1:35404567-35415611 GCA_029822955.1 Ostorhinchus angustatus
GATTTGTATTCAACACATCATCTTTATGACGAGTTTGTTTTTAATAACTTCATTCAGTCAAGGAAATGCTTTCATCATCAGGAGACGTTCACAGACTTCAGTTTGACACTAAGACGAATATTAAGAAAAGAAGATTTTTTACTGTATTACACTGAACTGTTTGGGAAAAGAGGACAGTGAAATAATGGTAAGCAGTGACATGAGTGTGGCTAAAAAATAACTATGTTGGTTAAAATAATAGGGGGCGTAACGTACCTGCCGGATGCTCTTAGACAATATAAGCTAATGTCAGCTAACGCGCCTTTTCATGACATGGGAACCTGGCAGCTAATAATAGTTTTACTCTGTCTCTCGTCTTAACCTTAATCCTTTACAGGGTTTAGTGGACTGTTAGCCATGCAGCTAACTAATGACAGTTCACCTTTTTGGTACAGCTCACTATCCGTACACGATATGTAGAGCTAATGGTGCAGCCTGACCAGTTTGACCTGAGCTTGGTTCCATTAGACAGAGCACTTGGTCCTCTCGGGAATGAGACAACTCATAAATTTAGTTATTAACACTCCAAAAATTATCCGGACCATGCGGTTGACTGCCTTTCCGATTCATCTAAAAAACACATCTCTTATGCTGTGCACATCGTCTTCTCAGGGTGACAAGATTTGCAATGGGACACACAGCAAAAAGCCGCTGCTGTCAGACTCTCAGATGTTTGAAGCCCAGTTTGAGGAGCTGGTGACTGAGCTGACAGAGAGGGACCTCACCGATCCTGCCCTGGCCGATGCCCTCCACAGGCTCAGAGAGGTGAGTCTGTTGTCTAGAGCTGAGGTTCTCTCGCAAGTGTTGTCTAGTTTTACCTCCGTGTTATTTGCCCCTAGGTTCTGATGTATAATGCCCCTGGAGGCAAGAGGAACCGGGGCCTCTCTGTGATTGGCTCACTGCGGGAGCTTGTCCCATCCACTGAGCTCACCCAGGACACTGTGCAGCATGCTCTATTGATTGGATGGTGCATTGAACTGGTGAGGACGTGGTCTGTGTTGGAATACATAAAACTATGACATGATATCAGTGCAAATACATATAAAGCCTTACAAATACTGAGAATCCACACTCGCATCTCAACCTTGTCAGTATACAGAGGTATTGAAAAAAGAAAATAGTGTAATTTTACACCCCAAAACTAGAGAATTGGGTGATTTGGTAATACTAACCTCTAAACAGGGGTGTCCAAACACTGTCCTCGAGGGCCGGTAACCTGCATGTTTTAGATATTTCCGTCTTCCACCACACCTGGTTCAATTAATAATCAGCTCATCATCAAGCTCTGCAGAAGCCTGATCATGATGTAATGGCTTCCAGGTGTGATGGAAAAGGGAAAGGCCTAAAACATGCAGGTATCGGCCCTCGAGGACTGGAGTCTGACACCTGTGATCTAAAACATGCAGGTACCGGCCCTTGAGGACCGGATTTGGACACCCCTGCAAGTCTAACCCATTTGTATGGCTGAATAGGCTTTTTTTTCGGTTTACCTCGCTGCTTCCACAAGTTTCATGAAAATCTATGCAACAGTTTTTCCATAGTCCGGCTGACAATTGGCCAGTTAAACACAAGTAGCTTCATGACATCACATGATACTAAAGTCAGTCCAGTATTGCAAAAACCTAATGAAGTAAGGCAATTCATTTTACTAAATGCTTTATGTAAGTTAGTGTAAGTAAAAAGTAATACTCTTACTACAGCCAAGGACAGGGAGAGCTGCAGCATGTCATAATCCCTGATTTAATAGAATTCTAATTGTTGACATACATGTACTGTATACTGTCATATTGCCCAACTTAATAACAAAAATTCACGCAGAGAACATTGAGTTGATGTCAGTGTGTGTTTTTTATCACTTTGCACCTGGCAACAGGTGCAATAGAGAAAGGTTATACTTGTAAACAATGGCAAAAGGCGTCTGCACATTCTCTCATTCAAATTTTATTACACCATTTCTGTCTGTCTGACCTTCATCAGGTGTGTAGGCAGCATCCTAATGAAGGTCAGAGAGACTGAAACATAATACAGTTTCAACAAGAAGCCAAACAGTGTGAAGGAGGTTTATTTTCTCATTTAATGTGGGTGTTAAAAGACTCTTACATGATTGGTTCTGAGATTCAATGACATGTTATCTTCACTGACCTTGCCTTTATTTATCAATTTAAGATTTATACTAGTTTGAAGTCTGGTTTTATAGAAACTACTTGTGTAGGTTGGGGGAGAGCTGTAGCGTATAGCCTAAAGTTCACAAAATGTTAGCTGATGACCAGACATTCATAGCTTATGGTTCCACACTCTTTATGTTTTGTCTCTTTTGGTTGTAGCTTCAGGCATTTTTCCTTGTGGCTGATGATATCATGGATGCATCTGTGACTCGACGAGGACAGCCCTGCTGGTACAAGAAGGTCAGTTTTACGGTTTTGTTTTGTTTTTTTTGGGGGGGGGGGTTGTCAAGAAAATTAATTTGTGATATGTCAAGTAAATTTTTAACACAGCCCAAATCGCAAATTACAACTTTGCATCAATTGGCTTTAGTTTAGTTGTTTTGTGGATGTTTTCAGGTTCTCATGTTAATCATCTGTCCATTGTTTTTAAAGGATGGAATTGGTATGGATGCCATCAATGATGCATTTCTTTTGGAAGGGTCAATCTACAGACTACTTCGCAGACACTGCAGAGACAAACACTACTACTTCAATCTACTTGAATTATTTACAGAGGTAGTACAAACATTACTTTGAACACACACACACACACACACATATACAGACTTCCAGGAGACTTACTGTTGTGTGTGTCTTTTTGTTATTTAGACATCTTTCCAGACGGAACTTGGGCAAGCCCTTGACCTCATGACAGCTCCACCTGGTCAAATTGACCTCAACAGATTCACAATGGAGAGGTAAGAATTGTAAACATGTTTTTACCGAGCATATGAGGTGAACTTTTTAGAGAACCAAGTAAAGTGACTATGCAGTTTACCAAAGAGAACAGGGTAAATAGATGTCTAATTTGGTCTTTCAGGTATAAAGCTATTGTGAAATACAAGACTGCTTTCTACTCTTTCTACCTCCCAGTGGCAGCAGCAATGTACATGGTGAGTATGTGTTTGCAGTGTAAACTTGGATTAAAAAAGCTGTACCCTCACAACTCACACCTTTTCTTACTATTGATCTTTTCCTGCCGGCCAGGGCTTTACTAAAGAGGTGCACATTGTCTCTAATATTTTTATGTTGTAAACAAATATGATTCAATATCAAAGTCACGTGTAGCACTAAAATTACAAGACAGGATTAGAAGTGAAAATGGTTTATTAATCAGAAGATAAACAGAGGGAGGGAATCTAGGGGAAGTAAGATAACTAATTGAATCTTGTTTTAAAGTATTTATTTTCTTGTATTTATAGGCAGGAATCAAGAGTGAAGAGGAACACAATAATGCCAAACACATCTTGCTTGAGATGGGAGAATTCTTCCAGATACAGGTATACGATCATTTATTAGTCATAAATGTGTCACACAGTAGCTTCACTTGAATTGGCAGATTAATCTCAGAATGTGAACATGTCACCTACAGGATGACTACTTAGACTGTTACGGTGACCCTGCTGTGACTGGGAAGATTGGTACAGATATCCAGGACAACAAATGCAGCTGGCTGGTAGTAACAGCACTGGAAATTATGACTCCTGAACAGAGAACAGAGCTGGAGGTGAGTGTTCATGTAGTAAACTTACAAAGCTGAAACCTCTTTAAGCTTGTACTGCAGGTTTATTGTTGCTACATGAGTACAGAGTTATTTGCAATAATGTTGCTAAAAAAAACTAAATTGTTTATTTTATGTTTCCTTTATGAAAAGACAGAAACTATACTGGAAATGTTAATATCACACTATTTATTCTATGTATTAGTCCAGATTGGAAATAATGAAGTTTAATTAAGGCAGTTTTTTTCCATAGTAAGCAGTTATATTAATGAAACAAGATAACATCTAGATAAAGTGCAGCCCATGGAAAGAAGCATCTACTGTGTTTTGATTGTGACAGTTTGTCACTTTTATAAATGTGTTTTGGCTAGAGAATTCATTGGATGACTGTAACCTTTTGTTTTTATCCTGATGATTTTTAGAATTGTCCATATTTGCAGTGGCTACATTCTGATACACCTTTTAGATTGTACTTAACTCATTTTCTACTATGTTAGTGAAAATTAAATTGTGTTCATCACCTCCTCAGGCATGTTACGGACGGCATGATGACGCTAGTGTGGAAAAGGTGAAAGCACTGTACAGCACACTAGAAATGCCAACACTCTACCGCAAATATGAAGAGCAGAGTTATCAGCGGCTCCAGAAACTCATCGCCTGTCACGCCCAAAACCTTCCCCACTCTGTCTTCCTCAATTTTGCCAAGAAAATCTACAAGAGGAACAAGTGAGAAAGAATGGTGAAACACGTATAAGCTGAGGCGGGTGCATCAGCATGGGTTCCTTTTGACTTTTACTCTGATGCGCTGATCAGCCCCTTTCTTGAGGAGGACCATGAAAGGACTGAGACTCTGGCTTGAACAGCATGACCCAAACAGGACTGTTATTTAGAAATCCTACACTCTACTGTAGATATTTTTGCTTGTGGATGTCAAAACTATCCTGTTTATGGTCTCAGTTTGATGAAGAAGTCCCATTAATATATATTTCTATGCACAGATCCCCCCTGAGGTAAACAATGGTACTATTTAAAAAAAAAAAAGAAAAAAGGCCAAAATGAGACAAGGGCTGCAAGTAACTTTGCAGCTATTTCCTGTATTGGTTAATTTCCATACGTTGGCATTCGATTAACAGATCAGGCATCAAAAACTATTTTATTCATGTAAGATGAAGAAAAGGCACAAATCTTCATATTGAAGTGGCTACAACCGGCAAATGCCTGATATTTCTCAAAAAATCTACTGAAATGATAACAAATAACCACAATGAGTCCATTTAAATTTTTATATTTGGAGTATTTGTTGTTTGGGGGCCAGACAGGTATGACAGTAGAGGCATCAAAACTTATTTCCATTTATTATTTTTATATTGCTGCTACTGTAATACATATCTGCGCTGGCAGGAATGTTGATGCTTTTAATATATAAATAAAATATATAATTGCTATTCTCCTTGTCTTTACTCATGGTATTTGTATGTGTTTGTTTATTTTTGGAAGTCTAGTTGATATTGATAATGAATGCTCTTCTCATGTAGAAATACATGCAGTCAGGGTATGATTAAAGAACAATAACATCAGACTGAAGGTGGTGCTTTAAAGTGGGTGAAGCTGGACGGGATTCAAGATTAATTGCGTGTGATGGTTAAAGGGAAAGAAGGGGTGTGGTTTGGGGGGGGGGGGGTTGGTGATCCGCTCGCGAGAACACAGACTGGCTGTGGACGTCGGAGATGTTCACGCTCACACGGACTGGGATGTTCGAGCACCCGTCGAGATGGAGACCTTCATCCATCTTTACCTCCATCTGATCGTGAGTGAAGCATTCTTTTATTCTCCTCTTGCATGTTTTGTATTTGTATATAAGTATTAACATGAATCCGCTCGTTCGAGTCTGGTGATGAAAATCCCATATTCCCAAACGGAGCCTGCGTAGATAAATAAAAAAAAATAATAAAAAAAAATAAAACATGCAATCCTTTTGTTAACGCTGATATTTCCCGTTGCATCTTATTATTGCCATCTGTTTTTACACCAAATGTAAATATCTATGGTAATATTTGGGTTCCATTGAGGGCGGATGGGCCTGAGCACCAGGGCGATGCGGCTGGAGGTACCCCCTCCTCCCCATCCTCCTCCTCCTCGTCTCCATCAGCTCAGTGGGATCAATAAATGTAGAAGGTAAATACTGAACACTAGAAGCTTAGATTACAGATGATGATCTGCTGTTTTTGCTTTTATATCATGGCTTATTGTATGTTTTAATGGCCATTCTGAAGAGGGCCCAATGTAAGCAAGCACTACAGTGATTTATATTCTTCAGTGATGTGAAGGGCACTGTGCAGGAATATATGAGCAATAGCCTTCGGTAGATGGGCTTTAAAAAAGAAGATTCAGTGTTGCTCGGTGCTACTGCCTGATTCTTTCATGCTCTATTTAAATGTGCCCTGTGTTCTGTCATTGCTGTAGGTAAAATGTCTTTTAAAACGTCGTTTTTCTGAGATCTGGATCTTGTTGCCTGTTGTCAGCTTGAAGGGATGGACTGGCACAGATGGAGACAGAACGACAACTGTAAACTCATGACTATCAGTACTCAGTGAGCCAGAACATAACAGATGACGGACAATGACAGGAGGCTATAAATTAGCTGACAATTATTAATATGGTGATCATTTCATGTGATATGTGTGTGGGTGTTTGCATTTGAATTGAGAGACTGAAAGAACCGAGGAAATTATTCAGAAAAAAATGTAGTGAAACCTGTCATTCAGCTGATGTGACACACCTAATATTTAATATTCCAATGTTTACTTTTCAGTGACAGTCCAAATTATGGCACAGTTTGAGTGCTCTGAAACAAAACACATTTTCAAAACAGTTACTTTAAAGAGAATCTCAGTAAAGATGTCACATTATTTTTCTAATTTGACAACATCGATTTGACAGAGGACAGAGCAAGACTACATGTGTGTTCATATTACTACTGTGCCCTCCCAGGATCTGGGCTGTGATAATTATAAAACAGAAAGCCCAAAAGCAGAGTTTTAATGATAATCGGCCAAACTTCAAAGACTTTAACCTAATATGAGAACGTGTACAGCAAGAAAATAGTGTTTGATGAGCAGAGTTTGCTCCTAGTCGTTATTCACTGTGGGTCTTCTTTGATGTTACAGGATCTTGGGAATGAAGCCAAGATGTGACCGTCACGGCGCGTCATAGTTTGGATCTTTCCAGCTTTTACAACACTTGTTTCTATAGCAACAGAAGTATCATAGTATCCTGAAAGCCCCATTCCCACAATGCAGTCCTCTAGCTGCTCCTCTCAGCCTCTAAAGCCGCGCCGTTTTGACACCACCAGACGGACCGTAGCTGGACCAAAGTCTCATGGCCCTGGTTTACAGAAAGAGGATAAAAACATGAATACAATCACCACTTCCTCCCCACGTCGGGCCACTAAAGGCCCTTCAGCACCTTCCAGAACCAGAGTGGGAGCACAGCCTCGACCTCCGCTGTACCAGTCCAGAGTGAACTCACAAAAACAGACATCTACCGTCTCCAGATCAGCTAAGCCCAAACCCAAAAGTGGTCGCGCTGCAGCAGCAACCCAAAATGCACCTGCACCGGCTCCTCCTGTGCTTCCCTCTGTTCTGCCTCTCGACCCAAATTGTAACGAACCCAGCTTACCATGCTTGTGCTGCGATGGGCGCTCCCCTCAGGACAACAACAGTATGTTCAATCATAACCACAACAATAATAACACAATTTCTCTCAGACAGCAAATGCAGCTTCCGCCTCCTCCGGCCCCGGTGCCTGAGAAGCAGAATGAAGCAGGGGCCAAGGCCCGGTCTGAGCCTCCATCACAGGCCCAGCTGGAGCTCTCTGCCTGCAAAGATGTCACTGTGGAAAACGAGGAAAAGAGCACTGATCTTCACAACAAGAAAAATGTAAAACTAGAGGAAGATGATGATGAGAGCAGTGGAGATGTTGATATTGATGATGATGAAGAGGAGGCTGACAATGATGACGACGATGACGACGATGATGATGACACCCTGGTCCCCTCATGTTGTGACTGCCCCCCCTCTCTCCTGGAGTTCTCACTCTCCTCTTCTACCTCCTCTTCAACGTCCACTTCCATCAGCTCCTGCTCTGATCTGGAGTCTGATTGTGCGGATCAGCCCACCTCCATCTGCTCTTCCCTTGACCAAGAGAGTTTGTCTTTCACTCTGTCTCCTAAAGACCGCTGTCCTCAGCAAGCCCCTCCGACACGTTCACCTCCATCCCTTCCTCTTAGTCACAATCCCTTCTCCGTGACGTCACACTCCCCCATTCCCCCATGCTCCCCGGATGAGGGCTACCCCTCTGCCCTCGACTCCCCATCTCCTGACTATTTAGGAGTCAAAGGTGATTCAGAGGTCACTAAACTTGGCTTACTTGACTTCCTTGAATCAGTAGGGGAGTTTGGCAAAATGGAACGTTTCAGTCAGGTCATCCAAGTGGCACGTTGGGATCTGGAAGGGGAGCAGCACTGGGATGTTCTGAGGGATCGTCTAGATCATCTGGATCGCTTGGAAAAAGTGAACAGGGAGGTCAAACTAGCACACATCGCCAGACTGCATGAGAAAGGGTTTGATCTTGGTGATCTGGAAGAACATGACCTCTCAGATATCATGGATGAAATGGGAAACATTGACATACCCTGGAAGTTGTATAAAAGTCGCAGAGAAGAAATGGAAGACTCTCAGGAGTTTTCTGATGCTGGGGTTGACCTCACTGCTCCATCAGATTGTGATGATCCTCTTGTTCCAGATTCTCTCACCCCATCTCCTGCAGAGCCACCACCAAGACCCCCCAAACCTCCTGCACGTCATGCAAGTGTGAGCTCTGACCTTCACACCTACATCAATATCAGCAGGGAGACCACCTCAATGGCTGTCTCCACCTCCCCTACACCCACATTGTCAACTTTCTCCCTGAACTCCTCATCTCCTACATTCACTACCTTCAGGTGTGAGAAGTCCTTACCCCTATCTCCCCCATCCATACCTCCTCTACCGGCCTCAAAGCCTGTTCCATATCTCACCCTCTACACAGCTCCCTCTCCACCCCCAGCTATTCCTACCCCAACCCCTCCCATACCTCCTCCTCGGAGGCGACACCTTGCTAGGAAGGAAGCGCAACGCCTCGCTGCTCTTCAAGCTGAACAGGAAAAGACCCCTCTTTCCCTTCCACCTCCTACCACACGTCCCCCACCTCTACCTCCTCCACCTGTCATTTCAGTCACATCTATGTCATCTCCCCCTGCCATACCACCACCACCAGCTTTGCCTCCTCCCCCATCCTTCCATGCACTGGATGTAGAGATTCGGAAACTGTTGATGCTTGCTGGGTTGACTCAAGCTGAGCTCCTCAAACTCAGCCCGGAGCTTGGTGTCTGTGTTGGGGGGCTGGAGGATGAGGAGGATGGAGGTGTCACATCCAGATCTGGAGAGCCACATGAGTTCAGAATAAAAGACCGGCAGCAGGAGAAGGAATATGACACAGCGATAATAGTCAGGGATGGATGGAGCAGCAGGAGTAAATTGGATGGAGATCGAAGGGTAGATATACTTGGAGAAGCCGAAGAAAACAAAAAGAAAGAGGAAAGCAAAGACACACAAAGAACCACATCATTTAGTGAGATGGCAAGGAGAAGGAAGAGGAACAATGGCCTAACATCTGAACCTTACTACAGCACTGGTCTAAGCAATACACATGAATTAAAAGCAAATAGATTGAGCTATGAGACTTTACATTATTCTGCTGAGTTACTTGATTCACCTCCCCCTCCTCCTCCTCCACGCCCCTTACCCCCAATCCCACCATGTTTGCCACCCCTCAAAGTCAGCACTCTCCCTGCCAACTCTGCACAGCCTGAGCGCTTTGATTGGCTCATAGCATTTACACCTGACTGTGAGGCTCCACCACAGCCCCCTCCCCAGGATTTAAGAAAATCTCATACAGAACCCCCAAAGAAGAGTGGCTCCTCAGGGTCATCTCCAGGGTCAGCTCCAAAAGTCACAACCTTCAAAGAGCTGCGTTTTCGTAACAAGAGTGCATCGCCTCCGACAAAAGTGATCACTGAACCTGATCCTGACCCCACAGTCATAACACCTGACCCAGATATACTCTATAACCTGAAGTGGAGAAGGGAGAAGGTGGGTAGCGATGACCACCAGTGGGAGTATACCTCCCAGGCCCAGGCCTTCTTCATGCAGCCACCGCCCGCCCTCACCTCAATGGCTGCGCTGAAGGAAATGTTACAGAGGGCTGACGAGGAGGGTGGACAACTAGAACTTTGCCCGTCACAGAAGATTGGCTCATCTGTGAGTGACAGCAGCTTGTGGACCATGGGCAGGGAATGGGAATATGAAGAATTTAAGAGGGAGGAAAAGGAAATGAAAGACGAAGATCAAGAAGAAGGAGAAGAAGAGGTGGAGGTGAGAGGACGAGCTGACGGAGGAAGGACTTTTGAATCAAGAACTACAGGTGAGCATTTAGTATTGACAGTAGTAGTAAATATTAGTTAGATTAGATTAGATTAGATTACCATACATTACATTACATTACAATATATAGAACTTTATTGATCCTTTATTGATAAAAGAAACTTGGGCAGAGCCCTCAATTTCCTGAAAGCTCTCCCCAAATTTTCTTTATTCACCTGTACATATTTGCTTGTTTCTGTGTACATACACATAGGAGAAAATAAATACATAAAAGTAGCACAGTTCTAATTTGGATGGCACAACAAATTCTGGATTGCCAGATGATGCAGAGAAACAGATGGGTAAAAACAGACTCACAGTCAGCTTGTTTCCTTCCTCAGTGATGCGCAAACAATATCCTTGGACAGTGCATTGGAAAAAAAGAGACGGATGAAAATATAGGCTCATTTTTAGAAATGATGTATGAAACAAGGGGGAAGAGAAGGAGGATGAGTGTGAGTCACAGTTCAGTATGATGCACGATGATGGTTAACTGATGACGAGGGATGAACAGAGTGATTTCAGACAGGGAGGAAACAAAGCAGTGAAAGCTGGAAAGGGAACATGAACATGATTAAGAGATGGAAGGATAAAGGCCAGAGGGAATGAGGGTAATATGAGGAGAAAGGAGAGATTGGAAACTTTCCAGCCAGTATTTCCTGTTCTGGATGTCAGACTGTGATGTCATCGCTGTCTAAATGAATAATTCATCCACTCAAAAGACCAATAGGAGGAGGATTATATAGTGACCACTTTCTACCCTTGCTTACCTCCTCCTT
>JAPTMW010000009.1:35435418-35447868 GCA_029822955.1 Ostorhinchus angustatus
ATATTTAACAGAATCTATTGATTAGGTGGCAACCGAATACTCCTCACTTCACCCTCCCCAATAGTGACAGCGTGACCCTAAAAAACCCTAACACAATGCACCATCTGCCATAAAATGGAAAAAAGTCTGCTCTGAGTTGCAGTAAAAACATGCCAGCCCCTAAATCTCACACATCAAACCTGTAAATAAATAACTTATTGAGCTAGTGAACTCACTCTGTGGTTTTGTAATCATCAGAGTAAAGACCTGCCCTCAGAAACTTCTTCCTGGGAGGGCCATCTGCTCTCTCCTCTTGTTGGATGGTTACTGGTTGGGATGGAGCCTGGTCCACATCTGACTGGTTAAAACATTCAGTGGGTGTGTCACACTCTGGTTTATCCTCAGCGACACTAAAAAGAAAGCATGAAGAGAGAGATAGAATGATAGAGAGAAAAAAGAGAAAGAAAGAAAGGCACTGGTTTAGCACACAGTGCTGAAAACGATGTGTTAATATAGCAGTAGTGAGTGGCTGTATTGTAATGTCAAGTCAACCAGCTCAGGTGCTATGAAATGCAATGTTTACCTCTGATGACAGGGGGAGTCACCATGTTTTCTCTTCCGTCCTCTCTTCCTCTTGGCCTGCAGCTCCAGCTCCGTCACCTGCTGCACTGACTCCAGTCCTCCATCTTTCTCTGGCCCCCTCTCTTCTTTTCTCCCTCCCACCTCTCTTCCATCTCTGTTATGGCTGTGTCCTGGCAAGAGTTCAGGTGATGACATGAAGGGAGCTGCAGGGGAGTGTGTGGGGGAAGATACAGCGGAGGGTAATGGGTGCTTCCTAGGCCGTCCTGGCCTTCTTTTGTTTTTCACTGCCACACTGTCTGTTGTTGGCACATTTTTCTGCTGGCTCCAGCTTCTTGAGTCACCTTGTAAACCTGCAGTTATTGAAATAGAACGAGGGAGGGAACGGTTGAGGCAGAAAGAGGGAGGAGGGTGGGGTGTCAGTGGCGGAGAGGAAATGAGACAGATGTGGATCAGTTATTGGGCCAGCAGGAGGTGTGAGGTGAGGCCACTCTCGGCTGAGTCATGCGGATGGGCCACAGATTAGGTGAGTCACAACATTTCCTCTGACCAGATCACTTCTGGGAAATGCATTAAGAGGTGATTTATGTACGCACACTCATACACCAGAAAACCGCAGGAATTGACAAACACAGTGCAGCAGGCATACTTTTTAATGTGACTATGTACACGTATGCACACAATTTGTTTTGCACATTCAGTTAATGTGGAACATAAATCTCAAAAGGCTGACAAAGAAAAAGAGAGAAAAAAGTGTATGTGGCTGGGGTAGCGTGCTGTCCCACATGTGCATTTAGTTAGATGATGAACTGATGTCAAATGTATTCCACCTCTTTCAAAAACAACATTTTCCCCACACAAGCTCTATTTGCCCCCATTCTGACCCCTGAGCCGCTTCTTCATCAATCACTCCTGAGGTCATCTATCTTTTTGTTGCATTTTCCACAGTCTCTGACAAGACTGACCACTCTCTTCTTATTGAATTTTTCCAAGTCAAATACGCCTTGTGGGTCAGCACTAAAGGATAGGCCAAGCTTTAAATAGCCAATCTGGTGGTTAACTAATGACTGTATTCACTGGCTAGCCCTGGGCTGTAACAGCATGCGGTTTGCTGCAGAACAGGAAGATTTTAAAGATTTTCTGGCAGATTTGCATCAAGATGCTGCCCTCCTGCTATAATACCGTTTTTTTCCTTAAATTTCAACAGAGAGTGGTTGCTGAATTGTTGCATGTGTATCTGTGTGTCAAGCATGTCCCCTGCTCAGCAGAGGGAGTCTGAAATTGGCTATAAAAAGAACGGAGTCTGATTTCCTCTCAAACACCCTCCTGGCTTTGATGTGTGGCTCAACAACACCTGAGAAAAAGCAAAGCTGTCACTATATTGGGAAAAGTATTTCTGCCACAATCTCATCTCCACATTGTGCAAATATAAAAACCTGTCATACTGAGGAAGTGAAAAGAGGCTCTTGGCATAAAATCTATTCTCTCAGCTCCCTGTCATGGTTTGGGTGCTATTGTTGATTCAGTTTTATTCAATAATAGGCACAATTGATGCTAGATTTTCTGTATCATGTAAATTACTGTCAGTGTTCAAGGTATTCATTTTCTGACAATGTAATAAAAGACCAGAACTGTGTAAGTGTTAACAATATATTTTTTCTGTATTCTAGCCACAGAGCCACTAACATTACACTTTATATTTCTGCAGCAACTTCTACAATGCAGCTTTAACTGAGCCAATGAGCATAAAGAGAGGTGTCAGCCATCTATTTATCCATGCATCAATCAATGGATTCATTCATGCATCCTCACCTGATTCTCTTCTCTCTGTCCAGGCAGGCTCATCTCTCCTCCATGACCTGTCTCCACTTCCTGAAATCCTACTGGCCAATCCACTCCTCAGACCCCTCCCCCCTGTTGCCATGGCAGCAGATGTGAATAGGTTAGTGTGGACTGGGGATGGGGATGTCCTGTACAGGTGTGTTTGTTGAACATCTTCCTCATCTTCATCCTCTCCATCTGATGCAATATCTCTGCCTGTATGTTGCTGCTCCCCGGTGAATGTTCTCCAGCTTTGGTTGGAGTTTCCAAATCCTGCTCCTCCAAGACCTCCAAATTTTGTCCAGCTCTGACCAAGACCCCCCCATCCGCCCCCAAATGAGGACAGGTGAGTGGATCCCAGCCCCAGTGAAGTGAGCGATGTATGTTTGAACCTGTCTGCTGCTGATGTGGATGATGATGAAGCGCTGGCAGCGGCAGCAGCAGAGGAGAAGGACTCACTCCCATTCTCACATGACCAAGGCGATTCTTTGGATAACATACTCCCCAGTCCTCTATTCCCTTTTCGTCCCCCTTCACCTTGTCCCAGTATGAACCCTGACCTTGACTTTGAACTAACTAACCCCTCTCTCTCCATACCATCCTCCTCCTCATCCCCATGTAAATCTTCGTCATCGTCCATGTCTCGCTCGCAGTGCCGGTGACGGTGTTTATGTTTATGTTTGTGTTCACTCCTCCCACAGCCACAGGAGAGGCTTGATGTGAACCCTGATGTGAGGTGTGGGGTTCCCCCACTGCCTCCCCGTACATCTCCTTCAACCTCTCCCCCCAAAGCCCCCTCTCTCAGCAATCTGCTTCGGCGCCTGTGGAATCTGGCAGGGTTAAGGAAGAAGTGGGCATGGTGGGGCTGATGGGGGGCATACTGGTGAGGAGATGGGAGTGCATAGGAGTTAGGGAGGTGGTGGTAAAGTGGTGTAGCTGGGGGATAGCTGCTATAAAAGCCCATATTTTCAATGGTCTCCTGGAACTTTGATGAGCAGCCACACTGCCTGCGGTCCGGCTTCCGGTTACAATGCACTGGCTGGCAAGAATAGAAAGGCTGAGGGGTGAAGGAAGGATTAGCAGAGTAAGACGAAGGGTGAGGCGAGTAGAAGCCATTCAGATTGATCCTGAATATATTGGAGCGGAGGGAATGGGAGGAGTGATGGCGCCTTCCTCCAGCTGCATTCCCATCAAAACCCTGTCCTAGTCCTGTTCTAGCCCAACTCCTCCGTCCGATATGTATCTCACTGAACTGACTGATCATTTCTTCTAATTCAGACAGAAACTCTGGATCCTGCATGTGCAGCTGCTGGTGCTTTTTCTTGTGTTTATTTTTCTGTCTCTTCAGTGCATTATGCCCATGGCAAGGGTAAAAGTCTGAATGAGTGCACTTATTGTGTCCTGGGCATGAGCACGGGCACAAGCACGTACAGGAAGAGGAGCAGTCGTAATCCCTCCGTCTGTGTCTGTGCCTGTCTCTGTGTCGCTCTACAGCAGTTGGATTGGTTATCGGGTTGGTGTGGTGTCTAGACATGTGAGACAGGGGTGAGGAGACAGGAGATGGACGGTCCACAAGAGACGAGGAATGTCTCTGACCTCCTAGAATCACCCCGGAACCCTGACCCAACCTAAGCATCCCTCGAGCTCCTCTCATCTCCCCTCGCTCCGAAATGCTGTTGTTATCTGTTCCAATTCCACTATCACTAGGCAGAGTCTCTTCACTGTGCGATTCACTCCTGGGGGAGGGGGTGGCCTCTTTCAGGTGGCCCGGAGAGCCAGGTGTGTGATGGAGTGGAGGTGTTGGACAGGAGAGCTTACATGAAGACTGGTGAAAGGGAAAGTGATGCCTTCCCTGACATGGACAACTCTTCTTCACAAAGGGGGAGAGGGATGAGGAAGAAGGTGGGCGGGGGGAGGTGCAGGACGATGATGGGGATGGGAGGGAGAAGGGGTGAGAAAAAAGTAGAGATGAAGTGGGTTCTGTGAGGCTGCCTTCACTGTAAGGGCTCTGGGCCCCACTGGAGTGGGTAAGAGATGGAGATGGAAAGGGGTGAGAGGGAAGAGGCTGGGGTTGGCAAGTCGAGAAGAGCGATGTTTCAGAGGGACTCGTAAACAGAGACGACTGAGTGGAGTTCTGGGAATTAAGGTTGGTTGTTTGAGCTTTAGGTTTGCGTCCTCGCCTCTTGCCCATGTAGATGGTTCCTCTCTTACTCACATTGATCTGGGGGCCTAGCTTACCCCCAAAGGAGGACGACAGGGCGGAGAGTGTGTGTACTGTTGTAGCCTCTATCGATTTACACATTCTTAGAGAGGTCTCACCATCTGCTGCCTCACTTCTCCTCCCTTCTTTTGCTACATATCCAGACAGCATTACCTTGTGAAGTCTCCTCTTCTTTCTTTTCTTCATCTCATTTATCAGTCTCCTGATCTTTAGCTGCCTATTTCCCTTTTCAGACGGATGAAAATCTTTACTCCTGTCTTCATCATCAGTTTGATTCAGTGCATCTTCGCTCTGGTCGTCAGGGAGGGGGCGTTTGGGAGGACGGCCACGTTTCTTGGGGCTGGATTTAGTCTGAGCAGCACAAGGCAGTATTGGACTTGGCTCGAGCACAGGGGCTTTCTGAGCTCCGTCACGCCCTAGAAGAGGCACCTCAGATGAGATAGCATTTGGTGAAAGCTTAGGAGGAGGGTCATCTAAATTATGACATTTAGGGCGGCCCCTTTTTCGGGCAGGGGTAATAGGGCATTTAGAGGCAAAGGGGTTAGGGTCAGAGTTGGGATGACTTTGTTTTGGGGATGGAGGTTTGGTTGCAGTAGAAAGAAGGGAGGAGCTGCTGGTTAAAGAGCTAGAAGGAGCTGCATGTGAGTCATCTGTCTGCTGAGTAGTTGCCTTGGCAGCGAGGGACGTCTTGGGGTTCTGGGGGAAACTTAGTAAAGGATTACGTAGAGAATCTGAAGGGACTTCCTGACTTTCCGCCTTCTGAGCCCGGTGCACCAGCTTGGTCCAGCTGGGCCGTCTGGCTTTACGTTTCTTGAGCGGTCGGCTGTCTTGCTCTTGAGGGGAAGAAGGGGGAGAGATGGGTGCCCTGGAAGGAGTGGGCAAAGTGGGAGGAGCCGTAGAAGAGGGGTGGGTTGGAGGCACAGTTGAATGTCTTGAGATGTCTTGTTCTTTTGATTTACTGGTGTCACCTGTTGTTGTTGCTGGTTCAGCTTGTTTAACAGGCTTGCAACTGTCGTCTGCTTTGTCTTTCTCGTCCAGTCTGCCTGGGTGCACTACTTTACTAGTTTTGTCTTCTGTATCATTATCAACTGTTTCACTACATTTTGTATTGTTATCCTCTGTTCTTTGTCTGTCTGGGCTAAGCTTAATCTTCTTTTTCTCAGCCTTTCCTTTTTCAGTTATTACTTCCTCCCTCCATGTATCATCAGTCTTTTGTCTTTCATCCTTGTCTTTACCATGCCTAGACTTTCCATCCTTCCCTTTTTCTTTTTTCTTCTTCTTGCTTTCCACCTTCCTGCACTCACTCTTTGCTCTTTCTGCCTCTATTCTATCTCGCTTTGATTTCTTCTCTCTCCGTTTCTCTTTCTTTGCTTTCTTCTCTTTCTCTCTCTTTTTCTCTAGTGAGGGCTGCAAAGAAGGATCCTGATCCTGGGATTGGACAGAGGAGGGATCCACACCAGAGGGAGATTGTGGTTTTGAGGTGACAGTGGGAGCTGAAGGAGAATCTGGCTTGATCTTATGGCACAAGCCAACCTCTTTATTGACGCCGGTGGAGACTGGTGGAGATTTTGTTGAGGAAGAAGCAGAGGTGGAAGTACTGTGTTTTCCACTCTTAGTTTTTGTCGAGGGGGTAGTGCCAACAATGTCAGCAGACCCCTTTCCATTTGA
This sequence comes from Ostorhinchus angustatus, assembly GCA_029822955.1. Classification (NCBI taxonomy): domain Eukaryota; kingdom Metazoa; phylum Chordata; class Actinopteri; order Kurtiformes; family Apogonidae; genus Ostorhinchus; species Ostorhinchus angustatus. The sequence goes on from JAPTMW010000009.1 coordinate 35,441,687, forward strand.
TAGTCCTTTCTGTTTGGCTGTCTGCACCAAACCATTATGTTTCTTAGAGGTGTTTCCTTCACTCCTGATTTCTGCTGCAGAGATTGTTTGGTTGCAAGGTGTCGAGGGCGTAGCAGAAGCTGCCTGGTCTGTAGTGGGTGAAGAGGGTTGGTGCCCTGCAGAGACGGGCTGGCCATTGACAAATGGAAACTTCTCTTTCTTCACTCTCTCAGATGTGCCATTTGAATTCACCTCGGTCTTATCAGCCAGTTTGATAGGAACCTGGGGAATACAAACATGCAATCTCTGTCATGGACTGCAATAACTGTGACATCCATTTGTTCTCTGTTGACAACAGTAAAGGATAATGGGGAAGAAATCGTAACTGAAATGCCTTTGTTTTTGTCTACCCATTAAAAGAGATACTGAGGACAAAATGACTCAATCAGGCAGAGAAAGGAGGGCATACTGAGGAGAAGGAGAGAGCGAGGTGACGAAAACAGGAATGGGGTTGACACAGAAAGGAGAAATACAAAGGCAGAGAAAAAGAGAGGAAGGGAGTGGGACAGGGAGAGAGGGGGAGTGAAAGATAAATGAGAGCAGGTAGAGAGAAAAGAGGGGATGTAAAAATAGAAGAGAGGGACAGATATAGAGAGCCAGGCAGAGACGGAGAGAGGGAGAGAAAGCTGTGCTATTGGTAGCTATAAATTGCCACTAATACAGATGAGAAGGCTTGACATTTCGTACTTGTCCTGTAATTTTGGTATGCTGCAGCTTGAGTGGCGTTTGCACAACTAAAGCAATAAGCTTTCCCTTGGGTGATTGTCATAAGTACTGATGGACCAATGTCTGTAATAGCCCCAATTGGTTGCCGTGCTGTTGTCCTATTTATAGGTCTGTTTGTTTAAATGTGCTGCTTAGGTTTCAGCATTGAGACAATAGCTTGTTTGACCTTATTACAACTGAGCGCAAAGCTGGGCGATTTTGCATCATATAAGCCTTTCTACTGGATAACTACAAACAGAGCAACAGCACATATGTCCCATTAATAATATATGAAGCCTCTACTCTCTTGGTTTCAGCAGCTTCAAATAATAACAGGCTTATTATTGGCAGATGATGTGGAGGAATCTGTACATGTGTGAGGCATAATGCCCTTGTTCTTACCTGTTTGGCAGTCTTGGTCTCTTGGCTTGACAGGGCAGTGACTGAGGCTGGGGTGGAAGTTGTAAATGTTGAATATAATGATAGTGTCTGTGATGAAGATGATGATGAAGATGATAACGATGATGATGATGCAAGTGGTGGTGGAGCAGCAGATGCAGTTTGTTTGGATGTGGTCTGGACAGCATCCAAGCCTGAGCGTTGCTCTCTGCTTGCCTCGTCTGGAGTGGAGCTGGTTTTACTCTGCTGGCCCACTCCTCCCTCTGCCTCCCCCTTCACCAGTCCCCCTCTGCCCTGTCTCTGATAGGTCCTGATGGTAGGCTTGCAGACATAGCTCTCCAAGATCTTGGGCGGCTTCTTGGTGCGTTTGGCCTGGAGTCCAATTCGAAGTCTCACATTCCCCTCAGGGCAGCTTGTCTCTCTGCCAGAGATCTGGAGCTGTTGCTGCCCCGTGCTTCCACAGCGCCCCTCGATGAGCAGCTCCAGCACTGCCCCCTTGTCTCCTTCCCGTTTTCTCCCCACTCCTCTTTTCTCCTCCTCTTTCTTCCCCAATTCTCCATTCTCCCCTTCACCTTTCCTCCTATTCTCTGCCACCTGGTCCTTTTCAGAGTCTTCAGGTGCAGAGGAGGGGTCCACAGTGGAGTTTATGGTTGGAGGGGTACCCCCCTTCACTCTCTGGTCCATCAGAGAAGTCAGGGGGGAGAAGTAAGGTGCTTTGGAGTTCCCAGTATAACACTTAAATGGCCCCGTGGGGTTAGTGGGGTCAAGGTCTGAGCGCAAACAGCCAGGTGTAGGTGCAGAGATTTACAAAAAAATAAAATGATCCTTTAGAAGTCCACATACAGTTGGGATCCTTCATCCAGCGAGGGAAGATCTCTCTCTTTAGGCAAAGCTAAAAGGGAGCTGGTTTTAAATAGAGAGACAAGGATAGAGAAGACAGACAGAGAGACAAAAAGATAGAGAGGCAAGTGATTAGTCATTTCGGTGATCTCAGATGCTGTGTAGCAGCAACACAGGAATTGAGGGGAAAGTCCCCTTCCTTGAGGCAGCTGTAGAGAGGTGCTAAAGTCTGTGTCCACAGAGATGATCTCATCATACGTCAATGTCGCCGATTCCCAGAATGTCAGCACTAACTGGAAAAAAGATCTACAAACATTTTTCAAAAAACGTCCATGTCTAGTTTTCTTTAAAAATCTGTTTTAAAAAATCTTTCTGGCAGACAGTGCTTGCTCCCTAAACCTCTATAGTTTTCTTTATGTCTTCATCCTTACAGTGCCCCCACTCCCCAAATCAATATATCAATCAATCAGCCTCCCACTAATACGCACACTTGATCCAGTCTCCTCCCCTCCTCTCCTAACTGTCTTTGCGCCTTCTGTTCTCAGCTACTCCCACAAGCACTTCTCCTCCCACCCTTCCCTCTGCTGTACTTTCTTTTCTCTCCGAAACTCCCCTTTTCATGTTTGGCAGTAAGCTTTTGCATGCATTCTCTATTAGTCCCATCCACTCTCTCTCTCTCTCTCTCTCTCTCCCTCCCTCTCTTTCTCTCTCTCTCTCTGTAGACCACACAGTAAAGTGGTCAACTCATACACTGAATCCATGTTAATCAGAACCATATTTCCTCCTCCACTTCGTTCTTTTCCTCCTCTCCAAACTAAATCCCTCCATTCACGGTCCGACCATTCCCCTCCTCCCCTTTCAGTAGTGGTAACACAAATCCGTAGGAAAGGGTAAAACTTATTTTTGGAAAGGAGTGCAAATTCCTCCTCCTCCCATTGCTTCCTCTAAGTCAAGTAAGCTTTTCATTGACCCCATTGTAAATGGACTTTTAATGTGACATTACAGCAAGTAACACACCCTAAAATAACATTCTCCTCACCAGAAAAACGTTCACTCTCGTTTGCACTGAGTTCAGCACAGTTTTTTAACCTGAAGCATCTTCTGTCATGCTTCCTTCATTATACTCAGTCTCTCATTAAGGAAGACACTCATCCATTTTCTAATAAAACACACCCTGCCAAGCATTCTTTCAGCTCTCTCCTGAGAGCCTCTTATGAAATAGCTCATCTGTCTCTCCACACACTGAACTGCCCCCTTAAACTTACAAGAGCATCTCAGATAATGTTTTCATTTAAGAGCTCAGTGGGCTATCTCTCCTGTGTCTTGGTCCCTCCACACCCAAACCCTTTCCTTGAATCATACTGTGCTCAAATCAACATCTGTTCCAGTAACTGCAGTTATGTAACAGATTCTGAAAGCTTTTCCAAGGCCAAACCTCCTTACAATAAAATAAAAATGTGGAAATGGACAGAGGTCCCCCTCAATTGGCCCAGTCACCTTTATCATGGCCACCACTACATCTGAAGAGGGGCTGGCTGAAGAGGATACGGGTGCAGAAAAAAGCTTGAGTTATAAGGGTTTCACACTTGTTTTTCAACATGACTATAAGAAGCGGATAAGAATGGCAGGTTTTCAAACTTAAAAGGCCAAGCCTATTCAACATCAGTCAAAGTGCATACTAATAGCCTTTTATACTCTCCAGAGCTATACCTCTCAAACATAACTCAAAATTATTCTAACATTAGACTAGAAGCTATTTCCAGTGACAGGATGATGGGTGGACTTGACACTGTAGTCAGTGTGGTTCCTCGGCAGTGCTGAGGCGACGATTAAATCATGATAATGGCCCACCATATTTCCAGCCATCATCACCTTCCCATGACGGTGTTATCATCAATAACTACAACACCATTATCATCTGCCTGACAACAGCAGGAGCAGAGCATCCCAGCTGGAAATTAGGCTGCTGTGATGGCATCTCAAAATACTGAGGCATGAAGTCAGTGCAGCCTCACTCACATAGGCCTATAAGGGAAGTTTCTCACGTGAGTCTCCCTCCTCCTCCTCCTCCTCCTCGTCGTCGTCTTCCTCACACACACGCACACACACGCACGCACACACACACACACACACGCACACACACTTTTCCCTAGTTAGTATCATAAGTGTGTTGGTCGTACATTGTGTACCCAGGTCGCAGCTGCGTAGGCTGACTGATGTTGCTACTGTAGATACAGTATGGGCAGTGGGGGTGTTACCGCACTGGAGCAACCTATCACTGGTTTACTGAGGACGTCAACAGGAGCTTCCTTCTCCATAATGACTTTGCGCACCTCTGAAAATCACTATCCGCCTGATGCTGTCGCACTTACAAATGATACACACATGCACGTGTTGTTGTTGTCGTCACTCCTATTTCCATAATATAATATACGCCACATTTGAGCGACCTAAAATATACACTGCTACAAATTCAAACTCACCGTGGAAGTGGCTTCTACGTAGCATCAAAATATGCGTGCTGGTAGTGTTTGTGGTGTGGATTAGTCCACAGCCACCTTTTTCTCTTCTATCTGTCCTCTGCCAGCCCTTCTGCTGGTGTCAGCAACATTGAAATAAGAAATATCACCATGCGCGGAGAACAGAGGGAGAAACATACTCAGCAACAAGGGATAAAATTAGCGCAAAAGCGGATGCACAAAATTGTCACTAACCTACAGCGCTTTGAGCTCGCTGATGATGACAGGCCTGCACACATTAATACAGACTGCCATGACAATCTGTAATAAGGCTACGTAGGCTACTTACCCCAGAGCGCGTCCCAGAGCCAACTGCGTTTAGGCAGGAGGTGAAGGTGTTGCTGTCCTGCTCTCCCCTTCGCACCAACAGCAATCCCACAGCTTTTGGTGCATTAGATGTTGCTTTGATTACATAACTAAGGCCATCGGAGGTTAAAACACCTCCTAAAACCGACTTTCAGTCGCATCAGAGCGCAGAGCCTACTGTGCAACAACATTGGCGCGGGTGTTTTCATAATCATACAGTCGACAGATCCCTGTCGGCGCGTCTCCGCAGCTAGGTGGCGGACTGGTTACACTGGATCTTATTTTGCCCACTTCTCTCGGGGAAAGTTACATCGCTCCCGCCAGAATAATGGCTCAGATTGTGCTTTGGTATGCATACAAGCTGTTAACGTGTCACGGCGACGGGCTGAAGGCTGCAGCGGTGTGCGCCGGTTCCAGGCTCACAGCGCAGAGCGGCTGGTGGATGTGCGGGAATGCAACTGCGTGGCCATTTTCATGTGGCCAGAGGAGGAGATAAAACGGTGAATACAGCACAGGATCTCATTGCGGTTCATAATAGGCGATTGGGGAGGGCTATTTAGGCGCTTAATAAAATGGCGACGACTTGGCTAAAGTAGGCTGTGGTGGGTTTAGGGCTCAGCGCAAAAGTTGGGTCGCTTATCGTGTTCATCAATCAGGCGGAATAGAAATTAAAAATGAGTTTGTACGGACATGTAATATAAAGTTAATGTATTCTAACTTCACAGAAGCACCGGTTAAACAGAAAATACTGATCAAAACAAGGGGTTCTCCCCCAGGATGCACAAACAAACCCTGAACCCCTATTAAAGCTGCATGTGTCAGGAAATACCAGCCTTACCACCCTGCTTTTTTTTAACAGCAAAAAAAATAGACAGTTCTCTAAACACTTTTTAGATTATGTATTTTAAAGTGTAAAAGATGAAATAATAATGTTGGCAAAGCATTGCAATACACCCCATGTGTTGGATATTTCCCTCCCAGGACTGAATCTCTGTGTATTTATGATGCACAATTCTTAAGCCACCATCTAAAATTTCCAGGGGCACACAATGACACAATGAACATACTGAACTGGATCCCATGGGTGTCTGGGTGTCTGTGGCCAAACCAGGTTAGTTAGTAACCTATTTCACTCACACACAGCCACCCTTTGAAAATGTGTTTTTGGATCAACTTGTCCCCCTACTGTCCCACTACCCATCACCCCTGTAGCCTATTTCCAGGATAGCAACTGGACCCACTTTCTGTGTGTAAATGAGTTTGGCTGAGTTTAAGTGGACATAACTTTATTGGAGGGAAAACATGTTTCTAAAGTAGAGGCTCTGAACACTTAATATATTTCAGTTATAATATAATTATATCAAAAAATGTAAT
>JAPTMW010000009.1:35461791-35480920 GCA_029822955.1 Ostorhinchus angustatus
TATTCATTTAATAAGTGATTGGAGGAGTAAAAGACTAACAGGGATGTCAAACTCATTTTAGTTGAGGGGCCACATACTGTCCAATGTAATCTCAAGTGGACGAGACCAGTGAAATAATAGTATATTAACTTATACATAGTAATCCAAATTTTCCCTTTGTTTTAGTGTGAAAAAAAGGAAAATTACATTCTGAAAATGTGAACAACCTTAACAACCACACAACTACAACCTGAAATTTCTGAAGAAAAATAAGTGCAATTTCAACAATATTATGTCTGTTTATTATCACAGTGGACCTACAAATGCACAAAACATTTAGTAACAGGTATTGCAATGTTAAAATTGCCCTTAGTTTTTGTAAGACATTGCAGGTTGTTCGTAGTTGTTCAAGTTATTCACATTTTTTTTTTAAAAGATAGCTTGTAAAGGTGAATATTTTCATAATGTTAATTTACTTTTTTCACATTAAACCTAGATGAAATTTGAATGTGTCATCATTTATAGGTGTTTATGCTGTTATTTTACTTGAGATCACATCAGTCTGTATGTGGCACCTGAACTAAAAGGACTGTTCATGTAATTTTTGCGCTTCACGGCTGGATTGGACTCTTTTGCGGGCCACTTTTAGCCCACGGGCCATATGTTTGACATCCCTGTTCCAGATCCACATCCCTGGGTTCCAAATTGTTTTCTTGAGGAAAAGTTAAGGAATGAAAGTTTATTTGATCAAGTACTTTTTACAGAGCAAAGTCACTAAGTGCATCACAATAATACTTTTGTTATGAATAGTATAATCAAGAAAAAATAGAACTAAGATAATTATAGACAGAGGAGGAAGATCTCACGTGTTTCATGAGAGGAAAATGATCAAAATGAAGACCATAAAAACAATAAGAGCTAAAAGTAAATAAAACAACAAGACAGGCAAAAATAGCCTGTATTCATAGAGAACAAAGATCAATTTGACAGTTAAGGCAGTGGTTTAGGATCCACCTGCAGAAAGGCGTTTCTCAATTGTCATATTATTATTTGTGGTTTTCTTAAAATTCATTTGTGTCTCTTTTACATGTATGAAAAATTAATTTATTATTAAACGTTTTTTTTTCCTTTTTCAGGTTCTGAGCGACGTGCACGCAGGACGGTACATTCATGGCGTCGCAGTCCACTGGTACATGGACAGTTTTGTCCCGGCTGAGATGAGTCTGGGAACCACCCATCACATCTACCCAGAGTATTACCTGTTTGGTACGGAGGCCTGCGCCGGCTGGAGCCCGTTAGACAGAGGAGTGAAACTAGGCAGCTGGGACCGAGCCGAACAGTATGCACATGACATTATAGAGGTAACAAGGCTTTTATTTTGTTCATGTGGGTTGTACATGTTCAGTCAGATGCGCTCCAACTTATGCAAGATTTGACAAGCTGTGAGTTGTTCCACAGAGGTGAGTCACCTCCCTCGCTGCTGCTGCTGCAGTGCAAGTTTACATGTTCTACTCAGGCACATAGTCTCCAAGAACTGCCTGCAGGCCACCAGAGCAAGCTGGAACTGGTGTTTTGTTTCGTCTTTCTGTTGCTTCCTCTCAAAGGAAATCAGACTCCATTCTATCAGTCTATCCATTTTGCATGTGTGTATTCAAAGTTTGGATATCTTATGAAATACAAGTGATTTGTTTGTGTAGATTTGTTTTCTATTCAACATTTAAGCAAATAATCAGGCACAAGTCTACTGGGCTGAGTCCATACTGCAATGTTTAAAAAAAAAAAAAAAGAGTGTGAAATATTTTTAATCATGGAAATTAATCACAAACCACAGTGGACCTGTTTAGACTATGAAAGCTGAGGTTAATCCTCACAGCTGTTAAAGTAACATTTAGATGATAATTTTGTACTTTACTAAAACTATTTTTATTTTGAACAATGCAAGTCATCAATTAGCATAGTACTGTGACTCTCATGCCTTGTCCTTAGTGGGCATGCGGTCATAAACACAACAGAAACAACAATTTATGTTTCTATTTATATATTTACTGAAGGTCCGGTAAAACATGTCCCTATGCTTCTATGTTTTTATTTTTCTTTCTTTGGGGGCTGAAGTTTTAATGTTGAAAATGGGGGGATAAGTTTTGATCCCATTGGGAATAAAAAGTAATTCAGCAGAGGCAGGAATATAATCATGGAAAAAATTATTAGACCACCCTTGTTTTCTTCAATTTCTTGTTCATTTTAATGCCTGATACAACTAAAGGTACATTTCTTTGGACAAATATAATGATAACAACAAAAATAGCTCATAAGAGTTTAATTTCAGAGCTGATATCTATCCATTTTCCATGGTTTTCTTGTTAAAAACCAAAATCATTTCAATTCTTACATCAATAGTTATGGCATTGTACTGACAAAAACAGTGCTTTTAGGTATTCCATGTTGTCTTTTCTGTCTGTTTTAGTCACATGATACACACAGGAGTTAGAACTTGATCGCATAACCATTGTTTTTGATGACTTTTGATGGTCTAATAATTTTTTCCATGACTGTATGTAGACCAAAGGGGGCAAAATCCCCCACAGCCCCCCAGGAAATTAAAACCACCATGTTTCATTTCAATGATAGAAAACACATATTGATGCAAACGTATTATTTCTGATATCGGGCTGTAAAAACGCAACGCAACACAGATCAGGTATCAGACTCAGGTGTTTGCTCCATCACAGGACTTGAACCATTACGTGGTGGGCTGGACTGACTGGAACCTGGCACTGGACCAGACTGGTGGACCAAACTGGGTTAAGAACTTTGTGGACAGTCCAGTTATAGTGGACACAAAGAACGATGTCTTCTACAAGCAGCCCACCTTCTACAGCATGGCCCACTTCAGGTACATCTTCTAGTCTGGGTTTTTGTCCACATTTAATGACATAATCTACTTTTTTCTAATGAGATAAAACAAATGATGCATTCACACAGTAAGTTCCTGTGGGCGGGGTCTCAGAGAGTGGGGGTGTCTGCAAGTCAGAAAACAGACCTGGAGTTTTCAGCCTTCGTCCGACCTGATGGCTCTGTAGTGCTCATCATACTCAACCGGTATGTGTTCATACTGTATTTGTTTACGTCAAAGGAAAAGTGCATATATGCAGCTAACAGATAATACTGCTGGACTGTTTTTCTTTAGGTCATCATCAGTGATCCAGTTTGATGTCTGGGATCCCATGGTGGGCTACATCCCCTCCACTGCTCCACCTCACTCCCTGCTTACACTCGCTTGGAACACACACTAATCAGTAATGGACACTGACAAGTATTTGATCCACTTAGGCCAAAAAGCATTTCTTAGAGATACATTTCAAGATGTCACAGAAAATATCACCATCATTTTGAGAACTGGGACAAAATGCTTTTCAGCGTTCACCTCAAATGTACCCTAAACTCAATTGATTTCAGTATAATACTTAAATTATTTTTTGCACTGATTTTTGTACAAGAATGGAATGTCAAAAAGGAATGTCATCTCACTAAAATGACTTGTGCTGCAATGTTCCTGCTGCCTTAATTTAAACCTGATGAGATGCTTGAATTGTACAGACTTTAAAATGTCATATTAATGCTATTTAATTTTTTAATATCTAATAAATGCATCATGTCATGTCTGAAAATGATCAAGTACCTTTGGGGGTAGAGCTTAAATAAAATAACACTTGTAATAGGACAAGGAGCAATGAAAGTTGAACATATCAGTTTTTTTGGCAATTTATTAATACATCATAGACATTTTTTTTTCATATATATAATATACAGTTTAATAACCAGGTAATTCACATTTGTGTCTCCATTCTCAATGTTTTTTTTCCTTTGCAAATCATAATTGTTGGACTAAAAGTATTTACATTAAAAAAAAAAGTGATACAAATGTAAAACAAAAGACAGTGATAAACAGAGGAATAGAACTGACAGAGGGATTCCATCTGTTGATAATATATACACCAAGAGGAATATGATCAGATCTAAAGTACTGGATAAAGGGCTGAGCTCTATGGATTTTAAGTGCATTCCCTTACTCCTGCCACATAATATTTTATGTTAAAGGTCTTAAAAGGAGTCCCTTGCGTTTACTACATGTCAAAGCTTCCATTTTGGGAAATTAAACAGCAGCTACGTGACAATTCCTGTTAAAGACCTGCCTGTTATTTCGATGAAGTACATTACAGGGGGTGGACACAATAACATGAACACCCCATCCAGCAAAACTCCACCATAAGTAACAACAGACTTCAGTTAAATCTCTGACATGGTCTCAACCAATATTTTACAATATACCATTTGTAAACATAGAATTTATTGCAGGGTTATCATCTGTTGGATGTTAATGTTGTTAAATACAGCCTCTGTAAATGCCAAGAGTGGAAGTCACCCATACAGTATTCCCGTATGCCTTACAGGGCTCAGTTGCAGGTTTCAGCGAATCTTCAGGTAAAGAGGGCACTGTATATGATATAAAGTCTGGCATTTCCCCATTAAAGTGTATTGTAGCAGTGCATTTTTCAGAACAGATGGAGACGGAGGTTATTTGAGAGGTGAAGTGGAGAAGACACGGGCTTGATCATCATTCTAGGCTGGTTTGTTATTAGGCAAACAAAGAGATCGGCAGACCTCCACAGACTGGGTGGGTATCTGTTTACAACGTTCAGGAGGAAGGCATTAAAACAGAAAAGTAAAAATACCAAAAAAAAAAAAAAAACTTAGATCGAGATGATTATGACTGCAACTGGGATGAAAAGAGGAAGGTGAGAAGTGTTTTGTCTTCTCATGTTATTGGATGTGGGTGAGGAGAACCAGGGGATGAGACAGGTGTCTCAGAAGGACCATCTGTCCTGTGTGCGAGGGTCCATGGAGAGGGACGGGGACTCTGACGGGGGCTGGCTGCTGCTGTCTTCTCCGTTCAAACTCTTCCTACACACTGGACATGTGTCGTGCTGTGTGGCAATATAACAGTGCAGGCAACATCAGCTTTATGTTTAACAATCAGGTTGTTGTTTGACATTTACATTATTATCTATGAAAGAGCACTTCTTTCAGTTATTGTTGAAAGATTGTAATAATGAAGGATCAAAAATCAAGCAAAAATACCTACATTTTAGTCAAGTCGCAACAAAAAGCTATTGCAGCACATAATATATGAAAGACCCAGCATTGGAGCAAAGTCATCCCCACATCTCAAACTAAGGTTACAGACACTTATATTGGTAAAATAATCTTATATAAGTATGCTAACTCAATTGAATTTAGAAACAACTCATGCAGTTATTTGAATATTCTGCATAAATGTATAGTAATATAGTTAAAACCAGATAGCCATAGTACGTGAGCAAGGTTTCTTTAAATATAATTAATCTTAAAGAGTAAAGAGTGCTGTGAATCAAAACTATGTCACTGAGGGTGTTCATCATTATTGTACAAATCTTTGCCGTGACTCACCATTTCCAGCCACGGTACTATACAGTCTGAATGAAAGAAGTGGTTACAGGGTAGCTGTCTGACCGGCTCTCCCACTGCGAAGTCCTCTTTGCACACTGGACATTCCATACAGCAGTCTATGGGAGAGATGACGAGGCGAGGTTTTTAACATTTATCTAATATCAACACTCCAAGTCACATGAGATGGTCTTGGACTGAAATTCACTGCACAGCAACATTTCCTGATTTCATATTCATGAGATCATTAGTACCAAAGCTATGTCTGCATCAAAATCTGTTGGCAGGGAAGTTAAGATAAGGAAACTAAGCATGGCTGCAGTAATGACTAAATATACAGAATGAATCAAAAGATGCCTCAAGGCCTGGGGAAAAAGATACTGTCTGTCATTCATCCAAGTAAGCCAACTACCAACAGCGCTGCAAAAGCTGGGCTGCAAAGCTAACGACACAAGCAAACCAGCAAAATGGGACAGAATACTCAGAAAAGGAAGTTGGGCAAAAAACAAAAATTACAAAACAAATTGCTACAAATCTAGACAACATACAGATATATTCCACTGACTGATCTACATGTGCATAAAGGGAGTGAAACTCCAGTCGTAATCAAAAGAAATACAGACATTTGTAGCTGGAGGCAGGGATCCCACAGGGTCTTAAAAAGTCTTAAATTTACAAATCTGCATTTAATACCTTAAAAAGTCTTTAAAATGTACTAAATTTGATGTGATAGGTCTTGTTGGCCTGTTGGCTGTATGGTGTTTAAATGTGTCAGTTGAATGTCAAAGCTGCAAAGAAACTAACGTTAGTCAACTCAGATCCACCCGTTCCAGCCTGGTAATTTATATTGAAATTATAACCAGACATTAGGAACTAGTTATCATTAACTTGCAGCCCCTGGTGAGAAATTACTTGGAACGGTGGGAATCAAGACATTGGAGTAAATAAGTAAATTTTCCTAAATTCTCGACTCACAAATTTTTGCCAGTATGGTCGTGAAATGGACATTAAATTCTGTTCTAAGTAGTCTTGAAAAGGTGTTAAAAAGTCTTGAATTTAACCTGTAGGAACCCTGTGGAGGAGAACATAGCACAGCAGTGAGAGAAAAAAAAGAGAAGCAACTGACCTGCTTGTTCCTGAGAAATATTGACGGTTGGAAGAGACGAGATCTTCTCTTTCTCTGCTGGAGGAGGTCCCGTGTTTTCCAACTGACCTAGTAACTTCACACACAGTACACATAAACATTTATCAACTCAATAGACGTTTACACAGCGGCAAGAACATAAAATTGGCATCAGTTTAACGTTCTTTACCTGTGTTATCACAGCATCTAACCCTCCTTGGCCCCAGGCGTAGTCACCTGGATTAGAGTGCAGCATCCCCGTCCTTTAACAGACACAGAAACCACAAGTTATTAGGAAATACGACTGAAATAACACTCAGCAGTTGTTTAATATAAATCTAATGTCACCTTACAGTTAGGGGTGTAAGAAAACATCAATATATTTAAGTATCATAGCATTATGTTTTGTGATACTGCGTTGATTTGTAATTCGTAATTTACATGTAACATTAAATGGTGCAGAGTTCATTTAGTGTTTAGTGTTATAATCTATTATCAGTGCTTGGCTCCTTCTGGTCCGACTGCATGAAAACGTAACTTAGATATGCGATATGCATAAGTTGGTATCCTTTGGTTCCAATTTGGTTTTGTTCTAGCGTTGCTTGATGTGTCACAATACAACTGTAACCTCTGTATCATTACACATATCATATCATCAGGGACTTGTTGATACACAGTCATCCTTACCATGAGAGGGGAGGTGAGCCAGGGACTCCAGAGTTGGCAAAAAGACCAGCAAGAAACTGTTGTACAATCCTGTAAAACAACAGGGGAAATTTACACAAAGTGGGTGGATAAGTGGGTGAACTGCAGTTGTACCAGTCAGTTACTCACCCTTCTACAGCAGGTGAACGGTCTGGTCTACTGCTGCCTCTGGACCGATATCTCCTCTGGCTGTGCAGGCGGGGGAGACGTGCAGGCCCCCAGTGTTCCCCAGTTCCTAATAGACCCCCCATTGGTCCCCCAAGGCCAGCTGGGACTGATCCTCCAATTGGTCCAGCTCCCAACCCTCCCAGGTCACTGAGACCTCCCAGGCGCCCACCAGGTAGCCGGGGTTCTGAGTCTGGGTTGTCGCCGTCTGTCGTGAATGGCCGCTCCAGCAACAGCAGGTGCCATAACTGGAGGGTTGGAGGAGGTGGATTCAGTATGACGGAGGAATTGATTTTCAGACAAAATTGTGTTGTTAGGAAAGAAAAGCAGGCAGGGAAAAAACAAAAAAAAAAACAAAAGAGAGGAGAGGAGAGTAGAGAAAGGGAAAAAAAGAATAACAGCCAAAGAAAAAACGGAAAGAAGAAAGACAGTCAGTCACAATTACTTAAAATAATTACAGATCATTATAGTTCCTTTACCCACCATGTACTCCCTCCAAAAATCCTCTAATTAGCTCATACCTCTGCAAACTGTGTGGCTGTCTCATCTATTCCATTAGCACCACCCTCTAGGAGACTGGGGAAACAAGGGAGCACACAGAGACAAAAGACACATTAGTAGCAGCACGTATTGAGTCCTGTGCACAAGTATAGTATTAAATGGGGATTAAGCTGCATGGTGAAGCTAAAGATAATACAATGTGTGTATTTTGGAAAAGCAGGCACAAGAAAACATGTAACAATCTGCCTGCCCAGGAACTGTATAACACACGTCAGGTTGTCTAAAGTGAGCTACATCTTGTAAACTAAAACAATATGTCTCTTACCTGGAATCTTCTGTTACTTCCTCTATGAACCCTGAATCGCATCTTGGACAGATGTATTCCTGGAAAAAGTCAAGACAACAACTTAGACACACAGGACTGTACATATCTGAATCCCAAAGTTTTGGCGGAATAGAAATGGGTACTGACAAGAATATCCTGCATCCTAGGGATCAACAGTAATGGTTGCCTGGTTACTAGAGGCAATTGCCATGTCAGGTTATTGGATCTAGAAACTCACTTGCCTGATTGGACAAGTTGTGAAAACTTACATTTGAATGGATCTTTATGGATGATCATAATAATGATCATAATAACCCAGGAGTGAGCTTCTCTATCTACAGTACTGTGCAAAAGTCTAAGGCTGCCCTTACTACTCCTGTTTCTATGTTTCTCAGTCTCTTTATTAAACTGCAATAAAATGCAGGTAATATGTACACAGTATTAAAATGCCCAAAATACAACTAAATGGCTCCTTCATGTAAAGGTCAGTATTTCATGTGACCTCGTGTGACCTTTGGATTTGGTACATCTTGAACTCTCTTGGAAGTTGTCTTATATAATCTAGTGCCTTCTGAAGAGCATCCAACAGTTTTTCTTTACATTTGGGCTATCCTTTATAATTTTGTCTGTCCAGATGATACCATACAGCTGGGGTGTCCAATCCTGGTCCTCGAGGGCCGGTATCGTGCATGTTTTAGATGTATCCTTCTTCCAACACACCAGATTCAAATGATAAGCCTATCATCAAGCTCTGCAGAAGCCTGATAACAATCATCAGGCGTGCTGGAAGAGGGAAACATCTAAACCATGCAGGATAGTAGATCTTGAGGACACCCCTGCTATACAGCTTTTGTACTACCCATATTTTTCTGAAATACATTTTTGTTTTATATGCTGTTTACACGTTCCCTGCATATTCCAGTTGCACATTTATTGATACAGAGACTGAAAATTGTATTATTTTATTGCTAGAACAAAAAACCTAGTGGCAGTCTACTGTATATGTAAAACCATACAGTTTATAAGGTCAGTGCAAATGAACATTTCCATTACCCTGACAAAGGAGTTGAGTTGAATGTTGATGAATGTGTAGTATATGGGCAAAACTACAACTTATATGTTTGAGTTGTTACTAACATCACTGGAGTGCCATAATAAAAGAGTTCGAACTGGACCAAGTAAAAACTGATTTGGGCAAAAAGATTTCTGATGCACTTTCCCAACTAAGTAAGTGGGAAAAAAATTATTAATGCAGAACCCTGTGTTCCTTGAAGGAAATCATAACATTGTAAAGCCATTATTACTTATTAGCCAAGTCCATAAAAGAATACATCAGTCTGTGTTTGTAGGATAATATCAGTCTGATTTGTATGACAGCCAGAGTTTTATGAATGCAACCCAGGAGGTAAAGCTGGTCTGCCAACCACACCTAAGATTTTCTGTGTTTCAGAGCCAGCTAAAATAGAAAGGGGAAAACACTCCTGCATGTTTACAGATACAACACATGCAAGTTATCCCTCACTATGGAAGGAATTTCTCAACCTTGGGGACAAAAGGCACCTCTATTTATTTCAGTCTATATTATTTAAAATGTTAGAAAATATTGATTTTAATTATCGATCTGAATATTACTGCTGCATCCTTACTAGTGCATGGTCATATTCACATGACAATTTAACACACAAAAAGGTCAAAAGATTGTGATCAGAATTGGTCAGAAAATGAAACTAACCCAAAACTACATATGTGAATTGCGTGTCACAGTTCACAAAAAGGTTTTTCTATTTGTTGCATAAATGGATACACGACTGCGACAAGCTCCTTGGGATATAGTAATGTGAGGTGATATATTCGGGTGTTGTAGTCACTTGGCTCAGTGAAAACATGCCACAGGATTGAGTGTGTCTGAGACAAGCAGGCCAGTTTAGAGTCAGTGACGAAGTAGGCTGGAATTACCCGTCTCAGCCATATGATTAAAGAAGTATTCAATCTTAAGAACTTTTAAGCACTCATTTAAACAACAAAAGTTATCCATTTCTTTTAATGACTTCACTGATCAGAACATACACTCGATTCACACTTACAGTTTTATATGGCTGGCCATCTTTTAACAAATGTGAAAAACGGACCATTTGAGTATTTTCCTTGGGAAATGATCATGTTTTTCCACTTTGGACCAAATTATTTAGTCAATTACATGTCAATTTCTAACAAATTCAAATATATAAACAGACTCAGTATTTCATCTCCTGGCTCTAGAAAAATCTGGCAATTTGTTGATTAAAAAAAATATTAAATTGATAGTTTTCTAACGTCAGTAATAAATTATTACTTACAAATCCTTCTGCAAGAATGGCGTTAATATTTCAATCAAGAAATCACTAAAACAGCAAAATAAAGTAATTAAACACATCTGTGAAACAGTTTAACTCAATACTGGATTTTATATGGATACACGGATGTCAGGCTGATTCCACTGACTATGTTATATTTCTGTAGGATATAAGATGACAAATGTATTCAAACAGAAAATCCCATGAGAGAAATGCAAAAGAAATATGTTAAATGCAAAATGAGCAGAAAGATGTAATTTAAAACCTGTGCCATGTCTCTGTCTGTGTTATACACTGCTGTCACTTTTGACTTGAAAACTGAAAGTAAAAATGGATGTTCCCAAAAATCCCCACAGTTCCTAAAAATATATTTCAGCAGGATTGTCCCCTGAAAATGAAAACAGCATATCTTTTACCAACTGACTTTTTACAATGTCTGTGAGATTAAATCGTATTAGCACAAACCTTCTTCCTCTCAGCTGTTTGTGTTTTGTGCAAAACACCATATCTTCAAGCTGTCAATGCAATTGCTTGAAAAACGGTAATTTAACCAAACTGTCTCAAACACATAACCCTAACAAACTTGCCAACATCTGGTCTAAATGTCTGATTTTTGACGGAGAATTTTACGGCTGTCATGAGTTTATTTAGTGACTTAACAACAACAAACCCCGCTAACTGCTAACTGGTTAGCCTCGATTTAGCTGTAGCAAGCAAGCGAAACAATCGGTTTTTAAAAGAAAAGCTGAGTTGACAACTGGTCGTTTAAAGCGGGAGGGTGTGATCAACACAGAGGGAAAAAGGTTCGCCTTACCGGGAGTTTGGGGTTTACTTCTCCCTTACAACAGTGACAGAAAAACCGATGCGGGGGAACAGCCGCAGCCTCCGCCATCTTCCCCAGACCAGCACAAACACTGACGTCGGTCCTCCACAATCTGAAGCCCGTCGTCCGCCTCCAGCCCGGCATGCACCGCGGCTCAGACCAACCAATCACAGCGAGCGAAACGGAGTATCGGAAGTGTGTGTTTTGTCAACTGAGCCGCATGTGTTTAGACTTTCATCAGTGGTATGTTTAAAAGAAAGAACCTCCACACTCCTGTCTTTCGGAAAGGTTAGTAGAAGTCCTTATAAATGAAAGTGTGAAACGTCGACATTAATCAGTCATGCGTATAAAGTGTTAATGTGTAGCCTTCGGCTAATTCCTGTCAAGTTTTCATGCTGTGTTTTGGCACAGTGCAAAAAAGCCTATTTATGAACAAGAAATAGTTGTACGTGAACTAACATGTGTAGTCAGATACTACTGAAAATGTGCATTTTTGAGCGCAGCCGACAAGTCTGCCTGTTCATTTTAAAACAACCTCAATGTAGTTTGAAGCTCAGTTTGAAGCTGCCTGATCCACATTTTATGGTTGCGTTATTCCAACAGAATGTAATGCATATCATTCTCATACAATTCAACCTTATACGTTTCCCCTTTAAATCTCCTTTAGAGGTTAAATGTAGCAAGCAGTGTCATGCAGTATAGAGCAATATATCAGCAATTTGCTGTTTTTGACTGTATCTAACATCATGATTGCAAAAGTTTTCTGATTACGATTTTTCTTATATGATCTCAAAGCCAGTCAGTGCTCATCATTTAAAAATTACTTTTCCAGAACGTCAATAAGTTAAAAGTTTAGTAAAAAGTGTTTATAAAGCAAAAATAAAAGTAATGTAAATATGTGATGAATCTGCAGTATCTTTGTGTGTTGGTTGGATTTGTCCAGTACATTGAGTGTAGGTGTAAGACCACATCTGTGTTTGTCTGTGCAGATGACTGCCCAGGAGGTGCGGCTCTGTGGTCTTCTGCTGAGAGAGCATTTTGGAGAAGTGGTGGCGAAAGTGGGAACACACCTGCTCAGAAGTGGAGCGCAGAATCTTAGAACTATCATTCATGAAACAGGCCTCCCACTGGACCTGGTAACACCCACTTATTTCTAGACTTTGTATCATTTCAGCATGTTTCCATGATGGTAACATTATGTAATAAATCCTGTATATCTATTGTATATTCCTGTTATGTCTGTATTATGGTGTCAGTACATCACTGTGTGTTTCTCATACATATTTTGCTTTTCTGCACTGTTTCTGTTCACATGTATTTTAATTTCATGATTATTTTACACTCAACTGTGATTTAGATAAACATTATTTTGCGGAAAAAAATGTTTGACACATTATAAAAGCTTGATACACAGAAGAATCATGATACTTGTCTTCACACAATAATATTTTTTAAATGCATAGAATGTAAACATGTTTGATGAGGAACATTTGATTTATTTTCTTCCCTACCCCGATTAACAATGAAGAAAACACCCTTTCTGTGTCATTGTAGGTGAAAAAGTCTCTGTGTGTGCTTGTACAACATGGGGCCTGTATCTATCGCTCTGGTCGTAAAGGACCTGGTTGCCCCACTGAGTACCAGACCAGCGGTGATCGGATTCTGAGAATTCTCCGCTATCCACGGTACATCTACACAGCCAAAACCCTGTACGGTGACACTGGAGAGCTCATCATAGAGGAGTTACTACAGAGAGGTCACATGACCATGAGCAGCACGGTTAAGACCGTCGCTGACCGACTCACACAGAACATGGAAGGTCAGTGTTTGTATCAGAAAACATGGATGTCTCTCTGACTATAGTAGCTATTAGACACAGAAAACTTTAGTTTGCACTTTGCTGTAAGGGTTTGAAATAACAGAAATCAGGTAGGTTAAGCAAATACTGTTTACAAATTGTATGAGATTGACTTTGTGTACAAAACTTTTACTTTTTAATGCTGCTTCCTTGACTTGCTGATTTGGGAAAAGTGAATTTGAGGATTTATAAAGTTTATTTAGTTAAACAAAGGACATGCATTGTTCTCGAATAAAAAAAAAATCGTACTTAATACTTTCAGTCACTCATGGCTTCTTTGTCTTTTTGTAGAGGGTCGCAGTATGGATTACAGTGAAGTAACTTCTGCCTTCTCCAAACTGGTGGAAACCCAGTTTCTTCAGCGCTGCCCTCCAATGGGGGGAGCAGGAACAACCACAGATGGTGCTACTCCAACTACTCCAGCTACCCCAGCTACGCCTGGTACACCAGCTAGCACCGCTTTACTCACACCAGAGAGTTTCCCCGACTGCTACAAAGTGCCTCATGTTACGCTTATAGGACGAGGCAAACGCCGCCTCTCCAGTGAAGATGGAGAGGACCAAAAGAGTGCAAAGAAGGCTAGAATGGATCCAGAGGTAATTGTAACACATCACCTGAATTTGTTAATACCGGCCACAGCTTTTCAATAACCCATCTATAAACATCTGTCCTGTATTTTTTGCTCAGACACACGGTGATGAGGGGATTTATTGGCAGGTGAATTTTGAGAGGTTCCATCTCCACTTCAGAGACCAGGCCGTCATCAGCGCTGTAGCCAACAAACTAGACCAGGTGAATAAGGATTATTTCTAAAGATTTGATTTTCACAGTTGTCACTTATGGAGGAATACTACATTTTTTATTCAAAGAAAGGAAGAGAAGTCAGTTCCCAGTGCTCTTATTTCAGTTGATTTATTAACTTTAAAAGCAAATGCAAAGTTTATTTTGTCCGATGTACAAAATAGTTTTCAATTCAATTTCAATTCAAGTCAGTTGAACTTAAAACACCATGATGCCTTTTTTTTTTTTACAGTAAAGTGTCTTTCCCATGTGTGTTTTTCTTGTGGTGTTGCTTTTATCTAATGCTCCTCTTGTATGATCTGCACTGAGATGCACCACAGGATCGCATTTGTTCTGTTATTGTCTCATCAATTTAGATTGCAATATGTTTTAATTGATAAAAAATAATCAATAATTCCCCACAACTGCATTACAGCTAAAGTAATGACACTGTTTTGTACTTGTACTTTGCTACTACCTACGTATAATTTATCATGTATAATTGTATGTCATACAACACTCTCTACAGTTTTGTAAATTATTGAAGTGCTTAGCTAATGTGCTACAGGTCCAAACTGGAATACTATCCTAAAAGAAAGCAGCTGTTTAAGCTATTAATACCTCTTAGTTTGTGTGTTTTCTTAACTAAAATGAATAATTGTAGTCTTAAGTACAGTTTTAATTATTCTAATGATTGAATCCTTTCAGACTTGCAGTGAGATAGTAAGGACCATGCTAAGGATGAGCGAGGTGACGACTTCGCCCTCAGCCACCTGCACAAAGCCCCTCTCTGCCAATGAAATCTTCAGGTCCCTCCCAGCCAGCTACAACATCCTCAGACCCATCTTAGATCAGTACCTCACCCTGCTGGTGGATGATCCGGTACCACTCCTGCAACACTCGCATCACATTATACCACCTCAATTGAAGACCCAGGTGCTAAAAGTACTGAAATCACAAAAAAAGTCTATTAAAGACATTTATAGGGTGGACTTAGCTAAACAAATACAACATGTTTATATGCTCAACTTGAATTGTCCAGAAATGTGACTTCAGTACTTTTAGTACCAGGGTCTTCAATTGTTTTCCATAAGAGGTGTGTTAAAGCTCAATTTTTTTTTTTTTCTTTATCTGCTAGATGGAGTTTGTGGGGAAGGCCGGTGAGAGTGGCGGAGGGATGTTTGTTGTCAGTATCCTTTTTTTTTAATGCTTGGATGTGTTTTCGGGAGTCAAACACTGCAAGGTAACTTAACATGTTTGGACACAAAGGGGCTTTTCTTGACCCACCTCTCAGATCTGCACAGAGCTCTTGCCAATCTGGCACGAGCCACACTTGAGTCTGCGGTACAGGAGAGGTAAACCTGTGTGTTTCACATATACTGCACACCATGTACACAACCATCCCTCCATCAGAAGTTGCTATTCATTTATTTATGTTGGTAATGATTATCTGTCAACAGATTTGGCTCCCGGTCGGCCCGTATCTTTCGTCTGTTGCTAAGGAAACGTCACCTGGAGCAGAAGCAGGTGGAGGATTTTGCGATGATTCCGGCCAAGGAAGCCAAAGACATGCTCTACACTCTTTTGTCACAGAACCTGGTCCAGCTCCAGGTTTGTACCTCCCATGTGAAGATGCTCATTATTGTTCATTCTTAGCAGGATTATTGTAACGTATGTCACAGCTTGTTGCCAGAGTGTAGTATATGTTTTATTTTGATAAGTCTGATCACATTTTTTTTTACATCTACACTTTATTAGCGATGAAAATTGATGGAAAAAACTGTTCAGTGCTATTTTCTGCTATTAATATTGTGCCTGAAAAGAAGGAAAGCAAGAGTCCAAAAACTCACTTTGTTAATTGTCTGGCATGTGTCTCTAAGATGCACTAAATCAATGAGAAATCTTTTTAAGAATTAGATCTGTAGAACTGTAGCTGCATGTGTGGGCAATGACGCAGTAAGAAATTAAGTAACCATTTGGCAGTTGGACCAGAGATTCATCAGATAACTGGAGCCAGCAAATTAAAAGCAGCAGTCCTACTTTATTTCTTAATCTTCCCACTCATTATCTCTAAATAGCCACTATATTTCGTCCCCTTAAGGAAATCCCAAAGACTCCTGACTACGCTCCCTCTCGTACCTTCTATCTTTACACTGTCAACCAGCTCCCCACCGCGAGAATGCTGCTGCAGAACTGCTACAAGGTAAAACCAAATGAGTTTATACACTTACTCAGGATGGCAAAGGAAAAATAACATCAATCTTTTGTTTGTGGTATCTTCATTTAAGTGTTGCCTCCGGATGTTTTTTTTTTGTTTGTTGTGCATGCAGACAGTGGCTAACCTCATAGAAAGACGACTGTTTGAAACCAAAGAGAGCAAGTAAGTGCATCATCTGGACTCCATTCCCCACTCATGTTTGTTGTGTAGATGTGCCCCTGCAAACCAACTGATTTCACATGATCATGGTTGTCCAGAGCTCACAGTAGTGCGACAGATGAATGGCTTGACTGGGGGTTTCATAAGCTGATTGGTTTTGTGTTTGTCTGGCAGGCGTTTGTTGGAGAAATCCCAGAGAATCGAGGCCATTCTGGCGTCTCTGCAGGTCAGTGGTGCCGAGCCAGAACAACTGACAGAGGTCGAAGAAATGATCACCGCTCCTGAAAAACAACAGCTGGAGTCTCTGCGGCTTCACGTTAACAAGTAAGAAGATGCATCAACACTGCTTCTCAGTTTCCACTGTCAGCTTTACTGTTGTTTTGACTGTCCGTCTCCCTTCAGGTTAGATTCAGCAGAGAACCAGGTAGATGAAACCATGTTTCTACTAGAAGCCTACGTCAACTCTACTGCCACCTCCACAGCCTGAGAGTCCCAGATACAAGTGTTACAATGCACCCGCAGTACTTAGAAATAATTAGCTTCACTTTTCTGCATGATTGCCTGAAAGTGCAACTGTTTTATAGTTTGTATGTTTGACCTGTTTCAGTTTGAGGTGGAATAAAATGTGAATAGATGTTCTTTGTTTTTTATTTTGTGCACCAACAGATGAATAAAGTTCTACTAGAATGCATCTTTTTAACACTTTTAATTTCAGTAAAGAACAAACACAAAACTGCTGAACAAACATTAGGCAAAGTGAACATCTGAAATGCAAAACCATGGAAGTGTCTGTATATTAAATAAAAAGAATTGTGGTTTAATACACGTATGTTTATTCTTAAAATTAGAAAAAGATTATTTACAGTAAGTGCTCCCGACCCTAGAAATAGTGGGTAGTGCATTTCTGTTGGACCCTCATGATGCTGTCTTTGGTCCTGGAGGACCTGGCCTCAAGTCCCATCCCAGGACTTTCTGTGCGCCAGGACGTGGACTTCACTCGTCTGCTGGTCAGCGTGTCTAGTGACTGCTGTCTGTTCAAGTCAGGTTCAGTCCTCATGGTTCTCATCCTCTCCTCTGTGTTTCCTTGCAAAGAATCCCAGCTGACAAGAAATGAGACTGAAATTGAGACTCTGCCCTTCACAAATGCTCATATTTTCCACAATTAATTGTCAATAAAATGTAACACGAAATACCTTCCATAATATAAAAATGATCAGAGCCAGGAGCAGTAAACCTCCAATGATGCTACCAATCAGAATCCAGAGTGAAATGGGAATAGCTCTGCCTTTCAGAACCTCCAGGACTGTCTGGAGAAAAACAAGTGAAAACAAGGGTTATTTTAATCTAGTCCAGTTAATCTAGTCTTTTAATCTATTCTGTTTTTTATTTTCTTTTGTTTTAATTATTTTCTGTACAGCACTTTAGTCCACTGTGGTTGTTTTAAAGTGCTTTACAAATAAAGTTGGATTGGATTTTATCTCCCTAGTGGAAAAGGACTTTACTGCATTTAAAATATATAAACCCTTAACCTTAACAGAACCTCCTGCTTTTACTATTTTTATACTAACAATTTTAACACACTTTCTGTTAATGTTATGTGTTGAAGTATGTGCCTTTTTTTATTTAAGCTCAAACTTTTTGCAATCAATGTAAACTACACATTTCAACATCTTCAGGTTTTAATGTAAGATGCATTTGAGTTTATTTTAGCTGTACACATTCCTGCTTATAATTCATTACCTGCACTTTTTGTGGAAAGTGTTACAGTTTTATAGACAAAGACACAACACAGAAACAAAAAACTGGAGTAAAAACATACCATATTGCCTTGAGTGTTAATTTTTTCACATAAAAGTAACCTTTTATTTTCTTTTCAGTGGGTGTTGTTTAATACTTGTTAAAGTGAAAAGGTGTTTGTTGATTTCATCGAATAACCATTACAGAGAACCCCTTTCTTTGCGATATTAACTCATATTATGTTATCTAAACAGTGGGTCCAAAATTATGCAGAAATGCATAACTTTTAAACATATAATTAAAAGCTATTGTGGCACCTAAACCCTCCACAAGCCCGGGAGCCCTGTGCTAAAACATATTACTCCCTATTTGTAATTTATTTTTCAGTAAAGTGAGCAAAATGTACGAATAGCAGCTCTTTTAATTGTGATGTTTAATAAGGTGTTATTGGCAGTGCTGTCCCTGTCAGTCCCTCCGTTGTCTTACCTCCCTCCAGACTGTTCCTGTGCCCAAAGTGATGAGGTTCGTTTCCTGAGCTGTGACCTGGTAGGCACCTATTATTTTTGCTGACTTGTATTTTGCCTGCAGAGAGATACAGAGTTGATGATGAATGGATAAGTCATTGGTCAGTGAAACTAGGCCATAAAGTGTGTGTTGTGTATCGTACGTTTCGGAAAAAGTCATCATGGACTCGGCGGCTGACGCGTATGACAGCTGCCTGCCCTTTCAGAAGCTGCTGGACTTCACACACAACTTCTATACACCACGACCTGCTGCAGTTCTGAACACACAAACACACAAGTACAGTGTATTAACATGTTTGCTGATGCCGCTGTTGAGGTCAGTTGCTGCAGGGCTGCCGGTGCCTCACCAGAACGTCATTCTGTATCATGTCTTCGGGATGGAGCGGTCGTACGTCCTTCTGTCTGCCCTTCAGCT
>JAPTMW010000010.1:432898-445183 GCA_029822955.1 Ostorhinchus angustatus
ACACACAGGAGTTAGGACTGGATTGCATAACCATTGTTTTTGATGACTTTGGATGGTCTAATATTGTTTTTCCCGTGAATGTACTTCCATTTAGAAATGATCAAGTTTCAGACATAAAAAAACAAACAAACAAAAAAAAAAAACTAAACTTAATACTGCTTTTCAGGGATAATGTAACTGTTAATAGTAACCCAACACTGCATCCCGTGAAATTGTGATTTTCTGAAAAGATTATTCAACTGTGACAATCCCACTGTTCCTGTACTATCACATGAGGTTACATTTTTCATAACTTGCTACTACCACCTTAGGATCATGTTTTTTATATGCCTCTTATACATACATATTCATTGTGTAATTTCAAAAACGTAATGACTTTCATTTATACGAGGCTTTAAATCTCATCACTTCCTGCCACCACTTCCACATTAAATCACACTTTATAAATTTTTAATACAGTGTACAGACTAGCGGCGTTATTGGAGAAGATCTGCATTGATGCCTTCTATTTAACAGCCTTTTCACATATAAGAATGCAATTCTGACTGACTGATAACACATTTTAACACACACACACACACACACACACCGGAGAAAGCTTAGAAGGAGTTACTGCTGGATATGCTATAGTTGTGTCTGTAAGTATTAAAGCAGGGTTGTCAAACTCATATTAGTTCAGGGGCCACGTACAGCCTAATATGATCTCAAACAGGCCGGACCAGTAAAATAATTATTACAGACACACAACATATTAACATATAAATAATAGACCACATTTTTCTCTTTGTTTTAGAGTGAAAAAATACAATTACATCGTGAAAATATGAATAACCTGAACATTTCTTAATGGAAATAAGTGGAATTTCAACAATATTACAATATGTCTCAGCTTGTTATTAAGTCATAAAGACCCGAACATCCACCCGCGACCAAAACTATACACGGATATAAAATGTTTAATACCTACTGATTCTTATTCTATTAATACATGTAAATAATTGGTGTAAAATGCAGTTTGTCATCTTGTCATGGTCATCAGATATGACCCATTTGGACGTTCAGAGGTGTTAAAGAAATAAAATTGATTCACCAGTAAAACCCATGGAGTTGGATCAATGACAGTGAATGGGCACACTGGGTTTATGTTCAATTAATGCTATATTTCACTGAAAAACTCAGCATTTCTCCAGTTTTTTTCAGTTTCGATATCATAACCTTTGAATTTACTCTGAGCTTTTAGGAACATCTACATGATCAGTCAATTAAAAACAGGAAAAAAGAGGATTTTCAGTGGAAAAAATGCCAAATTCAGAGGACAACATTATAATAAATGGTAATAAATCCCTTAGGAAAGATTGGGAACTGCCACAAAAGTCACACTGGCGCCTTTAGGGGTAAAAAGACTTAAAAATATTTGTTGTGTCAGAGGGATCATTCTAACATTATGATAGAACGCACAAACAGAAGCTCATCAACACGGCTGCTGTTGTGGATAATAAATGCCTCAGAGGTTCAGGCTGAAAATTGCACTTCATCAGCACCTCTGTGACCCATCTCAGTGCGCCGTGCGTCATGGACACGAACGTAATCCATGGGCTGCCATTTTGACACCAATGGGAACCAATTATAAATGTACAAAAACATAAGGGGCCGAGGTTTGGACCAGTGGTCAGTGGAAAATGTCACAATGAGATGTTCCTTTCATTTACAAAATAAACAGCGGTTCATAAATGTCACTGTTTTTCTCAGTCGCTCTGGTCCTCCTCCTAAATGACTAATCCACCGCGGAATTTTGGATATTAGGGTGTTATTAATTATATCTAAACCGTATTTACTAGTCTTATTCTGAAATGAAAAGCATAATCAGTCATGCTGATCATATGATTCTATTCATCACAGCCTAATACATCTTAACATCTGCACACTAGGGCTTCAAGGAATGATCATTTCCATTGTCCATTAATCTGTCAGTTTTATTTATATATTAGCTGCGTCTATAAAATACATAAATAAATAAATAAATAAATAAAAGTACCAAATAACTTCTGTGGTCGCAACCCAAACATATTTACTTCAACGCAGTGGTTCTCAGCTGGGGGGCGTGGACGGCTGACGAGTGACATCATCGTGCGTTCGTGCGGGTGCGTTAGCGACTACTGTTGTACATTACAACATAATAAATCACTCAGCACATACTAACACCCTCCCCATCCCGCTCACATATCAGATTGAGGTCTATAGGGGCATATAACTACAGTTGCTGCATCATTGACACATTTTTAAACATTAAATACAACTAAATATGTCTCATTATCATTAAAAAAAAATGTAAATTTGAAGTGACAGATAATGTGTTATGATGGAATTTTTACGATCCTGACGGACAACAAAAACGTCTGGCACAATCTCTGGATGCGTGTATTCAGTACGTCATCAAATGTTAAGCAAAATAAAACTTTTCTCAAATATTTTGCAGAAGTAAACATTTCAGATTGACTGGTGATGAAAAACAGCTCATCACAGACTAATTATGTCATTTGCGCTGCTTTGTGGGAGTTGTTGGAGATGCTGACTCATTTCTGTTGCAGAATGATGAACTTATTTTTTCCCCCCATCGTCATGTGCGGCTGTGTGATAGAGCCACACATTGAAATCAAGATTTTTCAGTATGTGGCTCATTTGCATTTTACTTAATCTACATAAGCTTTAAACAAATGCAGTTTTAGTCAAATGAATCTGTGCAATATTAACTAACCGGCACTTTCAAGCATGTGTACGTGTTAAAAATGATCTGAAATGTAACAGAAATGTATTTGCAATAATAAATATGTTAGGTTCTATTTTAGAAACGTGTCTTTTTTTTTGTCAAGAAAGTAATATCAATTATATGACTAAGTACGGTTTCATGTCACTCTGAAAAGTCAAATGAGTTTCATATATTGTTCAGGTCTATTATTGTGTAACCTATTTTTACACAAATTCTGTCACTTTTTCACTCTATAAAAAGGTTAAAACTAAAACAAAAATAGTTCATAATTCAAGTTTATATTTTAACCTAAGCCCTGACAACCTAAGGCATTTTATAATATGTTTATTCCTTTTCCCACAGTCCATAAAATCAGATTTTTTTTTATCATATGCAGTCTAATTCACTCAAGTTGGTTACCATAACACCATTAATCCATGTGAGCCCAGCAGAGGAGATCTAAATACTAATGCACCATCTGATTTTTCAGTCCTTGATGTTAACACTGTTTCGTTTCTCGGCCTCTGTCTCATTTATTGAACCAGGTAGTTTCAGTGAAAAGGGAAGTGCAATTCCCCCCCCACATAATAACGCTATTAGCGCCAGACAATGGACTATAGGCATCAGTGTTGAGTGTAAAGGTCACTGTGGAGTATCAGTCACACTGTGGCTAAAAACACGAGTTATGAGGCTTTTAAATTCTGAAGATGGAAAATGAACAGCTGTAGGGATATTGTTGGCGACACGTGAAATGCTTGAAGTATTTGGAGCGAGGTGATTTAATGAGGCTGTGGCAGACAATCACTAAAGAGGGGTCAAAGTTCAGCTAAGGTCTCGTAAGGAATTTTGCATTTCAATTCAACATATAGTCAAGTGGGTAGACATTTTCTTCAAAAGCTAAATCTCACCACACTAAAGGCTACATGGATTTTCTTCTGAATAACTCTGGAAAACACTTCTCTTTGGCTGTTCTATTTAGACTGACCTATGACCTCCAGGGTCTGGCTCGTGTTAGCAAGCAGGGAGTGGAGACGGAAAGTAAAGTAAAGGGGAAAAAAAAACAGACAGATTTTCTGTTGTGCAGTGTCGATATGGTTGAGAATTATTCTAATCAAAAATCTGTTCTCAAATATTATTAAGCTTCTGAACTGTTCATCTCTCCATCTCTTAGATCTGTAAACACCTTTTATTCTCTGCTGAAGCACAAATACTGCAGTCAGAATATTATTCACAACAGAAAAATGAGCACAACGTATTGAATCCAACGACTGTAGCCCACCCATTGTTACATTTTCATTCACAGCCACTGGATCTTTATTTACAACTAATGCATTTGTCATTCTACTATTATCCTTTTAAACAAAATTCGTGATAGAGCAGCCATGACTTAAGAGGTCAACTACAAACCCCATTATAATGTCACTCTACAACAATGAATGAGTCAGGATTTGTCTTGAAGGAAACTTGGAAAGAGAACATTGGAGCTGGGCACAAACTTCATGACTAAGGCTACGTTCAGACAGCAGGTCTTAATGCACAATTTGGATTTTTGGGTGAAATCTGATTTTTTTTTGCGCACTTGTTCATATCACCATCACATCACAAAAGAGGTCCTGAGGCAATGCATGACCACGCAGGCACATTGTGTTTATAGAAGTAACACATCTGGGACGCAGAATTGTGTCGCATTTCAATGACGTAAAAGTCAGATAAACACGACCTGGCCGTTCAGACTGTAGTCGCAGTGCATGAAAACACAGTTAACAGCAATATCTATACAGGGTTCCTACAGATTTCTACAAGTTAAATTTAAGACTTTTTAAGACTAATTAGAACATAATTTAATGCCCATTTCACAGTCATACTGGCAAAAATTTGTGACTCCTAGAATTTAGGAAAATGTATTTACTTACATAAGCAGAGACTGAATATTACATACATAGTGTATACAGAAGTGAATGTTCTGTGATCACGCAAACTAAATGTTAATTGGTTCCTAATTTAAATATAAATTGTCGGGTTGGAACGGGTGGAACCGAGTCGACTAATGTTACTTTCTTTGTAGCTTGGACATTTAACAGACACATTTAAAACACAATACAGTGAACAAGTTTATGGCAACATGACGCAAGACCTACCATATCAAATTTAAGACCTTTTAAAGACTTGTTTAAACTATTTAATACAGATTTGTAAATTCCAGACTTTTAAGACTTTTTAAGACCACGCAGGAACCCTGTCTCTATGTTGTGTGCACCGACTCATTACATAACTCCAGTTCTGACACAGTGATGGCAGCATCTGTCCTCTTGTGTTTGTCAATGCAAGTGAAGGGTAAAAATAGAATTCTGACCAGTGACCAGCTGTTTTGGCATCCTCAGTGTGAATGTCGAGCTTTTGCCAGGTTTGAGTGTGACCGGGCAATGTTTGACAAGCGCTTTCAGGTCTACCCGACATGACGTGACCTTTAGATGTTCATGTAAAGGAAGGGCCAGGATGTACGACTCAGAATGTGTCTAATGAATGCTCTGTGCGGACAGATGTGCACAGCTGTAGGTGGACAGAGGAGGAAAAAAAAGTGGACACTCACGTTTTGAGGGCAGAGATCAAGTACATGGTCTTGGGCAGCAGAAGGTAGACCTGGTCTGTCAGCACAGCATTGAGGATCTTCTTAGCTACATACTCTGGATCCAGGATGGGCAGCAGTGTTGGCCATCTGAGGCAGACAGAGGAAATGCTTATAGAGAACATCATCAAACCTATTTCTTATTACTGTTCGGCTCCATACCTCCACAAAACATCGAATTTCACTCGTGTTATAAATCACAGGCGTAAAATATACAGCCCATGGGCCAAAACCAGCCCGTCAAAGGGTCCAATCCAGTCCATGGGATGAATTTGTAAAATGCAAAAATAACACTGAGATATTAACAATCAAGGGTGTTAAATTCATTTTAGTTCATGTTCCACATTCAGACCAATATAATCTAGAGTGGACTAAACCAGTAAACGAACATGAGTGAATGATAAACTGAGGCAGAATGTTGTTAAAATTGCACTTATTTTTCTTAAGACATTTCAGGTTGTTTTTGTTACATTTTCAAGGAAACTTTGTAGATTTAAACATTTTCATAATGTCATTTTATTTTTTTTTCACTCATTTTACTGGTTCGGCCCACTTCAGCTCATATTGGGCTGAATGTGGCCCCTGAACCAGAATGACTTTGACACCCCTGTTATAAACAAATACTAAATCTTATCATTAAACTGAAAAACAGCAGCCAAACTATCCATTTTAAAGTGACGTTAAGAGCTTGGTGATCTCTTTTTAATAAAAATAATCAGATTTGTTCATTTATTTACCACAGACTTAATTTAGCCTTGGATAATAAAAAGGTTATTGTCAAATAAGTGATGAGAAATCACAAAAAGGTCCGATGAAAACGTTCAGGGTGTTGATCATTGAAACAATGGACATTTATGCACTTGGATTCCCTTTACTCTTCATGATTCATTTTATTACCACTGACAGCTGTTACACTCACTGTATCCACTGTGATAAGGTCTGTTAGTTCTCTGACTGAGAAATATAATCACTGGTGTCTGTATCTATAAAACCTTAATGGAAAATTCACCATCAAACACCACGTCGTCTGTCGCACTGGGACCATCTCCGCTTGTGTCTGGTTCATTAATAAAAGTAGTTAGTAGTAAAATAAGCAACACGATTGAGATTAATGTCCAGATCCATCTATTTAACCTTTCAACCAGCTCACCATTAGAAGGAAAATAATCAAAAAATCAGCATTATTAGGTGAAACATCCACCAGCCTTTGGAAAAGTACATGGCACGTTGTACAGTGATGACTTGAAGGAAACCCTTCAGAGTCATTTTGTTACATTTTGGACATATTTCACGCTGTGTGGATATTTCTAGGACCTGTGTACACTTTGAGTAGTCCAAAGTGACATGCCAGGTGTTAGTGTTGGCATAAACCATGTGGCCTGGTGTCTGGAGGGTGCTGTAGGATGGATCGAGATGGACATAATTCTAAAAACACCTTTAAAACCTGAACTCCAGACATCTAAGAGTTTACCTCAACAGCCCCTTAAGGGGAAGAATAAGAAACACCATCTATACGTCACTGCAGACAGTCTGCAGGCGATGCTTTGTGTTTTGTTGCTGAATAGTGCCTTCTTTCATTTACTCATCTGTCTGCCTGTGATTTGAGTGTTCTGAAAAAAAAAAACAAAGGCAAACTTTGAGTTTTTGTACAATTTCACAAGGTTTTATAAAAGTCTGAGTACTTAAAAGGTTCAACATGTAAGATTTGGGGATATTTATTTATAGAATTGAGATAAAATATTCATAATTATGTTGTAGTTTAGAGATTACATATGAAAATAAGAATAGCTGTGTTTTCTTTACCTTAGAATTAGGGATGTCGTGATCTGATCTAAAGATAGGTATCGGCTGCTGATCTGGCATTTTTTAGAAGATCGGATTGGATTTAGTCACGAGATTGGGCCAATCTGGGGGGTGGGTGGGGGTAAACAAACGTCCTGCACCCTTAAATTAAAGTTTCTGAACGTAGGAAAAAGCTGCACAACAGCAGGAGGCTTAGAGGAATTAGTAAAGCGTCTATAAGTTTCACTTTCACTTTATGGTCTGCGTATACTCATTATGAGGTACAGTATGTATGGTAGTGATGTTGACCTGCCCCAACCTGACCCACAAGTAACGCACTGATCTACGCATCACTAATGTACGTCATGGAACGCACCCCCGTATAATACCCAGACAGACCTGTCCACAGACACGCTACAGCAGTGGCAAACATATGGGCCACAGGTCAAAACTGGCCTGCCAAAGGTTCTAATAAGGCCCACACACAGTATGAATTTGGAAAGCGCAAAAATTGGCTGAGTTCACACAGTGGACCATCTAACACCAGTGGAAAACTTCAAAAAACGTATTATTTTCAATGGGGTAGATGGCTGCACGTGAAAGAGGGGTATTCATTTTAACTAGACTCGAAAAGACTTCATTCAGAATTTCGTCTTTTACAGAATTACAGAAAAAAAAAAAACAAATATTAACATGCATGAATATGAGCATTTCCGGACCTCTACAAAGGAGGGAAAGTGTTTGTGACAAGAAGCAGATTAATCTACATGTGTTGGTGTAGTTATTTGGTTGCAGGATAGTTATATGAGGTCAGGATCATCCAGATTAACTACAGTACGTGTTCACTCACATAAGGCCATTTATTCTGATTTGCCATGCATCATACTCTTGGACTGTATTTAGGGATCATACGCTGTCAGAACAGGTGAATTCTGAGAAATCTTTGAAATGCTTTGAGGGCAAGGGGATGGTAAAAGTCCAAAGGAGGGAAACAGTGACTCAACAGGTCCAATGAGGACAGTTTTGTGGGGACAGTGACAAATTAGACCTGAGGCGATAAGTGGGGGTGGATGAGTGAAAGAGATCAGAAAGATAAGGAGAACCAAGCTGGAGAAGGACCTCGAGGTAGGGAGGTAGACGGTGACCACCGCTGCTTTTCAACATGCCAAAAGTGAGTCATTCCGTTGCGTAATGTGCTCACGGTTTAGACTTTTTCTACGCAAGCAATGACAAAGATGCAAGAAAAAGACGTGACATAATTTAAGGTGAAGATGACACAGTAACAGAGAAGAGTGAGGGTTGAAAAGCCAATGGGTTTGACATCAAGTACTTCCTCATATCTGTAAAACTACTCATTTTAACAAAATAAAACGCCTAAAGCATTTCAGCTAAATTTGATCTCAAATGGACCGAACCAGTAAAATAACAGCATAATAACAACCCAACAAAGCATTTCTCTTTGTTCCAGTACAATACAAAACATTAAATTACGAAAATACTTACATTTACAAATTATCCTTTCACAAAAAAAGATCTGAATAGCCTGAAAAAACAGAAGTTTCGTGAGAAAATAAGTGCAATTTTAACAATACTATGCCTCAACTTATCACATATACATTACAAACAACATTACACAAACATTTGGTAAAAGCCATATTATTCAAGTTAAAATTTTGTAATTTGGAAATAAATTAAGAACAGTATTGACAATATTATATCTCAGCTCAGTATTAACACAACTTACAGATCACAGTGGACCTACAAATACACAAAATATTTAATAACAGGTAGAATATTGTTAAAACTGCACTTCTATATCTTACAAAATTTCTGTTTTTTCAGGTTATTCACTTTTTTTTTTTTTTGGAAATGTAAGTATTTTAACAATTTTTAAAGGGTAGTTTAATAGTAAATTTTTAAAGGATTGTTAAAGGTAATTGTAAACATTTTCAGAGTTCACTTTTATTTTTTCACATTAAACCAAGAACAGCATTTGGAGTCATTATTTCTCGGCAACTATTTTACTTGAGATCACATTGGTCTGTGTATGAAACATGAACTAAAACTAGTTCGACACCCTTGACTATTAATATCTTTAGTGCAATTTTTGTCACTTTGCAGATTCATCCCATGGGCCAGATTGGTACGTTTGGGCCAGGTGTTTGACACTCCTGCTCTAAAGTATCAAAACCAACACTGAAATTAAAATAAATAAATAAATAAATAAAAAATCAAGCTTCAGAACTTATTTAAAACATTCAAAACGCATAACAAACTGCACCAATAGTGGCTCAACTCTACAGCATTTGTCAAATAAAGCAATGTTTCCTGTTTTCTGTCCGGTCTAGTCAGATTGCCTCATTTCATGCTCCATAAATAAAACATTACGCTTTATCTTCCTCTCCGTTCTGATCCTCTTTCCATTCTCACTTTTATTTCCTTGATTCATTTTCTTTCCATTTGTCCCCCTCAGCTTGGACTGTCATTATAAATAACACTTTGTTCTTAATTGACTTGCCGGCTAAAATAAACTACTGTCTTTACCCCACTACTGTGTTCGCCCCCTCCTCTTTGTCATGACAACTCAGTCCATCTCACAACAGTCTTACCGAGAACTGGCCATCACTCTGAGGTTATAAAGCTAGAACTGCGTGAACATATGCACGCCCCAATGAGCACAGGACAAATAAAATCTATACAAGTGCATTAACATAGATCATGTGATAGCATAATCAATTACTGAAGTCAACGACTGAGGACGATGAAAAGAAACCATGCGGTGGTTAAAATTAGAAACCACAATGAAAATGGTGAATAAAGAAACAAATTGTAGAAAAAAAAAAACAAGTTTCATCCAGTTACAAAGCTTTTTATTCAGAAAGGAGACAAAGAAGAACAGGGGAGAAAATAATGTGAGAGGAGATGGAGATAACTGATGCGATTGGCTCATTTCGACCAAGCCGAGCTAAACTGAAGTGATAATAGCCAGTTATTTGAAGCCACTGGAGTGAAATAAAGAGTGTATTAGTGACTTTTTGATTAAAAAGACACATTATCCAAGTCCACGGTGTTGTCTGAGAAGTGAATCATCTGTTTGAAATCTTCAGTAAAGTTAAAAACCTCTTTCGTGCAGCAGCAATAAGTACAAAAAAATCTCATCAATGCCGTTAAAGTCAGATGCTAAAGACTTTCTTCCAAAATGTCACGTTACTTTGTCTGATGTTTTATCGTTTTTAAAGCTCTGAAATAGTAGCTTATCAGTAAGTGGAACCAAAAGTTTTACATCTATCAGGTATCTGTCAGGTATTACTGTGACACCGAGCTGACATTAACAAGGCGAGTGAAAAAATTACAAGTTGTTTGTCCTGATACGTAAATAAAAGGTTAAGAAATAGATGGAGAAAATAATGTGGGAGGAGATTGACATGACTGGTGCTCTTGGTTCATTTAAACTGAGCCGAGCTGAAGTGGTAATGGTCAGTTATTGAAAACCATCATTGCAATGCAAAGAGAGTATTATTGACTTTGTGATTATTATAGACCATGCTGTAGTCTGAAAGGGATTACTGCGCAGGGCTGAAACACTGCTGACCTGATATCAACAGCTTTAAGCAGGCAGCGCTATAGTAAAATGTTGAAAATAAACACTAGAGATATTTTCCAATCGGGACTACTTTTATCATATTTCACTGACATTATATTTATATGCTAATAAAGTACTAAACAGATCTCACCATTATGTACTTAAAAAGGGTCAAACAGTTAATAAATAATCCTTTTGCCTCTTCCATTAAGAGCTTGTTATTGTCATTATTTGGAGTGTCTCATCTAGAGCTTGAAAGTCAATTATATACACTTCACAAAGAGAAGCTTAAAAGCCAAGTTAAGATGTTTTTTAGGTGGTTAAAAACATTGTGCAGTTAAACATGAATCCGATTTAAATGCAGTGTCTAGGAAAGAGAGAAAAAAGATGAAGAAACCTACTTAGTCTGGCATCCATCAAACATCCCAGTGTTGATGAAATATGGGCACACGATGGTGGTCTTGATACCGTCTTTTCCAGTTGCCAGCATCTCCAAACCAACAGACTCTGCAAACCCAACTGCTGCAAATTTACTGGCGCAGTAGTCTGCAAGGGCATCCGGAAAAGGAAAGAGAAAAAATATGCCATCATCAGAGATTAAATAATGAAAAACATATATTCATAAAACAGGCACCATTTATTTGATCCATTTGTGAGTTTGAGCCAAAAAGTCGTTTTGGTTTGCAGGTGAACTCATAAGTTTTGTCCAATTTGACATTTTTCAGATGTATTATTACTGTAATACCAAACCGCATGAGGTTCAACTCATGATCTGTCAAACTGAGAGAAGATCAGCAGAGAAGTCAGCAATTCAGAATTTTTCAGAAAAATCTATCTTTTCTGTTTAAGTATGAGAACATGTTATTTATGATTTGTTTTATCACTTCAGCCTCACGACATTTACCCACTCGTACAGATAAGGTAACAGACTGTAAATGGTAGTGACAGTGTAGTTTCTAATGTAAGTGCTTGTACAAACTGGGAATAAAACCAAAACCAGCAGGAGTATCACCAGTTAAAACAGTCTGAACACCAAGTTTAGCTGTGGTGGTTCCAATGCTCAGCCCGATATAAAAGTCAAGCAGCTACTGGGGTTTTCATGTCACTTCTCAGCAGAAGGGCTGTTTTCATCTTCCCACTCCATTTCCTTTTTTTATTTTAATACTAGTGTAAATGGCAATTGCTGCATTGTCTTGACCACCTCTATTTATTCATTTATTTCCTCTGCTATTAGTTCCTTGTACACACATACATTTTGTTTTTTCTTGTGCTCGAAACAAATAAATATATAACAAACCTGCTGATAACACAGATTGATTGGTTGCACAACGACTCTAAACTTTAGAAAACTCCCATGTGGCTCAAACACGCTTCTCTTATTTTATCTAAAATGAAAATGCTCCGTTTTCACATTATCTTGTTTAGTTGGAAACAACACAAGACAAATAATGAAGGTGCAGCAGCACACATCTCCCTTCCACATTTACAGCTGTCATTTGATGGGTCATTACCACAACAAACAGACAAAAAGAGAAGAAATGATTTATG
>JAPTMW010000010.1:646508-657409 GCA_029822955.1 Ostorhinchus angustatus
CCAGCATGACAGTTGTGAAAGGGATTTATAGGTTGTATGTGTGTATGTGTATATATATATATGTGTGTGTGTGTGTGTGTGTGTGTGTGTATATATATATATAATATATAGCTTTGTATTGTAATTGTTGTTTTTCTGCCAGGATCTGAACAAGGCAAGGTAAGGCTGTACCAGGGTGTGGTGGTCCGCTTCAGTCCTTTGCATGTGAACAGCCAGGCTGGTCTGAATAATTGAATAATCTGAATAAAGGCAGTGATTCAACAGCATGAATATTTCTAAATATCCTCAGTCACATTGATCATTGCATTCAGTGTATAGGGGAAATATGTCACCAGTAATTCATGGCAGCATCAGTTTATCACTGAGAACAAAGGGCTGGGTATCTCTGCTAAACCTCAGCTTTGGTAATGGTCTTAAACTAGATTTTATTAAAACCAGTTGTATGAATTCTATTTAAAAAGGGGAAAAAACAGAAAATAACTTTACACATTGTGGTGCAGGTGTTTGTTTTTATTTTTTGAGCATCAGTGTGAAATTTAGGGCACTTGTAAGACCTAAAAATATAAACCTGTTTACCACAGTGTGATTTTAAGTTCTGTGTTTCAGCTCTTTGACTGAGGAGCCAAACTGTTCAGAAGTTCTAAAACTTTCGAACCCTAATGTTGAATCCTGAGTATGGATCTGTCATTCACTATATTCAGGTTCAGCTGACCTCATTTTATAGAAAAATAACATTACCAAACCTAGACCTGACCAACTGAACCAATCCTAGGTCATAACACTGCCCAGGTAGGCTTGTACTCTAGGCACTAGGCATGATGGGTAAGCACTTCATCTACCTCTCCTCTCACCCTGATATGTCCATCACTCTGGAACAGGGTCAATCTGGACTCATCAGACCACATGACCTTTTTACATGGAAACACAGTCTAATCTTTATGCTTTCTATCAAAGTGATGAATGGTTAAGAAAGGAGAAACTATTCACTGCAGCAGTTAGAGTTAAAGGACCTGTTTCAGCTGAAACATTCACTGCAGTAATTTCCAATGGAAGGATCTGAACCATTTACTGAGTTAAACCAGGTGGAGACTTTTTTCATTGGACATAATGCTTTCAAATTACAAGACACTTGAATCTGCTTAATAAACTATAAATATAAGAGCAACTTTTATCAGCACTTGATTATTTAATGCTTGATATTTTAGTTTTGAACCTTGTTTCTTGCTGTAAGCATACAGGACTAGTAGAGAACTCAATAACACACACAAGAACCTTGAAATAATAAAGAATTTATGACATCACAGTTTGATTGCTGCATTCAACAAGAGAAGCTCATCATGGTTGATCTGGACTTTTGGGCTTTGCAGTTTGGTGCAAATTTTCAGATGTGAAACCTTCCCAGATCAGAGTGCAAACAGCCAGTCAGTCCTCAGACCAGCACAAAATGAACAAGAAATGAACTCAACATATACATAAAGAAAACACTGATCTTAGTTCAGACCCTGTTTCAGACATTCAAGTGTAAAAACAGACTGACTCCTTAGGAGTCAAAATTTGATACATTTTGAGCAGAAATTTTCCAATACCCAATTCAGAAGCTCATTCTGTGCCATTTTCATTCATAGTTCAGTACCCAGCCCTACTTAAAGTCTTTCCTAAAGTTCTTATTATTGCGTTCTCAGCTTCTCGTAAATTATTATCTAAGTGTGTGTGTGTGTGTGTGTGTGTGTGTGTGTGTGTGTTTGCTTCTCAAATCATTTTCTGTCAAATCACTTTGACGATTGTTTTTGACCTTAGTTACAGATTATCTCCAAATTCCCTTCATTGTTCCTCATTATATATTGTGCTTGCGTGCTTCTTATTTGTTTTGCCGTGCCAACCTTCCACTCTTTGGATCATGTCTGATGTTTGCTTGTCTCGCTGCAGTTTGGAAGTGAGAACCAGCAGCTGGAGTGGGCCAAGCGGGAGAGTGAGCGCGAGGAGCAGGAGAGGCTGAGGAGGCTCCAGCTCCAGGAGCAACAGGACCTGGAACTGGCCATCGCTCTCAGCAGGGCTGACATGCCCAGCGCCTGACCGGTCCAAGGCCTACGTGGACCGCAGCAGCTTCCCCCTTCCGCCTCAGGGTCCACAGGCTCACGACAGCAGCACTGCTGCTGGCTCCACACGACCAGAGCAGCCCCTGTTACCAATTTGTGTAAAGACCAGTGTTTCTCCAGCCATGACTGACTGGACTCATGTCAAATGACTCCACATTTAGCAACCAGTTATGGTTCATTGCTTCCAAACTACATGGCAACTATAATCAGGGACAATACGGAGCCACTTGATTCAAGCCTGACTTCATCCTGCAGAGGAACCCAAACCAGCTGCAGCCTATATCTAACTCCATATCTTGTTATGGCTAATCACCATGCCTTATCCCAAAGCTTTTTGTTGCAAGGAAAGTAACTTTTAACAATATTTTACTGTGTTATTTATATACAGAAGCAATGAATCTGTGGTTGTATGAAGTACTTATAAAATGCACTGCATAACCTTTAAGCTTTTTAACTTTTTAATACTATAAGCATTCATGTAGAAGGTCAAAACGTGTCATGACTGGGTTTGGCCATTTTTAACCCCCGCATTCACATTGTAGTCATTTTCCCCTGATGTCATGTTTACGGTGAGAAGGTTACATATAGACCAAATTAATGATCACCTTTTCTATAGGTCATATAACTATCAAACCGTTATGTAAGTTACAAAGTGGGTTAAGGCTACAGTGAGCTGTAACCAAACAGTAGCTTATGGTGTTGTTCATTGAACATCCACCTGAAAATGTCATGATCCATTGTTCACTTACTGATCAACCAGAAAGCAGTGAAATAATGACCATTACCGTTTATACAACTTCAAAACAGCTTTGACATTATTCTGCTGAACAGTATTTGAGCTTCCCACCCTAAGCGTGATGTCAGCAGGAAATGTCCATTTTGTGAAGATGATCTATTGTGGTTGAAAGATAGTTGATTTGTTTTGAACAAAGGAACACCTGCCTAGAAGGACTGGACCTTAGTTATCAATAGAGCAATATGGATAAAGCGGTATCGTGACAATTTTTAGATCATTGTTTGTGATCATTGGTCCTGAGTGAAAATAAAACAGTAAAAGACAATTATTCTTTAAGGTGAGGACATGACAAATGGCAGAACATTTCAGAAATCTACAGGTAGTGTGTATTCAATGTTAAATTAAGCAAACTTTTGTTTGCATTGTTGAAACATTTTGTATGTCTGACAATGCAAACTAACTATAAACAGTATACTATGATACTATGATTAGCATGATAAAAATATATTGTGATATCCTTACCTTGATAGTTTTATTGCCCAGCTCTAGCTCTGACAGGGACTAGAACTAGATTTTCATTGCCTTTTTATTTACCTTTTAACTAGAAACCTACAGTTCTGAAGTGCATGAAGTGAAAGATGCTGAATGAATTGAAGAAATAAGAAGAAATAAAAATAGGAATTTCCAGTGCATGTATACATAGAAGGCTATCGGGAATCCTCGATGATGATGATTGCATTTGGGTTCAGGTTTCGCTTCGTTTGAATGTGATCTTGCCTTGGGTCTGTGCCAGTGGTTGACATGGTAACAATCAACCTCTTCCTTTTCTTTCGAACTAGTCGAGTCCACCTGGAGCGCCGTCGCACCACGCCTCTAAAGTCTGCCGTTCATCAGATGATTGTAATGCCCCGGAGACTTGCACTCCCTCCAATGAAAGCCTCCTCCAATGGAAATGTGTGAAGCTGCGTTGTTTATACTGGTGCTGTTACACTCATCTCTGTACTTTTTGTTTTTACTTGTTGATACTTGACACTGATGGCCATCTCTACTACCTAGTCAGGTGTTTTTTCTCATCTTTTTTCTTCCATTAATGTCTCATGACCAGATTGAAGGACATTTGTTTTAAAGCCTTTAAATCATTGTATATATGTTTGTGTTAATATACACTAATCAGGTTTATTGGGCACATATTGTATGCACTGTATATTCCAGAACTTCCTGGACATGTACAGAGTGGCGGCGCCTTATTTATCGACATATCAACATTGTAACATAATATTGCACAGTATGTATGTGATTATAACTGAACTGAATAAAGATTCATTTTAACATTCCTTTACAAAAACAGCCCATCTTGTGCACAGTGAGTCATGTGTATGCCGCAGCCCTTCAAGAATAATACTTGGCAAATGAACACGTCAGTGATAAATATAGAATTTACACAGGTGTCTGAAGAATATGAGTACACGGACATGACGGATCACTGGTTGGACTTGAGTCAACGTTGCTCTGACATCTAATCTTTTATTTCTAAAAATGTTGCCGAAAAAACAATGCAAAGTTATGCCTGACTGAATTCATGATGGATAGTTTATACATCTTAAGACATGGCTAAAGTACACAGTGTATTTCCTCCAGAGGTTCAGATGTGTAAAAAAAAAGAAACAGAGTCACTGATATATACTGAACTGAATGATATATTCAGCATTCCGGATAAGATACAACACAATATGAATTTCATGTTAGAATTGATCTGGATAAGTGGAAGAGGATGAGTACGAGTTGATTAGATGGAACTAAGTTGATCCCTTGGGCAGAACCCTCAGGAAATTGAGGTTCCAATAGCAGCACAACACCAAATGTACAGTCAAATAAATATTCTAAAAAAAAAAAAAAAAAAAGACAAAAAACAAGCAGTTGCACATAGGAAAGTAGTAATTAAAAAACCCAAGAAAACAGGAAAATAGCTAATAATAAAGTAGTGGTATAAGAAATAACTTATGTAATAATATGCACAATATGTCTATATATTTTCTCATATTTTTATATTAATCACAGGATAAAGGTTATAATGAAGTGATAACAGTCCTAACAGCAATATAGAGGTAATAAGTAATATAAGTATGTTACTTATGTGACGACATTACACCATTTTGACTAAACTAAAATAAATTATTCACTGAAAGTAACCACATCATTCAGTTCCAAAGTAAAGTGGAGTTTTCACTGATGTTCTTTTCATCTTGTCTCACTGTTTTCATTTTTAACGTGTTACATTTCTTACAGTATCATTTCATTCATGTCATTTTTATCTTTTGCCTTGTTTTTCATCTTTGTCATATTCATTTTGTAGGGTTTTTTTTCCCCCCCCACATCATTTTTGTTTTATAACATCTTCCATGTATTTGTCTCGTTTAGACACAGTTTGTGTCTTGTTACATCTTTTACATCATTTTCATCCGTATCACCTTTCATGTATTCGTCTTATTGTGCCTCTGACGTCATTTGTGTTCTGTTCTATCTTTCTCATCTTTTGTTTTCGTGTCTTGTATCACAATCCTAGCATGACTATTTTACAAACCATTCTGTTGCAGGTGCAGTCATTCTTTTAACTCAGCAAACCTCTTCTTTAGCCATGTCATGTGGTGTGGCCCCAATTTTTAGCTTCTTTTATCCACCTGTAACATCTTGTCCCTCAAATAAAGTGCATTGTACTAAAGAAATGCTATGTGTTTGCCTTGATTTACTCAGGTTCCTTAAATTATCCTAATCCTCTACGTATCTATCCTATCCTAGTCCTTGGCCAGCATTAGGTTTGAAGGTAAAGTTCCAGTGTCCACATATGCATTTGTCAGTCTCTGTATTAAGATCCAATCTGGATTAGCCCATAAAGACCCAGTGCGACTTTTCTGGCAGTTCGAAAATATTTTTTCCCTCTACATTTAACTTTATTTAATCACTAGTTATTATAATATTATCCTCAGTGTTTTGAGGTTTTTCAGTGAAAATCATATATTTTCCTCCATTTAATTTACTGATCATGTAGATGTTCATAAAAGCTCAGATTAAAGTTGTGGGTGATCATATCAGAAACAGAGAAAACTGACGAAAAAGTGACTTTTTCAGTAAAAATTCATCATTGATTGAATATAAACCCAGTGTCTCCATCCACTGTCATTGATCCAACTCCATGAGTTTTACTGTGAATCAATGTTGTAGAAGATGACAGTGTTTCCATGTTCATTATGAAGCCTCTGAACGTCCAAATGGGTCATATCTGATGACCATGAAAAGATAAAAAAAACCTTGCATTTTACACCAATTATTTACACGTATTGATAGGTTTAGTGGTTCAGAAGTTATTAAACATTTTAGATCAGTAGATGGTTTTGGTCACCAGTGGCTGTCTGGGTCTTTATGGGTTAATGTGAAGTATGTACACTAGTAAAAACAAAAGCTTCTACAAACCATAATGGTAGTATATAGCATGACTTCCCTTTGCACTTAAAATGTTTTTTTACCCTTTTCTTCAGACAATATGAGATTTATTGCATTGATTTTGGTGTTTTATACCAGGTTTCATTCAACACAGGTCAGATGTTTCTAATTGTTTGTGCTGCTTCTTGTCAAGGGGTCAGGGTCAAAGTAAACAGTGACTTTAACCTTTGCAACTCATTTAGTCCTGTTTTTATGTGTCTTTTAAGGCTGTGCACATTTTTCCTATATAAGTATGCTCATTTCAGCCCCACGGAAACAACAAAGCTAACGGTGGCCTAAGACTTTTATGCTGTACTGTACGTAGATGGAGTGTTACACTTGTTGTGTTGTCATTGTTTCTTTGTACGTTGAATCACTCCTTATTCAATATCCTATTTACACAGTAGTTTGCGGAACAGCCATCTCATATATGTGATGAATAATGTCATCACCTCTATTTGTTTCTTTGAAAAAATAAAAATAACATGCTACAATGCCTCCAGGCAGATTGTTGGTATATCTTGGAGTTCTGCATTTATATTGGGCTGAAAAAAGTGAAATGAGAGTGATATATTTGCATCAACCACTAAAGATATTTTTGACCTTGTGTGTACTTCCTCTTTTTTGTAATATGATAAATATCAGCAGTCTTAAAGCATACATTTACTTGTATTCTTCATCCTTACAGATGATTAAGAACACTT
This sequence comes from Ostorhinchus angustatus, assembly GCA_029822955.1. Classification (NCBI taxonomy): domain Eukaryota; kingdom Metazoa; phylum Chordata; class Actinopteri; order Kurtiformes; family Apogonidae; genus Ostorhinchus; species Ostorhinchus angustatus. The sequence goes on from JAPTMW010000010.1 coordinate 653,522, forward strand.
TGTCTGATTGTCTACATATTTAAGTTTTTTAATATTTATGTCCTTTTTTTTAAGATTAAATATACAGCCATCTGGGTTTGATATGTCTCCTCAATGTAGCTTTTGATGCGGCTGAGACAAACGCTTACTGACACCACACAAACATAATACACACAGACTGTGATACTTTGAAACTGTAGTGCAGTGACTCTGTGTAATTGTAGTATTAAAGCCCTTTGATGTCCTACTATAATTTGGAGCCATCAGAAAGGGAGTCGAAGGGCTCCCTGATGAGGGTTTTGCTCGGCCCCTCTGTCCAGACGGCTCCCTGTTCACTCTGTAATTATGGAAATGGAGTGTTTGTATTTATAGGCTAAGCCCACAAACGCGGCTGCCCTTCTCTCCGGATTGCAGCTGCAAAACATCACAGTGCAAATCAAGTGGCTCTGTTTTAGAATTAAATTGGGTACACAACGGCAACATATATAACCCAGTCAGTGTAATTGATCTGACAGGGTACAGGTCTCCACACAGTATGTGTTGTCAAATATGTGGATGTGGTTCATTAAGCATTTCCTGAAGTAAAGAGATCCCAAGTCAAATCAAAGTCCATGGTTTTAATATTTACAATAAATACACATTTTACAGTATAAAATCCATGTACATATTTATATAAATTTAAGTAAAAAATAATGCACAGGACATCAAGCCCTGATAGTGTACAGAGGGGCTGGATCCAGAAGTTTCACAAAGAGGAGACACCAAAAAAAAAAAAAAACAACAACCAAAAACCACATAACAGATGGAAGAATGGAATAAAATAAGAGTTGGGGTCATTCAGATAATCAGGCAGTTCAAGTGAAACATTGTCTTTGCACATCTGGAGTGGCTTTATGTGCATTTTTATTCCTGTCAACAAGAACATGTACTCTATTGGCGGCCATGTGTCACAAGGAGAAGTTTTACAGTAGCACAGTATCAGAAAGGCACTTTGTGTCAACCACAGCATTCCAGTTGTGTCAGAGAGGAGTAGTATGTGTACAGGGCCAGCCCCTTGTTGGTCTGCCTGCTCTAAAGCAAACAACAGCTTTTCTAAAGCTTTCATAGAACCAAAGTAGTACCAGCTACATTATTAGACAATAAAAACACAAATAGTTTAATTCAATATATAGATATAAAAGGCTTTGGTCTTGGAGAACAATTTAAATAAAAATGCATCAGCTGAATCACAACAAAACCCCCCAGGAATTATCCTCGTAAGTCCTGTTTTCTCAGCTCCTTCACATGTGTCTCTTCATGTGAAGAGCGAGGTGGTCAGACCTGGAGAAGGCGCGTTCGCACAGGTGACACTGGAACGGCCTGTGTCCGGTGTGTTTGCGGAAATGACGGGTCAGCTCATCGGAGCGGGCGAATTTCCATCCGCAGCCTTCCCAGCTGCAGTGATACGGCTTCTCACCTGAGGAGACACAAGCAAACACATACGATCAGACCGGTGCTGCATCGGCCACGGTGTGCGTAATGGGCCCTGCGGTACTCCTAATAGACCGCCATGCTGGGTTAGTGTTAATAAAAGTGTCACTTACCGGTGTGAGTTCGCAGATGAGCCTTTAGATGAGAACTTTTTGTGTAGGTTTTGCCGCAGCCGGCGAAGGTACATGTGTGCGTCGCCGTGCGCTTCCTGGGCCATGTGCGCCGTCCTCTCTTGGGTTTGGAGTCCAGCAGCTCCAGGGGGGAGGACGGCGGTGTGAGCATCACCCTCTGCGCACCAGGCTGCAGGGCCAGACCTTCATCATACATGCCGAAGGCGCCGTGGGGGGGGCCTTGGTAGGGCAAATGCATGTGCGGAGCCTGAGAGTGATGCGTAAACGCCGCCGCCGCAACAGCTGCCGCCGCGGTGTGATACTTCTGCGGGAAGCTCATGGGCTGGCACAGAGCCTGGCAGTCTGTGGCCCCTGCCTGGTCGTCGGGGCTGAGAGGCGGCGTCATGCTGCTGGCTGCCCGCGGGGAGATGGCGACGCGCGGCTGCTCGAAGGACATCATGCACGAAACGTTCCCCTCCTGCTTGATTTTGCTGCAGCTCTGGGGCACCATGCCCAAAACGGGGCCGTAACTATCCATAGGGGGCTCCACTTTGATGTTGTCCAGTCTCTGGTAATGTGCCGTGTTGACGTAAAACCTCCCCTGAACACCGGTGGGAGCGCGCGCAATGCCATAGCTGCTGCCGGTTCCCTCTGAGCGGAGCAGCTCCGTCATGAGGCTGGCTCCATAAGGGGGCGGAGGGGAGCGGTGGTCATCCGCGGCTGCTGCGGGGTAGGATGGCACCGAGTTCCCCGTTGCATACATGTGACTGGGGTCTGCTGTGCCCGCATATTCCGCCGCGTTGTCTGAGCCAGTTGTGTTGGCTAGAATAAAATCCAGATCCAAGTAGTTGCTCAGATCCTCGTCGTCTTTTTTACTGTGGTTGTCCAGACTGTGTCCCATCTCGAACATGGAGCAGCTGGCGGACACTGGCTTGTCCATCTCTGTTTTCCACCTCTGATAAATAAAACACATGAATGTCAGTCAGATTATTCCTTTAAAACCATGCGTAAAACTGCGCACCGGACCAGTCATTCAGTCATTTTATTGTTTTAAAACAGAGGGAAATGTGACCATGCTGTACATAAATTACATTCTCTACGAAAACAGGTGAAACAACTGTTCAATCCAAGTCCAACACACTCACACAAATCAGAATGATCAGCACTTACATTTTCCCAGGTTTTTTCTCTATGGTTTGAGAATGTCGAAAATGACGGCAGCATCACTCCGGATAAGGCCATCGTTTGTGGTGAAATAATAAAAACTATCTCTTGTCAAAAAAAACTGAGTGGCAGCTGCGCCAGAATATGTGCGCCTACTTCACTATGCCACTCCACAGCTGCGCTTCAGAGACATGAACAAGTTGAAGTGGTAGGAGGTCCCACGGAACTTTATAACTCTGGAAGCCGAGTTCGCCTGGCCAATTGTGAGAGGCTCAGGAAACAACGTAAAGTTTGGTAAATTTAGCTCTTTATAAAGCGGCTCCTGCAGGCAGCGGGGACTCAGTGCGCATCTCCGTGTGACAGGCAGAGGCAGTGCAGAGGAGCCTATAAAGTCCAGGACCTCCCCAGGCTGCGTGACGCACACAGACCAACCCACCTGAGCCGAAAAAAAGTTCCAAGCAAGTTACAAACACAGGGCAATATAGCAACCATAGGTCCTTACGTAATACGCTGAAAGAACAAATTGAATTGGCCCGAGGACACACCTTCATGTAAAGGCAGCAAAGCGTCCCAGTTCACAGCCAAATGATTAAAACAAAGACAAACACATTATTTATGGCGCATCTGACATCTGCGGCCGCAATTATGCAGAACATTTAACTGTTATGTCATCTTTTTTTATTTTAATTCTTCCGTGTAATTGCGTCAGTCATCGTTAAATAAATGTTTCCGTTGTTTATCGTTGTTATAATAACAGAACTGTGCACACGCTAGTCATCTGGATCTCAACTGGAACTGTCAAAGTGGAGCAAAACTAGCACTAACAGCCAATAAAATAAAATAAACAGTAAAGAAATTGAACTACAGCAGCAGCACCAACATCAATGATAATAATAATAATAACAATAATAATAATAATAATAAGTAATAATAATGATAATGATGAGTAAAAATAACAATAATAGCAACAAATATTCAAAAATAACAATAGTAATAATAGTGGTAATAAATAAATAAATGAATGAATGAATGAATGAATGAATTAATTAATTAATAGCGATCTTGGTAATCAAGAAATAAACAGGATGCACACACACACACACACACACACACACACACACACACACACACACACACACACATATATATATATATATATATATAT
>JAPTMW010000010.1:953017-964622 GCA_029822955.1 Ostorhinchus angustatus
CGCACACACCCACACACACACACACACACACACACACACACACACACACACACACACACACACACACACACACACACTACTATTATTATTAGTGTTGGGTCCAAAGGGGGCGGCGGTTCTGAGTGGTCAGTCCAGTTCTGTGGCCCTGGATGGACTCACATGGTTCATTCACACTCATTTACCAGGACCAGACTTTAGTCGGACCCAGTCCAGAGTCTCATCATCCAGAGGACTCACCTCTGATCCTTACAGGTCCATCATATGAGACTGGACCAGGATCAGTCTCATGTATAATAAGTCTAATGCGACGGTGATGATTTTTTGTATGAAATGTTGTAGACAGCAAAAACGCTGATATCTGTGAACTCAGATCTGCATTTGATTTGATTAAATTTTGAATAAACATTGCATTGTTATTGCAGAAGATTATTGCACATTTCATAATAAATCCATGATGTGAACATTCTGTATGATGGTCTTGACACCTGCCCTAAATCTGTGCACAGTGTGAACCCTTTGACCTTCGGTCATGATGCATTTACAACTTGTTTTTTCTGATGTGGATAACTGGCCCAGATACAGGGATGGGTCATACTAGTTTCTACGATAGAAAGCCATTAGAAACATGCGTCTGTTAAACCGACAAAAACAGGGCAGAGTTAAAACCTCTGTAATTAACATAGTTTACTGTTTTTAATCTTTTCCAGGTTTCTGCGTGTTCTACTCTGTGCTAACTCTGACACTGCAGATGAAAACACAGAGGTAAGCACAAAAATCTAATTACAGATAAAGGCAGACAGACAGAAAGAGTTAAATAACTTTATTCAGATCAGGGTTTACTGATAGGTAAGTATGTAAAAAAAAAAGACAATCCTCTTTAAACTTAAGGTGCTGAGGATCTGAAGATATCTCAAGATAAATGCTGCTGTTTTTAAGACCCTGTTGCTGCTGTATTTTTACACAAATAACTATGCAAATCAGAAGTTGAACAAAGAAACAAAAAACCCTTATCCTCTAGCAAACATCGTCTAAATCTTACTGTGAAGAATTCTGTCGTGAAGTTTACTGGAGATTCATTATAGTAATCAGAGGAACTCAGCTCCATTAGCTGATATTAGCGTTAATGTGTAGTGAATTCTATGGTCTGTCAGTCCGTCTGATCATTAGCTCAGGTAGACGTTATTAGTGTGTTTATACATCTACACTGTTACTAACACAACTGTATGTGTATTTGAAGTTTGCACAAATTAACATTAGAATATTAGCTAATTAACAGTTCTCACCACATCTGCCAAACCTTTTTTTAATGGATACCCCTTATATAGAATAGTGCTTTTGTCTTCACATTTTCATATGTTGTCTATTTGTCAGGCCTTTATCTGTTCTGCCCAGTTCACTAGAAGATAAAGATTGGAATTGACTGTTTGAGTGAACAGAGTTACGGCTCTGTGATGTCTGACGTAACAACCAGATTCGACACTATTGGTTGATATGGCCCGTGTTTTTGGAAGGTTCAGGTTCACTCCTTCTTCGCTCACTGGCTGATAAGATGCTGTGCCCATCTTTGGCGTCTTTGACTTTGTTAGCAATTTCTTCAAACATTTTCTCCGACTCTTGATTGTTTAAAATGTTTCATGTCGCTTCCTTTTCACAGTTTTGAGAAATTTTGATCTAAGAATTTTTGACAAATTTCTGAAATCTTAAAAATGTGCCTTTACTTATACTGGTCCATATTTTGATGGTTTATAACATGGAAATGGTTACAGATATCAGTCTAGTTCCCACTAATAACTGACAGAAGTTGTATGTGGACTTAGTTGAGTTCTCCTCCAGTGAAAGTCCCGCCCACTTCTATTGGGAGCTCGATCTGCATCCAGACCACAGGACTGGAACATACAGACAGAACCTGACAACCTCACAAATTCAACTTGGTATTCATTCTTGATAGAACATGCCGGTGAGCTACAAGGCCAGTGGTAGTATTTTCTCCTTCTTCATGTCTTTGATCCAAAAGACTAACATGGCAACACCATCTCAAAGCTTCTAAACAGCAAAACACAAATCAGTCGATTCTGTGTTCCTCTATAGAAATAACAGCTCATTTTAAGGTCATAAAAACACAGCAGGTACTATTTTCCCTTTATCACACACCAATGAAAACATAATTATGAGCATTATATTCAATTTCTGGTATTAGATCCTTTGAAATCCCCTAAATCTCACACATTGAACCTTTATGGACGCTCTGATCCCTTCTTGGACGACAGAAAACTGTGCGGTGCGACTTGGGAAGACCCGCTCTCCTTTTTGCTTTCATTCTCCTTCTGTCTACACAGATTAATTTCAACTCCATATTGGGTGCCGAATTCATTCCATCTTCTCATTATCGGGCTGATACAGCCGCTATTTTTTGCTCGTACTTTGTCAGGATTAAAATATTTTCATATGAAAGACAAATACGACTAAAATACACCTTCGGACTTGGATGATGAATACCAGGAGGGCTCTGCAGGGGTGTTTGTGTTCGTATGCTGAGGTGATTCTGAAAAGGGATCTGAGCTGCATTCATGCTCTGTTCCTGACATGTTCCTTCCTTTCTCCTCCCGCGATGAAACCCTTTATCTTCAGGCTTGACTGCAAGAAGGGCTGCTCTCATCAAACATCCTGAGATATGAAAGGGAAATGAATGGAGTTTTCAAACAAGAAAACACACTTTTCAATCCCTTCAAACCATACAAAACTTGTCCTCTGTTAGTAAAGTTGTAGTATTTGTGTTTATCTGGGACTGAATTCATATTCTTTGCTTAACCAAACTTTTTCATTGCCCTGCAGCTGTAACATTAATATTCTAGATGGGTTTTACTTTGTGTTGGATGTTAAAATAAGAAAAAAATACAAATGTGATCATATGGAGCCGCAAATATGAGGATAAATCACCTATTTTGCCTGATTACTGAGCCAATCCAATACCTTTAGCTATTAATATATAGGCCTGCCACACTTCAGTCACAAAATATAGATCAGTAATTGTAATTTTGATCCAGCTTCTCATAAAGATCTAGTTGTTTTGGAGCAAAGATGGAGTGAGGACCACTAATTTGTAATTAATGCATGAGAAAATGATAGGAAATCAAAAGGATGGAAAGAATTTGGATGTTTTAGCTTCTACGGTGCAGAAAAATGAATGATTCAACAGATCTGAATGGATGTCAGTGTGTAAAGGGCAAGGGTTCAGGCCTAAGCTGAACATCGTCTCTCATCCATTAGACAAGTACTGTCATTCATCTAGACCTGACAGAACCACATGGGACAGGATTACTGATAAGAACCTTTGATCAGCTCTACACTGGGTGCATGTGCAGGTGTAGAAAGTCTTAAAAAGTCTGGAATTATTGCCCCGCTGCCTGAAGGGGAGGCAAGGGCTATTGTTTTTGGTTTGGTTTGTTTGTTTAACACTTGAGCGGCAAAACTATTGGTTGAATTCATACCAAATTGGGTTTATAGATTGCCAGTGACCCAGAATAGATGTGATTACATTTTGGGAAAAGTAGGTCAAAGTTAACATTTTTATGAATTTTTTTTACATTTTTTTTTTCATCCATTTACTTAGAATTGGTGAAATTTCAAACATCTGTATCAGCAAAACTATTGGTTGAATTCATACTAAATTTGGTTTATAAATGGCCAGTGATACAGAATAGATGTCATTACATTTTGGTATAAAGAGTTTGAAGTTTAAATTTAGGAATTTAAAAAAAAAATGTAAATTATTTTTTTAATTGATCATTTAGATGTTATTAAATTAGAAAAAGTGACTTTTTCAGCAAATATATCATTAACTGAACATAAATAAAAACAAGCATCTCCATCCACTGTCATTGATCCAACTCCATGGGTTTTACTGGTGAATCAACGTTGTAGAAGATGACAGTGTTTCCATGGTAACTACGGAGCCTCGGAACATCTAAATGGGTCATATCTGATGACCATGAAAAGATGAAGAACTGTATTTCACACCAATTATTTACATGTTTTGATAGGATTAGTGAATCAACAGTTATTAAACTGTTTAAATCAGTAGATGGGTTGGGTCTCCATTGGATGTTTGGGCCTTTATGGGTTAAAACCATGCTGGAGTTGTTGATAACTCTGAACCTCACTGTCGTCAGATTCATTTCATCGACTGACAGAAGCTGGAGATATTCCCCTTGGACCGAATGCATTTGAAATACCAGGATTATCCTTGTCTAGATTTTTTTCCTCCTTTCATTTTCTTCTCAAGTTCAACATATTGTAAGTATGTCAAATTTCTGTCCTCTGAATGTGAGTTCACGTTTTTTTTCGCACGAAGTTATGAATTTATGATGACGCAGCTTGATGTACACCATGTTCTCATCCTCCTCTTCCATGTTCGTGATCTGAATCTTAATTAAACTTTGCTCTGTGGATCTATGTTAGTTAACCCCCCAGTCTGTTGATAATTTGTGGGTATTTTCATTCTCTGCTGTACTGTGAACATTAAAAATACTGACATAAATTTAGCTTAGAATTAATCAGCATCAACTCGACACAACAATTCAATCTGACACTTTAATGAAAGTACCTTCTTTCCACTGATGAATTAATTTTGATTATTCTACTTTTCCGGGGTTTGTTAATGTGAAACTGTCACGAAAGCGACAAAATTTAATAAGAAAGTCATGGCCTATATATGTGATGAGTCGCTTATAAATGATGGGTGTGAAATGAATATTGAGCTTGGTTTGGAAAACGAAGAGTCTTCACCTTGAACAGTAACCTGGTGCTTTTCTTGGAGTTTTATATAGTAGACCAGATAAATCTTCAGAAACACAACATGAGGTAGTTAATAAATTCAATGTGATTCCAGAATTCATAAATAAATAAATCATGATAAATCATGATCAACAGTGTATCATAAGTGCTAAACTACCTGATTATTTATTTAGTTTAATGTGGACCTGGTCTGTGGATCATATAGCGATTGAAAAGTTAATTTGTTCTAAAATAATAATTGATACTTGTTTTGTCCAAAGGTAAAAATTCTGAATATCATGTTGCACTTTGCATACTGTTGAATCCAAAATGTTTGATGTGATATGCATGCTCCTACATTATCAGTATCATTTGATAAATGATTTTAGTGCATATTTTAGCACATTGGAGTTGACTAAGGCTACGCTCAGACAGGTCTCATTTTTCAAATCCAATCCCAAATCAAGTCAAATTTTAGTCAGTATGGCTGTGAAATAGGCTGTTAAATGAGCATTAAATTTTGTTCTAAGTAGTCTTAAAAAGGTCTTAAAAAGTATTAAATGTAACTTGTAGAAACCTGTAGGAACCCTGTATAAACATAACACACATACACAGAAATAGTTGAACCCGCTATTCAATCTGTTTTTTCCCTCACGAACCACATCTGGAGCTACTTGGATAAAATAAAACATATTAGTTTAGGTCAAAATGGGTGTTTTTAACCCACAGTGGCCGACAGAGGAGAAGAAAGGGATTTGGTCACTGGGGCTGTTCACAGCTGAGTGTGAAGAGGGTGGGATGAAGATCAGCACCTCCAGGTCTGGGGCCATGGTCCTCAGCCAGAACAGGGTAGGGTGCCCACTCCGGCTCGGGGGAGTCCTACCTCAGGTGGAGGAGTTTAAGTATCTCGGGATCTTGTTCACGAGTAAGGGTAGGATGGAGCGGGAGATGGACAAACAAACAGTTATGTCGCACTCGGAGAAATGTTTGTCGGAAAGCTTGACCTTATTTGTGCAAATGCCATGATGTAACTGTTAGAAAATGTAACAAATTTAGATGGAATTAAAACGGGTTGTAGAAATCCACAGGATTTTGGCCAGAATGAATGTAAAGATAGCTTTGCAGCACCTGGAGGGTTCAAATTCAAACTGTATGAACTATTAGGGTCCAAATGCACAAATAAATGAACCACATACTAATAAAAGTGGGTTTAGATAAATATGACCCTTTTAAAATTAAAAAGACATCCTTCATGTATAAAATAAAAAAAAGCTTTAAGTGTTGTCTTAAATAACAGCTTGCTTTTCTTTTCTGTGTTTTATCAGATTGGAAATAATCCACATTTTTATTATTATTATTTTTTTAATTTAACCTTTATTTACCCAGGCATGCAATTAAGAACAGATTCTTATGTACAAATGCAGCCTGATCAAAGAGCAGTGGCTCCTTGAGAGGTAGGGGGTAGGGGGGCTAAAAGTACAAACAAGGTTATACAATATACATCTATCTTGATGCTATATTAATACTAGTCATTTGTTGGTTTATTCTTATAATAGTGTTTTAGTGCATAAATGTGTGCAGATTCTTTAAGGTTTTTTGCACATTGGTAACGTTAATGTGGTTAGAGAAGAATCTGTTTTGATGTTTGTCGGTGTGAGAGTAAATGAACCTGTCTGAACAGCCCCGAGAGATTAAGGTGTTTGTATCTGACATGTGTCATGGTGTGAGATGCTTATCCTGCAGACAGAGGGATATTGGAAACCGATGGCAGATCGATGGTCACCATGACCCTGGACTCCCTCCATCTAGAAGAGCAGCAGCTAAGGTGCTCCTGGAAATTAGGTCTCGTTTTGTGGATGTGGATAGATTTCAGGAGGTGATATTCATGTGCAGGTCTGAGTCAAGTGAAGATTATCGTGGCACATGTTATCCAGGAGTAGCATCTGTCAGCTTCAAAAGCTTATTGATATTTTGGTGATTAGTTGATTACTATCGTCACAACCTGTATCAATACATGATACAAAATGGATCCGAAGACCATGTCAGTAACACTTAGCTCAAACTGCAGTATCTCCTGTCTGGAATTAAAGGGTCTATGTGTTGTATTTCTACTTTTAGATAATAAGAAAATGACCTTAAATAATCAAAGGGTTAAGAATAAAGAGCTGTAAAGTTCTGCCAAAGGTGCCAACGTATTGGATTGTAGAGATATGAATAAACCACTAGAGGGTGTAGTGAGTCACTCTGCTGGTCTTCCATGGTGAGGAAAACCAAGGATCACCGCAGGACTTTTGACCAAAAATATCACAAAGTGACCAGATGGGATGAGAACCATTAACACAACACCGCCGTCTCTGATTTACTCCGCCCCTGACTTTTCTGTCCAGTGCAGTGTGTCACATGCATGCTTCTGTTTGCAAATTTTGGTCCAGTAGCAAAAAGTGCAATCAGAATGCGTTCCGACCCGAACAAAAAATAAAAGTCCACATGAACGAAATATGTGGACCAAAGGACTTTCAAGATGTGAATACATCTACAGAGTGGAATGACTCTGAACGTTTTTGGCAACACATTTTGGGCAGTTTGTCCAAGTAGAGTTACTTAGCTTTAGCATAAAAGACAATGTAGGTCTATGTTCTGAAGTACAAGGTAATACGTGCTTTAAAGAAGCTAAAGTAGGTAATATTTTAAGTAAAAAAAAAAGTAGATATTATGATGATTGATCTGATCTCTCCATTGATTCAGTTCTCTGCTCTTTTGGCTGTTACTTGCTTACAAGCACAAGCAAGAAACACTACATAGTGTACTTTCAGTTCTTATTTTTGCCATTATTTAAATAAATTTTCATGGTTCATATGGTGTTAAAAACTCATGTCCAGATTGACTACAGGGGCACAGCACAGAGTAAGAGCTGAAAGGTGTGGACAGAGTTCCTGTTATGTCAGATTGAACTGCATATGGATATGTAGTTCCCATCTCAGAGTGCAAATTACACCAAATAGTTTAATGGGTCATACAGCGTGATTTGTTAAGGTTTGCAGCTGTTTATTTCCTGCTAATTATTGTTATTTAATGCAGAACTAAAGCATGTTTTAACTTGTTTGTGGCAGGACTGTGACCATTGGATGACATTCATGTGTTCTGATCAAGTAAACCTGTAGTTTATGAGTTTTTATCAGTACACATGCAGTTTATATCACCGTCGATGTCCGATTCTAAAGCATTGTTATGTAAAGTAGGCCGTGTTGGTCTGTGTTGTGATGCACAAATGTCCTTTTCCTCTGCCGTCTCTTCACATCAGTCTAGTATGGCGTCCACTTTACTGTTGATGATGCACCCTTTTCTGACTGAGAGCCATGGCCTCAGAAGAGTGTCAACAGACCTTTGCATATCATGGAAAAGGAAAATTACCTCAGTGAGATGTTGGAATCTGGTGGAGGATGCTTGGTATTTTCAGGTGTTTTATGCGTCTGAAAATGCAGTTGCTAAATAGGTGCCTCTCTGACATATGGTGCATCTAAACCTGACCATAATGGTTTTCATTTGGGAAAAGGCAGCTTCGCAGATTTATCCAATTAGGTCTGAAAGGCAACAGGCATATCTCCATATGTTGAGATGTTCCTCTGAGGGCAGATTCAGAAGGGTACTAAAGTCAGTGAGCAATGCTAAATCCACTGCTCATGGGCTATCTGGGCATACTGTACCGTCCGTCTTCACACTGCCAGGGAAACGCTTTCACTTCAGGCAATAGCTCATAAAATTGCCCCAGAAATGTACTTATGCTGAGCCACTGCACATCAGTGTGCATCCACAAGTCAGAGTATCCCCTCCATGTGAGAATGAAACCCAGACATATTGGAGAGTAAGTCATCTATAAATAATCTATTTATATATATGGATCTATGACACATTCCTTATCTTTGACGCCATGATATTCTAACTGTAAGTGGATAAGCTTCTGTATAGTATGCAGCATTCCTGCTGGTAAGGTCTGTGCCGCGGCAAAACCTTTACCACCACATCATACCTTTCATACCAAAAAATTAGCACCGTCGCATTAGACTTATTATACACTGGGGCACTGTAAAGGGGGGTTAAACATGACCAATTCATGGGGCCCAGCATTAGTGGAGGGGGTCCAGTGGATACAGGTTAGAAGTTGTGAAAATGTCGTGTAAGATCTGCTGTATAATATAAGCATAGAAGCTGGGAGTTGGATATTGAAAGCATGTTAAGTTTCAGTTTTGCTTCACGGTAGCTTTAGTTAGGTTAGGTATGGTCCACATCCCCACGTATACAACTCATATCAGTACTTGGTATCAGCAAGTAATCAAATGTAAGTACTTGTACTTGATCTAGAAAAAAGTTATTTCAGTGCATCCTTGTGCACAGTACACTACATTATTAATCTTCAGACTGTTCTGTTACAAATCTGATGCCAATTTCAATGTTAAGACAATATTGTGTTTTACTGATTTTTTGGAATTAATAAATGAGGTGAAAAACAGGCGTACATCAGGCATGAACTGCCTCTAAACCAGTCAACACACAACAGATGGAAATAGAAATTGGACATTTTTTTGATCCCTCTTGTCAGAAGTATCTCTAGCCTGATTGGCATGGTGTACACAGAGAGAAAGAAGTGGAATTAACCGCAAATCCTCAAATTGTCAGCTGGGTTCATCTGTTGGCAGCAGTTTTGTCCATTCAGTCGTTCCCTTTCAGTATCTGTTGGTGCCAGGTTTAACTTCCATCTCCGAGGCCTTACGCATTTGTCAGCTGCGTACCTGCCGCCAGCTCTTCGCTCCTCAATCAATCAGCATTTGGCAGTCAATAGAGCGGACCGCTATGGCCTTTTTCTCTGCAGCTATAGACACAGGTTACATTCTGCAGGAGGAGAAAACGGTTGGAGTGACTGAGAAAGAGAAAGAAAGATGAGGAGCTGAATGAAGGGTGAAGGAGAGGAATGAGAGTAGAATGAAAAGATGGAAAGGAAATGACCAAGGACTTCCATGGATCCTTGAAGAATGGAGCATTGATGTATTTGAATGTTAATGCATTATTCAGACAAGAGCAGATAACACCAGGGGAGCATTTTTCACATCGAAACACAAAAATCTTATGCGTAATGTCAGCTGAACTCTGAGCTGAAGATGTGCAACGTCCAACCAAAGTATGTGTTCTTAGCGGACATCTCCAGTAGTGATGGGATTCCAGTGTTTGTATTGAGGCCAGTCCCTAATGCACATTCTGATGGTCTTTTTTTTTTCTTTTGCATAAATGAACAGCTCAATTTTTTTTACATTTTCAGATTTATTTATCATTGAGCCCGTTTCCATGCACACCAATACGCCGATCATTATCCGATTTCTGGAGTTATCCGATTATTCCAGTGATCATGTAAACAGGGTAATCGGATAGGATTTATCTGATAACAGCAAAAACAAAAAAACAACTCAAGTCTATATAAATGGAAGTTACGCAGGAACAACGTCAGCCTAAGGAGAAAGGAAAACAAACATGGCACGTAGCAGCGAAAAGTTGGCAAAGACTCCCTGCTGGAGTGAAGAGGAAACAAATTTCATGCGACAACAAATGAAAACTCTCAACATCCTCCATCTGCTTGACGGGAGCAAATACAGGAACGGTGACACATTCCAAAAGTTGTCCTACATCATAATGTACGTACATATTCCGAAAGAAATGAAATAATGGACTGAAACATGTAAATAGGGTCGTAACGATGTCATCGGGTTACGATTAATGGCGATTTTAAACGTCGTGGTTAATAAATCGCCAAGGCTGCCAATAATCGTCTCATAATTTATTTAGTTTATTTGTATTATTTTGGGATTTATTTTGTCGGGGATGTGCTCCAGTGTGTGGGGGTGTGTGCTGGCTTCACCTGTGGAGGTTAAAAGGTCGACATAGAACCAAACGCAGACTTTTTTTTTGTCTTTTACTTATTTTGTCTTTTACTTATTTTGTCTTTTACTTACTGTATTTCCTGCTGATGGTTAATCTGCCCATGACCCTAAAATGCGTTATAGCGGGTCACTTTGGAAAAAAACTGTCTGCAACAAGAAACGTCTCATAGTGTATCAATCTTTGTTGCTGTAACTTATGAGGTCCGGTCTAGTCTTGAAATTAACTCGGTCTCATCCTGCACTGGTTTCGTCTTCATCTCGGTTTCAGTAGACTCAGGTCTTGGTCATGACCTTTTGGTTTAGATGGTCTTGATTACAACACAATCAACAACTTTCCATTACCTTTGAGTTCAGTTCCCCACAGTCCCCCAAAAAAAATCTAATAAATGAATCCAGCGAAATCTCTAATCTGGTCTTGGTCTTGAGCAGCTCTGACCTGACCTTGGTCCTGGTCTTACTCTCAAACCCTCAGAGTCTGAGTCTTCTCTCAAACATGAATTGATCTGGGTTTGAGTGGTTCTCGAAACATTATTCAAACAGAAACAGAATAATTCATTTTTTTCTAGTTTCAGGTTTTCACACCTCTCCATTCCTATTCCATTCTCCATTTGCTGTTTAGAAATTCATTAAATTTCCTTCAGTTAAAGTGTCAGTATATGTTATACATGCTGTACTTTGTCAGAAAGCTTAAGTGGCCCACAATGGAGTCGTTACATTTATTTTACAGTTTTCCTGACACCAAAATATAATTAGTGAAAGAATCAACTTAATAGGGATTGAAGCTAACGGGACTTCCCACCTGTTTGGTGTCATGAGTCACATTACTGGTCCATTTGATGAATTTAATTCCTGGTCAAAAATGGTTTAAAACATGAAGGAAAAAAGTTGTTTCAGCTAAATTTAAC
>JAPTMW010000010.1:2032016-2043008 GCA_029822955.1 Ostorhinchus angustatus
GAAACAATCTGGGTAAATGCAAGTTACAACTGTAGAAAAGAACACTTCCAAAGAATGAGGGGGATCTGAATGGATGAGTGGATGGCGTGATAATTTATCTCTGTAGCGGCTGAAAATGTCCTGGGAAGATCATTTCAGGGAAAGAGTGGGAACCCTGGCATGGGGTGTCAAAAACTTTTTCTCCAGCAAAGTAGTGACCAGTGCAGCCTTTATCGTTCTTAACCAGGAAATGGACAAAATAAATGTAAGGAGGAAAGGGAAAAAATGTTGGAACACACTCCAAATCCCAGAAGTGGAACCACAGAGGGCTGATGTGGTGTCAGGATTTTACAAACATGGAAGATTCTCAAATGACCTCCAGTTAATACGAGCCCTACACAAACGGAGCTGAAAAATACCTGCGTTGTCTTTGTGATCTAGTGTAAATTGTTGCATTTGTTGTTTTGTGTGCTCAGGTTTACCCACAGTGCCCCTGCTCCCCTCCTCCACCAGCCCCGCCCTCAGCCCACTCTCCCCACTGAATCCTGCCGCCACCACCTTCAGCCCCGCCACCACGCTACCAGGTGAGCGACGTCTCAAAACACACACAGAGGCATTATTCCTCTTTCAATATAGGTTTCCACAGACACACCCTTCTTGGAAAAAAAATAAAAGGTGAAAGGTCATCCTCAGTTGACAATAGGCTCAGAGCAGATCTTGGGTACACACTTTTCTTTGTCCGGCCTTTAGCAGAAACTCCCACATTGAACCGGCAGCTACTACAGCCTTTGTGGCGTCTTGTTTTTAGAGCCAGATAATGCCAGCTGAATGTCACAAACTCCCAGCCCTCTCCTCTTTTGTATCTGCTGTGCTTCTTATATATCATGTGTATTATTCTCTAATAAGATGAACTTTTCTCACATTTCAAAGTGCTCTGTTTTTGCCTCTATCTCATGTTTTCTCCATAACTCAGTTTCCCAAAACACCTTCACAGCAGAAAATCAGGACATTTGTATTCATTTTACCAGGCAACATGAAAAAAAAAATATATATGAGAGCATGGTGGCCAGAACCGACCCATCAATCAAATTTGACCGGCCCGTCGCCTCTCTACCCACAAATACTAAATAAATCGTTTAACAGCCGCTAAACTGTACATATGGTTGTTAGTGACACTTTGCATCATTTTTTGACACTTTGCATCATTTTGCAGCACTTCCACTGCTTACGTAAAGCCAGAGTGACTGACTGTCAAGTGACAATTTCAGTCTCTGGAAGATGTGAGTCATGCATGCGTAGAAGCATTTACAGTCACGGGAAAAATGATTAGACCATCAAAAGTCATCAAAAACAATGGTTATGCAATCACGTACTAACTCCTGTGTGTGTCATGTGACTAAAACAGACAGAAAAGAAAACATGGAATGCCTAATGCCTCTTGGAGATGCTGTTACCTGTTCGACCTCACCTTGATGTTTATTGTAGAAAGAACTGACTTGAAGAATTAATTGAACGGAACCCTTTGTTTTGTTTTTATCTGAATGTAAGTTTTATTATGTCAAATGCTAATGTCACCTGTTTTACCTTACCTTCCTCCTGTTTTTTTAACCAGTCGTTTAATATTATTTTTAAGTTCAATAAATGTTTTCTTTAAAAAAAAGATTTTCTGACATTTGTTATCACTTGACAGAGAAAAACATCAGCGGCCTGTATCGGTCATCGGCTATGGCTGATGTGAAAAAAAAAATCGGTATCGGGCCCAAAAAATCCAAATCGGTCGATCACTAGTTGAAAACGTGCCGGTGATAAGTGTCAATCGTACATCCAGTATTAGAGTAATACTACAGGGGTCCGGCCCACAGTCCATAGCTTTCTGTCAATTTAGCCCACGGGAAAATACAGTTGAATTTCGCCGTAATAATGTATGTGACGGTGTGTGTGTTTGCAGGTCTCATGCCCCTCCCAGGCGGTTTACCTCCACTCCCCAACCTGCCAAACCTTAACCTGCCACTCCCCGACCTCAGCGCCGTGTCGCTAGCAGGCGGCAGCACCTTACCCCCACCCATAGGAGTAGCAGGTAAGCAAGCACGCCCACTTCACTGCAAAAATCCAAGTCTTACCAAATGTATGTTTCTCATTTCTAGTCCAAATATCTCGTCACACTTAAAATAAGACATAATCACCTGAAGAGGAACGGTTCTGTGAGACATAAGAACTTATTTTTAGACAATAGATCTGGAAAATCTTATTTATTTATTCAAGCTTTTTTTTTTTTTTTTGCTTAATTCATGCAAAAAAAAATCTGCCAATGGAACAAGTTAAAATTTTCTTGGTAAGATTTCTTGAAATAAGATTTTATTTTTGTCGACCTGTCGATAATATTTCCTGAAGCCGTTTAGTTTGTAAAATCCTGAACAGCCAAAGAACCTCCTCGAGTTCACTGTTCTGAAGACATTTAAGAAACTGGTAGAAGAAATGCGCCTCAGATTAATTAGCAAAATATTTAGCAATTACTTTATTCACAGGGTTCGTGGAGGTGCTTGAAATCCTTGAAAATGCTTGAAATTCAATGTTGTGTTTTCAGTGTAAGTGCTTGAAAGTGCCTGCAATTATAACTCTGATTTATTTATTTATTTTTCATGTTAACTCTGCCAGGTTAGATGGCAAGCCAAAGCTACTCACAAAGAGGGGATATATTTATAACTTTATGTCAAAAAAGTACATTTCCAGGTGTTCTCAGGTCGACTCCAGGTACATTTTTTATCTTAATCTTTAGCTCAGTGTGACAGAAGAACGCCAAGTGGCTTCCCTGTTTTTGGATACAACTTTGTGTTCTCATTTAATTTTAATTATGAAACATAATTTTAGATGTTTAGAGCATAATACAATGTACGCCATTGTGATAAAAAGTGAAAAAAATAATCATGAGTACACATACACCTGTAGATATGTATTTTACCCCACTGATAATGTGAAAATGACCCTTGAAAGTGCTTGAAAAGTTTTTGAATTTGACCTTGAAAAATGTATGCCAACCCTGCATTCAATAACTAATCGACAAAATGATTAATCAGTAGTCGCTTTTCCGTTGGACATCAAAACTTTACCAATATTTACTAAATGTTGAAAAAACAGAAGTGCATAATGTCACTTTTTCCATTAAATTCCAAATGCGATGATTTGTTTATTTATTATCACGAGATGACGAGAGAAGTCGTTCCATAAACATGGCGACAAACGTAAATCTCACATTAATTTACAGATATATTCATTATTATTATATATTACCTTTCTGTCCTGCACTAAATTAAAAAATGATTCAGTTTCCTGGCGTGTCCACTCATACCACACCATGTTTCTTTTAAAACTCTTCTCCTTCACTTGTAACGTTCGTCAACATGTTTTTTGTTTTTGTTTTATTCATGTGACTGCTTTTGTAAAAAAGGTCTTTCCGTTGCAATTTTGTGTGATATACTATTTGCGATGCAGCCGAAAAAAAAAAAAAACCTTTTTACTTTTAATTGAAAAACAAGAGTATTGGTGAAATTGTCGTTTTTCCATTAGGTAAATTTTTAGGTGTTGGCTACATTTGTGCAGTTTGAGGCTCAATGGAAAAGCGTCTTTGTATTTCGAGGCTGTGGCGCCTCCGTACTTCAGTCCTCGCCACAGAATCCATCGTCCACTCTCAGTGTTTTAGTATTTGTTGTGAAAACAGTCCGTCTGAGGGCCAGCGTCACGTGTCCTAACGTCTCTGTTGTTGTTCCGTCTCCAGGCGTCCCCCCTCTGGGCCCTCTCCCTCCTCTCAACCTGCCCGGCCTGGCCCCCCTGCCCCCTCTTCCCACCATGCTGCCCTCCCAGCTTCCCCCTCTCCTCCCCCAGAGCGTGGCGCCCATCCTCCCCGCCTCCTCCGCCCCCGCAGCCTCCGTCACAGTCAGACCGGCGGCCGAGGTCGCCGCCGAGCCCACAGAACCGCCGGCCCCCACGGAAACGACACTAACGTCGTCCTAACCTGGGAAAGAAGACCCCGCTTCATCAAACCAAAACACACACCTGGTTACTCTCTTCCCCCCCGTCTGCCTTTCTCTGTGTTTTTCTATTTATTTGGCCCAGAGGGACAGGCCGCACCGCCCAGACGTGGAAGTCTGCGGCCGAACAGGCCTGTGTGGAGCGACGAAGAACGGAGGACGCACGTAGACCGGTCCAACCAACACGTCTGGTCCCAGAGGGGCTGGTGGCGCTGCTGCAGAAGGACGAGGTGTGTTCTTCAGTTTGTAGTAACGTTTCACACGTCTGCGGCTTCAACCAGGCAAAGAACTTTATCATTAGGACTTTTCTCCTTTTCTGATCTGGAAATCCTTTCTCTGTTTCACACAGCTTTGTTTTTTATATTAACATGTATGTATAAAAGGGCTGGATGATAAATCGTACGCACTTAAATCGTCTAAATCACGGACGTCGAACTCATTTTAGTTCCGGGGCCACGTACGACCCGATATGAACTGTAGTGGATCAAGAAAATACCAATAGAATAATGTAGAAGTGTCCGTTTTGGAGTGAATAAAGTAAAATGACATTATGAAAAGGTTTACATCTATAAACTGCCTTTTAAAAAGTGTGAATAACATGAACCACCTGAAAGTTCTGAAGAATAAGTGCAATTTTAACAATATTATGTCTTAACTTATTATTTACACACGTGCATTACAACTTCCAGATCAGTCGATCAACAAATGCACAAAACATTTAATAACAGGCAGAATATTGGTAAAATTCCACGTACTTCTTTTAAAACTTGTCAGGTTGTTCATGTTATTCACATTTTTTGTGAAAGGATAATCTGTAAAGGTACACATTTTCATCTAATTTAACTTTTTTTACACTGAAACAAAGACAACTATTTGGAGTTATTTCTAGGTAATTCTGATAGTATTGTACTTGTCTGATCCACTTGAGTTCTGAACTAAAATGATTTTGACGCCCTTGATTGTTAATATCTTTAGTATAATTTTTGCATTTCACACATTCATCCCACGGGCCAGATTTGACCCTTTGATGGGCCGGTTTTGGCCTGCGGGCCTTGCGTTCGACACCTCTGATCTAAATCACTTTCTCATCTGTTACGGTTTTATTTCCTGTGGTTGGTTTTACTGAAGGTTTAAAGCTGTGTATGAATTTCGTACCAATGTTTCATCAAATCTGTAAAAGTCATACCCAAAGTATCACGAATCCATTAGTCTTTCCCTGTTTACGCACCTGAATCTCTTCTCACGGCAAACAATTTATAAGTGTACTCCACCTTAAACAAACAGAGCTGGTAGGTCGGTTTGTTGGACGTGCATTGTGGAACATGGAGCTCCCCACAGCCACATTATGGCCGCAGCAGCAACAAACACGGAAATGGCTTCATTACACTGCAAAAACCTAAATCTTACCAAGTGTATTTTTCTTATTTCTAGTCAAAATGTCTCATCATACTTAAAATAAGACATAATCACCTAAAGAGTAACCTTTCAGTGAGATATAAGAACTGATTTGTAGACACTAGATCTGGAAAATCTGATTTCAAGAAATTTTATCAAGATAGTTTTCACTTATCTTGAATTAAGAAAAAAAAAAAAAATCTGGATTTAAGCAAAAAAAAAAAAATCTTGAATTATGCAAAAAAAAAACATCTTGAACTAAGCAAAGAAAATCTTGAATTGAGCAAAAAAAAATGAAAATAAAAAAAATCTTGAATTAAGCAAAAAATAAATCTTGAATTAAGCAAAAAAAAAAAGCTGAATTAACAAAAAATGGAACAAGTGAAAACTAAGATTTCTTGAAATCAGATTTTCCAGATCCATTATCTAAAAATAAGTTCTTAAATATGACTAAAAAGCTACTCTTTAGGTGATTGTCTTAACAAGATATGACAAAAATACACTTGGTTAGATTTAGATTTTCACAGTTTGCCTCTTGCTATGGCAGCTCTGTGGAACTCCGTTTCCCACAATGCACGTCGTGACAAATTTCCGAAATTGACCGCGAGGGAAGACGTTCAAGTGTAATCACGGACATCACAGACTTGCGGGTTCGTGACACTTAGGCCATGACTTTTACAGATTTGATGAAAAACTGGTGACGTCACACGCAGCTTTAACCATCGTAGCTTCTGTTTAAATTCTACTCCTCATTGCGCTGAAGCACCAGTAAACCCACTCTGGTTTTTATCATCCAGCCTGTGTAACCGTCATTCTTAGTTAGTTAAACCCTGACCCATAGATTAATTTGATTGACATTTATTATTTTTTTTGTCCAGACAGCAGTAATATTTCCACCCAGTGAATGAATCTGCATTATTTTGCACCACCTTTGTGTTCTGAAATGATTAGTCATGTCGTCCCTTTTTCGTATGTGTGTGTATCAGAACTCATCCACAGCCTGAGGGCCATGCCAGAGGGGGCAGAGGTTTACAGTTACATGAGCTACTGAGTATGTGTGTGTGTGTGCGCACCTGCTGCTGGGTGATTAGTATGTAGGGTGAAACATGGGTGCAGGGTTATTAAATACACAGCATGTCTCCTCCTGGCATGGCCGAAACCGATTAGTAACCAGAGACGCAGTGATTCGATGCAGCCACAAGATGTCGCTGTAACAGAACTTTGTGAAAACATCTACAGTATGCACAGTGCGAGCAATAAAGCCAAATTAATTTTACATGCCTGTTTTTTTTTTTTTTTTTTTAATAAATGTAAAGATGGAAAAGGAGCAAGAAGAGGTGTTCTAGTGTAAGGTTGCCCATGAAGTATAACTGCACTTAAAAATAATGGATTAATCTGACATTTTCTGTAAATTGATTTCAAAATATTTGCAAATAAATGTAAGAAAAATGACTGAATTCTGCCAAATGTTATGTATTTTATCGAGAAATCTTAACGAAAGCATCGAATCTTCTTTAAGGCGCTGCGATGTGTGAAATTGGGGCTGGAATGATAAAGTTACCGAGGTGTGAACTGCCATCGGCTTGTCGGTACAAGGACATGATATACTTACATATGGCAGAGGTTCATCTAATGGTTTATTAGAAGTAGTTTCAGACACGTGATAATGTGATCGGTGGAAAGGCTAATGGTTATTTTTTCAGATTTGTCTCCTACACTGGAAAAACCTCTGAATCTTACCAAGTGTATTTTTCTCATTTCTAGTCAAAATATCTCATCACACTTAAAATAAGACAGAATCACCTAAAGAGTAAGTTTTCAGTGAGATATAAGAACTTATTTTTTAGACAATAGATCTGGAAAATCTTATTTCAAAAAATATTACCAAGATAATTTTCACATGTTCCTTTGGGAGATTTTTTTTTTTTGGCTTGAATTAAGCCAAAAAAAAAAAAAAACTTGAATTAAGCGGGGGAAAAAAATTTTGAAGCGGGAAAAAAAAATCTTGAATTAAACAAAAAAAACCTTGAACTAAGCAAAGCCACAAAAAATCTTGAATTAAGCAAAAAAAAAAAAAAAAAATCTGACAATGGAACAAGTGAAAACTATCTTGGTAAGATTTCTTGAAATAAGATTTTCCAGATCTATTGTCTAAAAAAAGTTATATCTCACTGAAAAGTTACTCTTGAGGTGATTTTGTCTTATTTTCAGTGTGATGTGATATTTCGACTAGAAATGAGAAAAACACACTTGCTTAGATTTACATTTTCCCCAGAGCTGACACAACAAAAACCATCAACATCAGGATCAAATAGTTTAACATCAGTATCGGCCTAATATCTCCTATCTGCTCCAGCTCTAACTCATTTCCCTTTTTTCAGTCCCATTGTTTCAGATGGACCGTGAACCGTTACATCCTCCGGTATTAAACTCTCGCAAGAAAAAAAGATTACGTTGACTTGAGAGGAATGAGACTGAAATGAAAGGGCTGGTGCTAAATCTCGCCTGCTGACACTTCCTGTTGCCCCTCCAAAGGCAAACATGACATCAGCTGTTCTACCGTTTACTGACGCAGAATTCAGTTTAAGCCTCGTTATGAACATCCCAGCGTCTTCAAACTACATCTAACGGGTTCTCCTTCTCAGCCTTCACATCATCATCATCACATTTGTCTGCGCTCCATCTTGATTCGAACACCGAGCTTGCATAACCCCCCCCCCACGCAGGAAATATGGGTCACACTGCAGGAATTAAGACTTGTAAGGCAATCTTTATTGCATATGAACGACATGGCCTAGCGTTGCACCCCCACCGCTAATGTGATCCGACATGAAGCTTAGTAATTGCTGCTCTTACATCTGTCTACACATGGCTGTCATAAATCATGTTGTATACACGTGATGCTAGCACCCATTTTCTACTGTTTTGTCAAATAGGAGAGGAAACGTAATGAGACGGGAGGGGGATAGGTTTGTTTTATGCCTTACTGCGCCCAAGTGGATGAAATTACAATTTATCAAAAGGGAGTGCATTTCATTGGGGAGCGGTAAACCCCGAACAGGTACACGGAGCCGTTTAATGTGCCTGTCATTTTCCAAGAAGATCCACCTGCGTTCTTTGTTCATCTAACGGCTCGCATGTGGAAAAATCAATTAAGA
Organism: Ostorhinchus angustatus; assembly: GCA_029822955.1. Classification (NCBI taxonomy): domain Eukaryota; kingdom Metazoa; phylum Chordata; class Actinopteri; order Kurtiformes; family Apogonidae; genus Ostorhinchus; species Ostorhinchus angustatus. Next base: position 2,040,574 of record JAPTMW010000010.1, read on the forward strand.
CTTTTTTTTTTTTTTTTTTTTAAACGCACACAGGAAAAACGAGACACCCACCGCTCTCTGGTAACTGCTCCCACTTCACTTTTATCTGATTTGTTGCCAAAGACTATTTTCTTTTCTTGCCACAGGCGTGCTTTGGGCAGAGTCCAGGTTGCCTGCATTTTGAGAGGGTTTAAATGTCACAACGAGATGCAGGCGAGTTTTATTTACAGGATGAAAAGCGTTTGGATAAATCCGTTTAATATCTAGATGCGGTAAATTGTGCAACCTGGAGAATGCCCTCGTGTACTGGTTTCCTTCAACTGGCACGAGAAGGTGAGACCATCTCCCTTTTTGTATTGCCGACAGTAAACGGAGATTCTGCTCCGTAAAATTTATGTTGGACTTTAACATCAGTGTAAACAAAAAAAAAAAAAAAACAACCCTCGTGGACACTGACGGTGGCGGTAGAACATGTTGCATCCCATTGGAACAGCGCAGCGGGTGTCCATTTCAGATGAGTGTTCCTCTTAACACAGTTCAAGTATGCACATATGCGAGGCGAAGAACCATTCACACGTTACAAACTAAAAGCAACATTTATAGCAGCAAACTGAGAACAGCTTTCAGAAGGAAAACACAAAAAAATAAACTGAGAAAATCGAGACACCGGGAAGCAAGGATAAGCCTCGTTATTATATATTTGCTAGTATGTAATGTCTGCTCCTGGACATGAAATGTACAGTACGCTCTGTGCCCCTGGTTGGACAGAGTCTGTGCAGTAACACCTGGTCCAGTCCGTGACGCTGACCACCACAGCGCCGTACTGCAATACTCCATTTGAAATATTTTGACTCTATCAGCGACAACAAATGGATTAAGACAGATTCACAGATCCACTTTCTGTAAACCCAGCAGCAGACCTGAATTGCTTTATTTTTTTTTTTTTTAAAAAGGTGAACGGAGGATTTGTCTACTACTCCTACTACTAGAGTCCAGAACTAGCCCACGCTGTAGTACTTCATGCCAAAACTGTGACACCAGGTGACCACGATCTGGATCGGAAGTGCAAATTGAACCCAGAGATTCCATCTGGGACATATGTTATTTATTTATTTTAGTCGAGTCCCGTTGCGGTTACAGGTTAACCCCTGATGATGCCGAGGGTTCGACCTCCTCTACGCCACGCTCCTGTTTTCGGCTCCACACCAGACGGCGCTGCCACCCTCATGAGTGATGAAAAGAGCACGGGGTTGATGTGTTTCTCAGCCGTCTTGAGAGGTGCAGCAGTGTAGAGCAAAGAGGAGGCCTTGAACTGCTCATCCAGGGGCTCCTATAGCTGTCCAAATGTTGTCTACAGGATTGTGTAACAGCCTGTAAACAACTCCACTGGCTTCATCCATTTCTTTTCTTACTCTGGATAATTCATAGATTTTTTTTTTTTTTTGGAATCCTTCTGTGTTTCAGTTTTTTCTTTCCCCTATCTCGCACGGTGAGTTCAAGGGCGAAATGCTGTACAACATAAGCGACAGGAGCGCCACCCGCTTTCCACCGCCGTCTTCCGTTTAATTCTGCTCTTTCGCTAATTTATCCACTTGGAAACAGCCCAGGTAACAGATCCAGACCCCTTTGTCCTCCGATCCCGGCAAAGGGCTGCGTCACGATTGGTCAGAGCGTCCTGTCAGTCACGTGAGCGAGCCAGTCAGTAGGTGGGGACGGACGAGGCGGAAGGCTGCAGGGAGCCGGAGGAGTTCGATCGCCTCATGTGGGGGAGGAGGTAGGAGTCCGAGCACAGCTGGTGAACGTCGAACCTGTCCTCCTTCCGATAGGCCAGACAGCGCCGGATGAACGCCTGAGGAGCACAACGAAACGCCTTACGTGTACATTCAGAGACGGTACAGTACAGAAGGTGTTTGATTTTCACTGGTTTTGCTTTGACCTCATCTGTTTGTAGTCGTTTTGTCAGATTTCTGAGCGTGTGTCAACACGTAGCTGGATTGCCACACTGTTTTGACATTTCAGGTGCACATTAATACTTAAATTATAGCGTCTAAAATGTCTAATATTACAACATGTCTGATCCGAGTTATGCCAACTCCTACTCAGGTTGGGTCATATGATGATATATACTTAAGACAATAGAAGTTTATCAACTCTTAAGACATTCTGCTATGGTGTTTAAACTTGGATAACCACACCTTAAATGGTTCCTAGTTCTGTCAGGTATAATGTTGGAAAGGTGGACGGCGGCATAATCAGATGTACAGTCATGGAAAAAATTATTAGACCCTCAAAAGTCATAAACAATGGTTATGCAATCAAGTACTAACTCCTGTGTGTGTCATGTGACTAAAACGGATCAAAAAGAAAACATGGAATGCCTAAAAGCACTGTTTTTGTCAGTACAATGACATAGATATTGATGTATGAACTGAAGTGATTTTGGTTATTATCAAGAA
>JAPTMW010000010.1:3574300-3589710 GCA_029822955.1 Ostorhinchus angustatus
AAATATAACAAAAATATGTTCCACACGCCAGCTCAACTTTTGTATCATGTTAAATATTTAGATATTTTTGCCTAAAGGAACATACAGTTTTTACAGTAAACAAATGAATACGTTTCTAAAGGACCAAATGAGGGAGGAAGAAAATCAGGGTGCTAACCGTGGTGGTCTTTTCAGGGTAGACCCCAGCACGTAGAAGAGAGGACTTCCAGCTGTCCACATCATCCTGAGAATCACAGGCCAACTCAAGGGTGCGATTGTCCTTATACACATTCCTACACACACATAATGTGGCAGAACACACACACGTGTAAATCAACATGAACAACATGAGCCAAAGCTAAGTCTAAACAGGAGATATCTACATTTTTAATCCCAGTTTCATCTCAGAATAATAAACTATTCAACAAAAATCTGTACAATCGTTTCCACTTCACACAAAGCTGAATCTTTGTAAGGTTTTTTTAAGGGACTTTCTGCACCATCTCCTGAAATGTGAGATACTAAACATTTCAATTGCAGACATATGTTTTTACTATAAAATGCTTCCAGTTCATTCCAGCCTGCATTCCTGCATACATGCATGCACACATACTGTACCTAACCAGAGCTATATTTCAGCATCTGCAAATCTAACTCTGTCTACGTTATTTAACTGTTACCAGAAAGGGTTTAATTTACTACAATATGAATAATACTGAATAAAGAGGAGAAATTAGAATTGTGAGGCTATGGCTGACCTCGACTCTGTATTGAAAATGCAGAATATGTGCTTGCTGGACATGAAGCTCTTCTCAACATCGCGGACCTTCAGGTTGTCCAGGGGGAGCATGTATTTCTTCTCCTTCTCCTGTGAATGAGTAAAACAGAAGGTATGGATCATGAGCCGTTTCGTGACTAATACGATCGGCTCCTCATGTTGATCTGTTGTGCAAGGATACTGGTGCAAACAATTGCTTTGTATGATGTCGGTATGCGAGAGAGGTGAAATGAAAAGGGAGAGAGTTGGGGGGGAAGCAGAAACAGAGGGGGTGACAGGAGGGAGGAGGAATGGGGGAGACAAGGGGTGTGGGAGGTAGGGGGGAGTGGGTGGAGAAGAAGAAGCAGAAGAAGAAGTAGAGGGAGGAAAGAAAAAGAGAGAGGGAGAGCACATGTGGAAGTCATTACAGTGTGGGTCAAGACACAAGTCGTTCTTCACGGTGCGTTTTGCAGGGGCGAGCTGGTAGCTGAAGGCTGAGGAAACTCTCTGGCTGCGGTAAAGATGGGGCAAAGCACCCTAAGGTCCAGAGAATTTACTGCTAAACACCATGTTGACCTCCTGAAGTAGAGGCTCAAACATGGTTACAACAGACTCAAAGAGGGCCTGTGGTAAACACTTCAGTTTAAGTAAATCCTTCTCTTCATTTTACCCTCCATCCTAACCTCCATCGTTCTCTGTCTTTTCTTTTATCCCTCCCCCTCTATATTTTTTCAATATTTTTTCTTTCCATTCCAGAGGGGCCCACTTCCTGCCTGATTTTTTTTTTTTTTTTTTTTTTGAAGAAGGGGAGAGAGAGAGAGAGCGGGAGAGAGAGAGATTAAATGACAGCCTGGCGTTAAAACTCAACATCTGGTAGTGCTTAGCAGCACACAGAGAACCGAGGAAGGAGGGAGAGTGGAGAAGTTAAAGAGACGGCGGGTGAAGAGGAGGAGACACCAAGTAGAAGAAGAAACACAGAAGTGGATTTCCAAAAGATTTGCAGAAGAAAGCCTGCATCTGGGCTGACGGCTTTGGAAAGTGATGGTAGATGATCGCAGGTAAGAATAAAAGGGGATGAGGAGAGAAGAAGGAGACGAGAGGACAAGAAACTCTGCAAACCCCTCAGAGTTGTATTCCCCAAGGGGTCGCTACATCCCATATATGGTCACACAGGTCCCCTCCCTCTTCCTCTCTCTTCCTCTCCCTTTCTCACTTCTTCACTCCCCCCTTCTCTCTCTTTCCCTCTTTTTTGTAATATCCCCTCCCTGAACGTGCAGCCAGTCTGTCCCAGTCGTTTGAGCGAATATGCCACGTCAAGGCTGGATACTCTTCATGGCCGGCGTGACCAAATCGGACCGCGAGGGGACCCAGAGCTCAAACGTCTACCAAAACAAATAAACAGGCCGAGAGACGTGCATCAAAAGCTGGGAGAGTGTCAACGCGGATGTGGCGAATCGCAGTTTTGAAGGGCTTTCGATAAGATGGGATCCCTACTCCTTGCTGGCAAAATGGAGAGGGCACAGACGACAGAGCTCAAGCATCTGGAATGGCAGAAAACAGCACAAGGCCTGGCTCTTAACTCCGGCTCCGTCCACCCAGTGTTCAGACTACCTGTTCATTATCATACTGGTGTACAGTAGTCTGCACATTGGTTAGACTGGGCATGGACCCTCTTCTGTCAGTCTGTCTTTTTGTGTCTCCCCCTCTCACTCTTTCTGTCGCTCTGTGGGCATTTCAGTTCTCCAAGATGCGTGTGTTTTTGTTTTGCATCTCTTCTTTCCTCTTCAGCTTCTGCTATTTTTACTTTAACTTGTATTAATTAGCCATGTTCATCTGTATTTTTGTCCTAAGTGCATTCTAACACTCACCACTTCCTCTTCACTTTTTACTGGAATAAACATTGATCACTGACTTTCACCACTAACTGCAAATGGCTGTGAAAACAAAGATGTAAAAAAAAAAACTAAATTTTGAGCCAGAAGGATGAAATATTTACAGGCACAAGTCATAACATAGCGAGTTCACATAATTTAAAGCATAATGGCTGAATGAGTAAGTGTACAGACTGTTAGCCTGGTGCTCTGATGAAGATGTGGTCCACTGGAGGGGGAGGAGCCACTGTGGCTGCAAAGCATCAAGCACAGGCCAAAGGAACGAGAACCAATCAATCAAATGGAGTTTGAAAATACAGACAGACACCTCCAAAGAAGTTATTTCAGTGGGTGGCCAAAATGGACTGAGAAGAGTTAATACAAAGGACACTGATGCATAATAGATTGCTGTGGTGTCATATAACTACTGGTAAAAAGGGTGATGCAACACATTCATCAGTAGAAACCATCAGAAACCATGGTTTACAAAGGATATGTACACAAATGGGGGTTTATATTTGTCAGTTAAATGGGTGTTAGTAGCTTTTGTTGTTGGTTTGTGGTCGAAGTATGAATTATGAAAAGTCAAACTGTTTTGGGGTTGTATGTCGGCATGTGGAACGTTATATATAACACAGGTCAATAATAGTGAACAGATGCAGCTGATAGGCCATGAAGCGGTAGCTGCTAATGATACTGAAGGTCCCAAACAGAAAAGAGAGATATTGATATTTAATGGAGGGGTTTCTCTCTACTGAAACATTGGAGGCTAGTGTTTGGATTAAAAACTTGTGATTTTCCTGCCAAGAATGTGAGCAGTTCCAAAGTTACTGCCAACTACACCAAGAGAGAGGAGGAGGGACGTGTATGAGTGTGCATCTGCATGTGTGCACATGTATGTGTATGTGCTTGCATGCGTATGTGACTATAGAAAGTTCACGGAGTGTAAAACAGAAATATACATGGTGAAGCCACCGCAGTCTATAATTTCCTACATTACCGCACTAACGTATCAAATAGCAATCTGTAGACCCAGTGCTGTGCAGCGCATGTGCTGTCTGAGTGTGCGTTCATATATTTTGGGTGTCTGTTGAGTGAACATTTGGTTAGGATTGGGACTGTTCCAAATTTGCAAAGAAAAAAACAAATGCCTAAACTCCCACTGGAAAGAGGTGGGGAGAGAAGAAAGGCAGAAAAAGGATAAATTCCAACACAACGACAAAGATGAATGGAAAGAATGGGTGAATGACAGATGTATGCCCAACCTCTTTACACAAGTAATTTCATCTAGTAAACTGCTTCATCATGATGATTTGCACTATGAAAACTACTGCATCTGCTCACAAATAGTCAGCTGGCTGAAAGTATATGCTTTCAGCCGCTCATAAATAGAATCATCTCAAAACAAGATGCATTTTAAAATAAACACAGCTAAGAATAATGCTACTGTTTCATACAAATGCATTTGAATGTATTCCACAGGCTCTGCCAAGAGATTGAGTAAGGTTTATTAAACAGCAAGGGAACAACAACGCCTAGTGACTGACGGAGTTGCAGTGTGTCTGCCTATCTACACTTGCTGTGCAGAATATCCTCCAACCTGTACAGCAGGCACAGACAGGCAGATATACATCAGCCTGCCAAGTGTCCCTGCAACATGGACCACAAACTGCATCCTGCAAGTGCACAGTGTGAGGTGGACTGGTGTGCAGTATGATATTGTTGGTCTTGATTGTTAAGATATTAAGTAACATGTGTGAAAATAAAACAATACTACTTCTATTTTGTGCATTAGTTTGAGTCATTTTTCTGCATTTAGATTGTATTAGATTTTTGTTTTCTAAGCATTTAACAATAGAGTATTAATTTTCATGTTTTTACTTCTTCTCACCTCATCATCCTTGAACCAGGAGAGGCTCTCAGCAGTCAGCACAAACCAGTACTCTTTGGCTCCACCCTTCATGATGCTGATGTTGTTGATAGTTAGCCAGCCTTTGCGGATGACCTGAGGCAAGATGTACAGTCGAAAGTCAGAAACAGCTATATTGTTGTAAAAAAAAAAAAAAAGAAAAATGTTGCTCACAGGAGATTTCCATCAATAATGGTTTACATTTAAAACATCCAGACAGAATGGCCATCGTGGCCAAATAAATCACTGTCAATCTCCAATGCACGGTCGGCAATGAAATATGCATGACACTCTGGTTAGGTGGGTTGTTGTGTCTTTGTGACTCACTTGGAGCCTGTCATGTGACTGTATGTGTCAGTGCAGTGTCATTCAAGTGTTCCAATGCCACAAGCAAAGGCCCATGTTAGCTTGTTTAGTGACCATTGTGTTAAGTGCTCTAAGCACACAAGGAAGCATGTGTGTCCACAGTGTTAGGTGTATTAACCCTAAAAGCTCTGCATAAACAAGCCTTTGGGCAAAGTGCCAAGTGATTATTAGATTATTAGGTCAGTCTTGCACCGCCTAAGACTCACTAAGGAGGTTACCCAAATCATTACAAAGCCTTTCTGTCATTGGCACAAACGAGAGAGCTGCTTTGTAGTTGGATCCATGACAGAGTACTAGACGAAATCATGCAATATTTCTAATTTATGAGTCTTGGTGAGAATATTTCAACTACCAAAGCAAGGAAAAATGTTTTTGTCTAGTTGGCAACCCCTTGTGGTCTGCAGGCCTTGGTGGGTGGAGTGGGTGTTAGAGAGTAAATGGTTAGAGAGTCAACTCTTACAATCAGGCCTGATGCGGGAGGAGAAGAGGCCTGCAACAGGAAGGAACGAGGGGGATAAGACACCCTGTGGCACTAAAAATGCAAGGCAATGTGTGCCTCTGCCAAGCAGTACACAGCCAATTGGACCTATTATGAATGGAAAACGACTTTGTGCTGCTTATGACAAAAAGGGACAAAAAACACAAATTCCTAGGCAGAGGTGCTGCAGAGCACCACACAATGGGCAGAAGTGTTACTGCAGCCGTAAATGACATTGCAAACCATTACCCACAATGAGCAATACTCACCAACAGACACCCTTAAGAGGGCAGCTGAGAATCTCACTAAGGGATGGGGATGAAATGCAAAGTGGCACCTTGATGACACAGGAGGGTTCAAACAAAGGGAAATGTCTCAACAACAACACCAGTGATGATGGTGGCATAAAGTAATAGAACCCTGAGTGATTTTTTTTCCATCGTAAGATAAAATTATGAAACCAAATAAGCACGCAAAACAACTGTACACAACTGCAGCCAAATAATAATAAAAAAAAAAAAAACATGCATGACTACAGAAATTTATACCAAGTAGAATAAAATCTTAAATGAAACATAAAGGTGCAGGCTTAAACAAAAACTGTGCAATACATATATTTACTCAAATGAAGGAGAGTATACTATATTTCACATCTCTTTCATTTAAGCATCTGTCTTTGTGTTTCTGTGTCGTATCCATCCTGCTGTTGTGTGGGTGTACGCTTCTGTCTTGACCTTGTGCTCTACTGTTTGTGTGACACACAGGACGTGACAAACACTCACCTGATTTCCTGCTGAACTCTGGCTCTTATTAGTCTGACTGCTCCTCTGCTGCGCACTGCAGTGTAAGAACAACAAAACAGTGACAGCAGGGGTAAAAGGGGATACTTGAAACTTCTCTTTTCTCCACCACAGACTGTTCATTCATGAATAGTTTATCTTAAGCGAAGCAAATTAAAGGAGTCTTTACTTAGCAAAGCCAATGAAGTCCTCGTGGTTAGTGTTGATGTACGAAAGCTGGACGTCGATCAACAGCAGAACCTGGAACAAGACGTTAAAACATTGAACACAAATAAGGCTGTATTTCTTTTGTTGCTTGTTAAACTATTGTAACTATGATTATCATTATCATTACAGCTACAATAATTAGAATTTGTTTTTATTTCAATTTAATTATAGTTAGTTGTAGTTTAATAGTTATTTTGAAGAACTGACTAGTTTTTATTCAGTTTGACTGTTAGTTTAGGTTTTTGCAGAAAAACACTGATTTACCAAAACTGAAAAAGGAAAGGAATGACATTAAATATTATGTGCTAATGGTGTTATATTGTGCAAAGGCATTTTAAACCTTTATCAGGCAAATGACAATTATTAGTCATTTCTGCAAACATTAAATATGGACAAATCCTGTGTCTCAGTGACGTCAAGAAGCATGTTGGTTTTTATAACAATACACAGTGATTCAGAGAGATTTTATAGAAATTTTGAAGCTGTAAATAGTGAATACGAGTGATTTTTGTCAGTTTATGACCTTATAACAATTGATTTATTGCATGTTTACTTCTTAGCAAGTGCTGCTCAGATGTTTTATGGCAAGAGGAGGGAGACTGTTGTCACGCCAACCGACGAGGAAATAGATGACAATGTCCAATAACACACTAAGATTGAATTTAGGAATTTCAGAGTATTTCAATGACTGCCTTTACAGGGTTAATATCGGACGTGTGAGCAAATAACAGAAAACAGAAATAAATCATATGTTCCCTGTGATTAGATATGTTTCTATTTATTTATTTATTTATTTATTAGGGACAGTGCATATTAATGAAGATCTACAATTGCAGCTGTAAATGTGCCAGATTGTAGCAACAGAGCTAATTTCCATCTGTAGTCCCTAGGCAGGTGACAAGAAAGACATTTGACTAAAAGGCAAAACATCATAAAAACACACAACACAACACAGTAAGGACAATCTACTGATGGTCACAGGCTTGGTTTTCCTTCATCCAATGTTTAAGTTGTGATTTGAAGGAGGCATATGATTGTGAGTCTCTTATATTGCGTGGTAAACTGTTTGAATATTCAGTTGCAGTGACTGAAAGTGTAGTTTATCCAAAAGTAGACCATATTGCATTGCTTATTTAGTTTTTAGTAACTTGTGATTCCCTTTAGTTGAAATTTTTTTTTAACTACTCATGTTAATTTCAGTTTTAATGTTTTTGAACCGGAATAACACATGTTGTGATGAAAGATTTTGAGGCTTTACCTGCATATACATGGTACATATCACTCATTTCCCTTAAAAATGAATGTGTGTTTATAATTTTACGCTCATGTTACCTGGTCCTTGGCCCGGCTTTCTCTGTCTCGGATATGAGCGGTCACAATCCTCTCAGTCTCCTCACGCAGCCTGGGGAAGCATTCCAACTGCAAACACAACACACAGCTCAATTAATGTTGAACAAGGAATAAAACCAAACGGACATCTTTTTTTTTTTTTTTTTTTTTTTTTTTTACATTTCTCTCACAAATATGTTTAATTTAAGTCTGTTTTTTTTCTTCTTTGCTTCATGTGCCTGATGTGCTGATGCGTTGATACCGACTAAATTCTAGACTGTATTTATTGGAATTACCTTAGGCCGTTTTTAGAGCAAGGGTTAGGCTTCAGCTTAGTTAGAAATAGGGATTGTTTTCATAATAAATTGTACTTTTTGCTTAATGTCTTGGGCCCCTGTTTATAAGCTATGGATAGCTTCTGGGGTTACCCTTTTTATGAAATCGTAGCTTGCTGGAAATTATGAATGCAACCTGTATATGTATTTTAAATGATTTGTAAATAAAACGTAAACTGAACTGAACTACAACTGGCTCATGAATTCATTGCAGTCTGTAATAGCGGTTACCTTATTAGAGCACTGGCGCACAGTGTTAATCAGCTCCTGGATGACCATGTCCACACACTTAACACAGGGCTCCTTCAGCTTGATGATCTGCTTCTTCACAATGGCCTCGAAAGCCATGTCTGGGGTAAAAAGCCCGGTCCTGAAGCCCACCAAGAAGGAGAGGAGAAGAATAAAATGGTGACGATGAGCGCTTCCTGTTTGTGTTACTGAAGCAGCATCGGTTTAGTTTCCACATATACTATTTGTTTCCAGTCTGTGCTCATGACAATAACAAGATTATTACAACAGATCTCATCTCTTATTGGTATTTTTTTTTTTTTATCATTATTTTTGGGAGGATTCAGACTGACCAGAGATGTTTCTTTAAATGCCAGATTTTGTCTTGCTTGGGTGGCAATTTTTATGGTTGTGGTGGCTAACCGCTGCTGAATCAATATAGAAACACACAGGGACACTATGGCGAACATAAAAAAGGTCAAAAAAAGACAACATGCTCCACCCTGGTTCATAAATTCTCTTCTAAATCGTGTATTTTTAGGCTACGGGTAAACCAAATTCAAACATCTGGGTTTTCTTTTTTTCCTTTTTCACTTCTCGTCAACCTATAATAATGTTCGCCACAACATTAATATATTTAGATGTTCTTTCTGTCCTTTCTGTGCATAAAAGAATGATTTGTAACTTTATAATTCATATGAAATTTGACAGTGGTGCTGCTTTTGGACAGAGGTTGTGGTATGAAACAGTGTACAATCCCTACCTGATACCGTGGATGTTCTTGATGGCATAGCTGATCTCACGACGCATCTCCTTCTCATCGCACTCCATCTGACGTGAGCAGAGAACAAGAGATTTAACAATGAATACAGAGAAAAGAGATCAGAAATGTGTAAAAGACGAGAAAGAGGGAGAAGGATAGAATTTATAAGAACAATCACGAGCAAGATAACAGTACAAAAGACTGTGAAGCCAAGAGTGAAGCTATTCAGGGATCATTCAAAGAGAATCACAAAAGAGAGTGAGAGGTTCTTCAACAGTGTGTGGAGGAGGTGTAAGAAATCAGAACAAACAAAATAACACAGACAGGTCATTTAGGCTTAAGTAAAATATGAATATGTTGTAAAATCACTGGTATTTTTCACAAATTTGTGTCTTTTTGTGACATTTGTACTAGATGTTGCGCACAAAAAATGCTTAATCGTACACAATGCTCAAAACAAATAAATGATGTACAGAATAGAATAGAACAGAATAGAATAAGTACAACAAAATTAATATGTAGTGTAATGTATGTATCTATGTATTTAGATGATTATCATTATTATTATTATTTAGTTGCAATACACATAAGTGCCAATCATGAAGTTACACTCTTAAAAGGATTACTGTTTTTTTAAACTGATCAAACAATAATTTCCTAAAAGGAGAAAAATATGATTTATTTAATACAGGTGTGATGATTCTAAATCAGGGTTTTTGAGATATAGCCATTAGCAGCAGATCACTTCAGCATTTTAGTTCTACATATACTTTTAATACCTGAAAGAAAACTGAAGTGTAGTCCAAGTGATATAAAGCCGAAACTTGCAATTTTCATTTGACCTCAGACTGAAGAACTCATTCATGTTCATGAGTTAATTCTCTAAATTTAACATATTGGGATTCATTTGTGCAAGTGGTGCAACATATTCCAGATGACCACAGAGCTGTAAAATACGATCAATTAGTTGAGGACAGGATAAAAGCATATTGTTAGCCTCATAGCATAACTGCCTACTGTCATGTTTTTGCTCAAATTGTGATATCTGAGTCATTTTACTCTCATAACACTGCTGTTTCATTTTGCAACATTGACTATGACCTGAAAAAAATATGACTCAGGCAATTATGCTATGAGGCTAATGATATGCACAATGTTAGAAAATCTTGTCCTTGATTTTTTTTCTTTTTTCCTCCAGTGTGGGTGATGTAAGTGATAACCACGGTGAATGATTCCATCAGGATATTTCTGAAATGGAAACCAAGGGATTCAACCTAAACATGACGGTGATTACTGTTGGTTCTACAGCAAGAAACTGTCACAACCACAAGAACAAGAGAAAGACAAAGAGTCTGAAACATCTAGTTTGAGTTTAGAGCTGAACTGATGGACTCTGATGCTGAGGTTTATTCTTCACTGGGCTTAATGTTCACATCTACAGGCAAATTTGACCAATTAACCCTATAACGCCAAACATATATATATGATAAATGAGTTTTGAAGCCCTCTACCTGATCAGTGTGATATTTTTTGTCTTGAAAAACCTGATGTATACAATTAGAGCCATGCAATACACAGATAATCCACCAGGGGGGAGGAATTCATTTACCAGAGGCCTTTCCAGTGACACTAAAACACTGTCATTAATGAGGAAAGAGGAAGAACATTGACAATTTTGAAAAGGAATTACCAATTTGTTAGACATGCTTGTGTTATATTATGTTTTTCATTCATTCATTTATTCATTATCTGAACCCGCTTTATCCTCACTAGGGTCACGGGGGTCGCTTGGAGCCTATCCCAGCTACATAGGGCGAAGGCGGGGTACACCCTGGACATGTCGCCAGTTCAGCATGTTTTTGTTTGTTCAAAAATAATAATAATGAGCAATGAGACCTGATGGATCAAATATGATACAAAATTGAAATTCACACATGGAAATTGATATTTGAAAAAAAAAAAATAAAAATGGGGTTGTTCAGAAGGAAAAATAAAGGCTCCAGTTTCAAAGAACTGGAATTTTCTGTCAATGATTTAATGGTTCAGGCTTTACAGGGTTACGCTATCTTTACCTTCAGATTTTGAATAAACAATAAAAGATGTTTTGCATAAGATTGTACAATCAGAATAACTCAAAAACTTATTGGAGAAAATATGATTCCAGACACTAACCCCAAGATGAAAATGTAACTGCAGCATAGTCAGCACAATGACATGGAGTTAAAACTGGCAATGAAATGTAAGATATTTATACTACTCTACTTTTTTTTTTTATTCATTTTATGCTGCAGGAAAACAGACAAGGTAAAAACTGCCTACTAATAAGGAACAGTGAATTTACATAATTTTACTTTCATCTTTGTTTACTGGTTTTCACTCAAACTCAAATTAATGCTGTGGAAAATAAAAGGTTGAGGAAAAATTGGGTCATGGTTTGTGGGAAACAAAACATCCCACAGCTTTGTGTTTCCACCAAACTGCACATGTACTTACAGTTTGGATTTCTGCAGCACATTTTAATGTACATGACATTTCCAGTGCCTCCGAGGTTTACTTTAGGTAGCAGCATTGTATGGGGGTCACATCAATTTAACAGTGAAGTAATCCACATTATTTAAAATGCATTCAAGTAACCTGTTGCAAAACCCTTGAATACTGATTAAATTTAAACTTTGTTTTATCTATATTTTAATACAAATATCTATACATGCTGTCAAGACGCTTCTTTATTTAGTTTTCATGCATTTGGGGGTAGGGGGATTTTATATTATAGACCTTTTCAACATCAAGATTTCATTCTACATGGAATAGATGACTCCTGGGTAAATAAAGCAGCATATATCATGAAGGACAGATGTAGCTACGTAAATAATGTATAGAGGAAAGATCTCGTCTATTTAAGGAGATGTGTGGGATGATGTGAGGTTCGTTAGCTTCGCACAGCAACAGGTGCACTGGAAAAAATCTAAATCTTACCAAATGTATTTTTCTCATTTCTAGTCAAAATATCTCATCACACTTAAAATAAAACATTATCACCTAAAGAGTAACTTTTCTGTGAGATATGAGAGCTTATTTTAGACAAGAGATCTTGAAACTCTTATTTCAAGAAATCTTTCAAAGATAATTTTCACTTGTTCCATTGGCAGATTTTTTTTGCTTAATTCAAGCAAAAAAAATATTTAATTAAACAACAACAACAACAAAAAATCTTGAATTAAGCAAAAAAAATAAATAAATAAAAAATCTGCCAGTGGAACAAGTGAAAATTGTCTTGGTAAGATTTCTTGAAATAAGATTTTCAAGATCTATTGTCTAAAAATAAGCTCTCATATCTCACTGAAAAGTTACTCTTTAGGTGATTATGTCTTATTTTAAGTGTGATGACATATTTTGACATGAAATGAGAAAAATACACTTGGTAAGATTTAGATTTTTGCAGTGTGCCAATATCATTTTACTCTTTTCAAAGCTTTGCAGATTTACTTTAAGTTGTTGAAGTTGAATCAGAACATCTATTTGAAGCAAAGTACTCGAGTATCTGCGCTTCAACTTGAGTAAAATACAATAGAATATATAATAAATGATATTCAAGGGCATGCATTCTGTAAACTACAGTGAAATGTGTTTCTAAAATAACCCTCCAATCACCTTGACCAGTTCAAAGGGGAAACGCTCATGGAAGATGCGGTTGATTTTTGCTCCACCAGACAGCTCCACTGTGTCCACCTGGTCTCCTGAACCCTCAATCCTCTTCTCAAAGTCCACAGAGAACTGCTGCACCATCCTGAAACACACAGCCGAGAAGAATACATTTGAATAATAAGGTACTTCCTAATGCAGTATAAGGTGACAGGTGAAGAGGATTATTTCTTCAGAGAAAAACCTCCTACGGTACATACTGTATGTTTACAACAAACTAAATCTACTGTAAATGCGGTCGCTAAGGTAAAAAAAAAAAAAAAATGGGGCACTGACTGCAACAGCTGCTTGGTTTTGCGAGACGGGTCATCGGGTCGGTATCCCCGGTATTCCTCGGCTTCCTTGTCCAGAGCCAACAGCTGGGACTGCAGTTTGCTGCGGAAACCTGGCAGGGTATCCCGGATGTGGTTGGTCAGTTGCTATGGAGACACAAAGCCAGAAAAGTAGAATTAAGCAAACAGCAATCACACATAACAATTGACAAGGAGATTAAGCTATTGAAATCCTTGCAGCGCGGGGAAATTTCACACCCAGGCACTAGAGTATACACTTCGATTATACTCATAAGAACGCAGTGATGTGGAAATCCAGCCTGAGTGAAATGATAAATTATGTGTTGAACTAGTAAGACTGAGTGCATTTTCCGCCTACTGACAGTCTTGTATCACCCACACTGATGTGCTGTACAATGGAAGCAAAAAAGTAGGCCGCCCTCTTATTAATTATGTAAAGTGCACTGTGGGAAAGCACTGGCAGCAAATCTGTGATCACCTGGTTGAGCACTCTCTGCAGGCGAGGAGTGCCCATTTTTTCAGCCATGTGCCTGTACCCTGGGTGGGTCAAGAAGAACTTCCTCTCAGCCTCCAGAGCGGCCTTGATGTCTTTCTTACCATCTATGTCCTTCTGACTGCGGTTCACCACACCGATATAACCTGAGAATGAATAAATAAGGACACTGAGCGGGGGACATATTGCACGATAAACCGAGGCGAACGCATAAGCAGCACAAGAAAAAGCAAGGTTAAAGACGGGACGACGAGGGGAAATTTATTAGATACTGTGATGAAGAGCACAAGGAGAGGGGGACGGAAGAGAGGACAAAGAGACACTAGAAAAACAAAAGTGGATTTAGCTCACTATGTAACACAAATACACACACACCTCTTCGCAGTGGCAGCAGCTTATTCTCCAGTACATCTCGAGCATCTGTTCCTTCATCCATCAGATCCAGTTTAGTGATCACTCCAATAGTCCTCAGGCCTGGGAAATAGTAGAACATTTCAGAAATGCATATATGATCTTCACATCAAGCTTTCATATTAGCATATTATAATAATTTTGATAAATATTCAGTATATAACGTCCATTATACAACCGGTGATGGTCTACAGCCACTCTCTTCCTTCTTTATCCAATTTCCTTTGCTCTGTTCCAGAAATTGTTAAGCATCTCCATCCTTTCATCCTCAAAAAGCCTATTTTTCTCGTGCAGTCTCTTACTACTCACCCTCAGGCTAAAGTGAGGGCCCGTTTAGACCCCGTCCTTCCCGCTTTCTGTCTCTAACTTGTTGCTTTAAATACTATCAGCTGCACTGCGCATAAAAAGTACACATAATGGAAGCATTACATTTTAGCTTACAGTCCCAAAAGCAGACTAAAAAAACCCACATTTCTACTAAAAACACACATTTATTTTGAAATATTTGGAAAATTAAATTAGGGCTCCATTACAAATCATTTCACCATCATGATATGCAGATGAATTATTTAAAAAATCAAGCTACAACCATTATGGTGAGAGATACAAAAGGAAAACTCACATGGTTCTTATTTTCTGTGACTAATCTACAATAGAAGCATGTGTGGGTTTAGTCCAGTTTAACCCATAAGGACCCAGTGTGACATTTGTGGCAGTTCCCAAATGATTTTTTCTCTATATTTAACTGTATTTAAGTGGTTTATCGCCATTTATTGCCTTTAGGTAGAACAAATCAGTTACAGCGAATGTTTTTTTTTTTATCGGGCCATGGTTGCATGGAATGGATTGTCAGGGTTTTTGTTGGAAAATAATAGAAAATGTTTTGAAAAGAAATTTGAACTTTTCTTGTTTACACAGTGGACATAATATGGAAAGAGTATTGATAATATTGTCTTATGTCTAATGATTTGTATCAGACAGCTATTTTTTGGTGAATGTGTATAAATGTATAGCACTTATTTTGTTTGTTTACTTATTTCTAATGCATTGGGCTGTTGTACAGTATTATATGTCCTCTTTGTGTGTGTGTGTGTGTGTGTGTGTGTGTGCGTGCGTGCGTGTGTGTGTGTGTGTGGACTTGAATGGTGTAAGAATAATGTAAATAATTAAAATTGTAATGTAATGTAAAAGAAACCCCAGGAAGAATAGTAACTGATGTTTCAGTTGCTAATTATTATTTATTTTAATAGTATAGTATTTTAATAAAAGAAATGAAATGTATTTTGGGGTTTTTTCCGTGAAAATCATGCATTTTCCAACATTTAATTCACTGATGTTCATAAAAGTTTCAAGCAAAGTTCAGGATCATTATATCAGAAATAGAGAAAACTGAAGAAAAAGTGACTTTATCGGCAAAATCTATCATTAACTGAACATAAACCCAGTGTCTCCATCCACTGTCATTGATCCAACTCCATGGGTTTTACTG
>JAPTMW010000010.1:4397477-4410295 GCA_029822955.1 Ostorhinchus angustatus
GTGGAGAAACAGACATGTCAGCTGAGAGGTCAACTGAAAATGCCGGTGGAATTTACCAATAAAGTAAAGGAATGAGGATCTAGAATGCAGCAGTAATCCAAAAATATTGTAAAAAATATCATATCATATATTACAGAAAATCAGTGGCAGGGAATTTAATGCACAGTTCTTCATTTTCACACTTTAAGCACATTTTCATTACAATACTTACATACTTTTACAGGGGCTAAGTAAGATGTTGGACTTTCAGTATAGCTACTTTTACTTAAGTTATACATCCGAGTACTTCATCTACCACTGTGCAAAGTACTTTCTGAAATAGAATTAAATCTTTCAGAGGATGGACCAGAACCTGTGTAAATGAAGTCCAGCAGAACCTCAAAGACATCAGTCTCTACTCCCAGGATCTGCACTTCCTCTTTCTCTGCTTCGCTCATCCCCCCGGAGAACAGGGCGGAGAAATACGGGCTGCTGGCAGCGAGAACCAGCCGGTGGACCCTGAAGACCCGGCCTCCGACCCTCAGCCCCACGTCGCAGAAGTCCGTCCGCAGCCGCATCTTGTTCATCTGAGCCAGGATGAGTCTGGCGTAGCGGTCCGACGCCAGGAGAGCCTGATCGGACGCTGGGGTTGCCATGGCAGCCGCTGCATCACCACCACCATAACCCACGGTCGTCGACGCAGAGGTTAAGGACATGGCACCTGAGCCAAGTCTGCGTTACCATGGAGACCTCAAACCCACTGCTCTACGGCATCACAAGATAAAACCACAGTCAATGGAGGATCTTGTGTAACACCACAACACGGTAGCTTTAACGACAAAATAATACGCAATAAACCAAAAAGACTTGAGTTTTTGACAGTCGATCGATAAAACACGCAAAGGCACTCATACATAAATAACTGTCAATCTTATCTTTACAATAATAACATGAAAACACACCTGACGCCGATGCTAGCTACACATGCTAGCAAACAGCTAAGGTGAATAAAATCATCATGTTTTTCCAATAAAATAGTCACCTGAAATGAGTTCAATTAAATGGATGTCAAACCTAAGCTTAGACTGCAAGTACATTAAAAATTAACGACACGTATCAAACCACAAATGGCAAATTTATGCTTATTTTAGCCGTGACTCACCCATAAGTTTCACTGGTGGATGCCCTGCAGACTGTCAATCCATGTTTCCGGGTCGACTACTCTGGTCTAGCAGATGATCTCAGTCATGGCTAATCAATAGAAGAATCGAACTTGTTTGGGGGTATTTTTGTGATTTTTAAAAAAAAAAAAATTAATTTTTGTTTTACAGGTTCTCATAGTGGCTTGTGTTGTCATTCTATGGGAATATAAATTAAAATTAAATAAGTATAAAACCGGGTGTGCTTTATTTTGACTCCTTTTTCTCGTATGTTTTCAATGTTTGGTCAGTTCACTACATCTACACTGCAGGTATGCTATCACACTAAACACCAGATGGCAGAGTTGCCTTTTTGCAAACTGCAAAACAAATGGAAGTCCTTGACAACAAGCCACAAAAACATACCATGTAAATTACCATAATGTGCTTACCATGTCAGCCCCCAGCACTATGGTAATTTTAGATGAATCTCTCCTCCAGTCTGTTGGCTGTAACCTTTTCTTTACAGACTTGACCATACCTACAAACTGTGGATCAGTCTGTGGCAATGAGTTGTCCAGTTTGTTTTAATAAGCACTCTAGCATCCCAGTAGTTTAACTATTATGTTAGAACTCTGTTATTACTCAGTTTGAGTTCTTTTCTGCTCTGGTAACTTTAGGTTAAAAAGCGTGGACAACTGTGTGAAATATGTGGGGTAATAATCCAGCTGGATAATCTTTCACACAGTTGAAATACAAGTTCTGTAACATCTGTCACTAGGCTTGTATTTCCAGCATTTTTAATGTGTCTGTCAGAATTACACCCAGTGATGTAGGCTACTAAGAATATCAGGTGGCACCAGCACCAGCCAATTAAAACTCAAGGTTAGCCGTGTGCCAACCTGGCCACCCATTCAGCTACACCCTCGGTTGAGTTGCCCTGTATTGTTAAATTTCCAGTGTGTCCTGTTTCTCTAAAGGGCATCCAGCATGGCTATTATATTAACTGAACAATTAGCTCATTGGATACAGCTTAAATGCTCTCATAAGCCAATAAGGTCAAGCTCACCCTCTGAACTTTTTGGGCTTTGAAAAAACACACAGAGTCCTCATCACTTTTATGTTCTTTGTTCTTAAAACAAGAAGAATTTGTGCCATAAATGTTGCATGTCTGTATCGAGAGATTACATCTATTTTATTATTGAATCTGTATTTATCTTGTTACTGGAAAGTATAATTCATCTGTGTTTAACTTTTCGTTCATCAAACAGACTTTTAAACTTTAGCAAACCAAACAAATATTAAAAATCTGAAAGATCTTTGTATGACACTCTCATCCCTTAAGGAGGATTTTTTATTTATTTATTTATTTTAATCTCAATCACAGTATCATTATTGTCCCTTTCCACCCAAGCCTGAGATATGAGTTAATCAGATTATTTTTAGCAGTATTGAGGTGATCAGTGCTGCTTTGCAATTCAAGAGCCTCTCTGGTGTTTCCTTGAGGCGTGACAACAATCTCCATTCAATCAACAGATGACATATGCTGGCAAGGGTTGCACGTGTTCCATGAAAGTTCAACATGTAAATAGGTCACTCAGTTGAGGTTCATATATCTGATATAAGTTCAAGCATAGATTCTTGTTTCATCTCGTAGCTGCTGTGGTCTTAGCCGGAGGCAAATATATGGCCCATAAAAATTTAATTAATGAATGAATTTTATGCATTATTTTGTCTGGTTAGACATT
This sequence comes from Ostorhinchus angustatus, assembly GCA_029822955.1. Taxonomy (NCBI): domain Eukaryota; kingdom Metazoa; phylum Chordata; class Actinopteri; order Kurtiformes; family Apogonidae; genus Ostorhinchus; species Ostorhinchus angustatus. The sequence goes on from JAPTMW010000010.1 coordinate 4,400,344, forward strand.
ATGTGTCTCATTTTGTACAATGAAAACAGTTTTTTTTCACTTTACCTTTTGTCTTTATGCCGTTGTCTGGGCAGGTGTCTCTTGTAAAACAGGTTTTAATGGGTAGGTGAGGTGTTGAAATGAACCTGAATGTGTTGACACAGACTTATTTTGGTGAACATTTTTTCTGATGTACTGTAATATACTTTTGTTTCTATATGGAAACAGTTTTGCTGTTCTTGAACTCAGTTCAAGGGTCATCATATGGAAAGCAGTCCCCATAATTACCACTCTGTTTAAAGCACAGGGTATGTCTCAGTCTTTCATTGGGGCGTTTCTTCCACCAGAAAAGGAAAACATCACGAGATGAAACTGACAGATTAAGTGAGGGTTCTTATGGGAGAAGGTGGAGTTTGGAGTTATGATTAACATTAAATCATACCAGACAAAGCAAAGCAATTAATCAAAGAGATGTTTTTATGAGAATTTTTTTTATGATCAATCATACTGCAAAATAAATGTTGTATTAATGGAATATTTTGTGTGCTTTTCTACAAAGAATGCAAACACATTTTCAGTTGCATATCTTCTTTAAATGTTTGCACTGCTATTGCTTTGCATAGTGCCTGTCCTCACCAGACAGGACCCGTGAACTATATAACCTCTCTTTATCTTTGCTTGGCTTGACTTCCCCACCTACTGTGTACATATAGTGTCAAGGTAAAGTGTGTTTGTGATTTGAACTCTGAAGCCTCACTTCCATCAGTCCTGTGCCACATTGGCTTGCTGGCCGCGTGCCTGCTGGTTCTTTTTTAATCTATTTGAGAGCTGAAGTCTTGCAATGAGATTGTCCTGAGAGCTCAAGGGGCACTGAGGTACTTCATTTATTACGACTGAAGTCATTAGTGAGGATTTTTTTCTTCAAAGGTAGGCTGAGGAAATGCCATGCAAAATGTTTAGCAGAAAGGAAAGTTGTGCAGCTGTCATGTTCTACCTATTTCAAACAGTTAGGACCGCCTCTCATCCATGCAGAAAAACTGGCATCTGCAAATCTCATTTAGTAGTAGATCACAGGATGGGTCTCTGTGGGATGTTTTATCAGCAAACAGTAGCATGTCATCCCTTTATAGAAGCTGGCGCAGATTTATCTCACACTTCAGTGCAATCTGAATCCCTACCTCAATCACTATTCCAGACATCTAGATTAAAAAGAAACCAATATTGTGTATAATTTTGGGCACAAATAGGTTTACTGCAAGTCACAAAGCCTCATTGCATCACTACCATTTTTCTCATTTTAAATTAACAAAATACACCTGTCATGTTACTTTGAATACAGATTGTTGTATAGATAATAAATTGATGACTAGAATTGGTGGCCAAATTTCATTTGATTGCTTAGATTCAGGTTTGTTTTTCCAGGCCAGCATGAGAACATGCATATGGCTCAACAGTCCTGAGGCATTTATTGTACAACAGGCCTATTTTCTGTAGCACTGACCGACTGCAGCCTATATTCAGACATTTTATCCTTTGGCATGTTCTTTTAAAGGATTGCCATCTACAGGTATTAAATCTGAAATGAAAAACAGAACAGTTTACCCACTAATATTAGATTTGCTCCAACACCAAAAACAACCTTATGTTGTTTCATCAATGTAGGGTTTTTTTTTGTTTGTTTTTAATTTGTTTTAACCCTCATAGGTCCAGGAAAGTTTTGCTTTACTATTTAGTTCTTTCAATTCTATAGTACCTAGAAGCATGACATGTCAAACATTTGACTGAGGACAACATCAAGATTCAAGTTGTTCATTCAGTGTTACAGTTTCACACCTGCTTAATTTGAGGATGGACCCATTTTCCAGGAATGTTTCCAAAAACTGTAACAAAAATATTGCATTTCATGGAACATTAAGGGAAGTCAGAGCAATTTATCAGCTAAAATTAAGAGATTATGATGAATTAATTTGACAGAGTATTGGGGCTTGAACACAGTGATGCCTCTGAATGTGCAAACAGGACATAAGTGCTACCACTGGCAAGGTGACAAACTCTATTTTGCCTAACTTTTTAAAGAACATGGGCAGGATAAATGGTTCAAAAGTTATTGAACATTTTGGAGAAATATTTTAGCCATGATGTTCTTGATCTCGGATTGTTAAATTGTATGAGTTGGTGCTATACAAATGACTTGAATTAAATTGCAAAGCAGCACTTATCACCTCAGTACTGCTAAAAATAATCACATATCTCAGGCCATAGATGGTGCGGCTCGAGTGGAAAGACCCAATAATCATGTCACGATTGAGATAAAGAAGCTTATTAAGGAATGTAAATTCAGAAAGAGAAGAGAAACCCTTGCAAAACCATTTAGAAACTTTTTCAGGATTATTTTAATGTAATATGTAGCCTGTAAATGGTAAATATAATTAGATATAATGCAGAAATACACTTGGCCCTAGATGCGTGTGTATAAAAACACATGCATACAATGCTGACAAACTATTAGGGTTCTGGATGTGGTGATACTTGGGAAGCTTCAGTAAAGTGGAACTGTGTGTTTAAGTGGTTCTGCCTCCATGCAGTTTGGCAGGCAACAGGATCTCTTGTCTTCAGCCTATAAGCCAGCTATAATGTGCTAGTAAAAAAGAGCAGGGGAAAAAATCCCTCTCTTATCGATTCTGCCTCCAACATAGCAACTGGACGCTGATTGGGTGGAGCGGGGCACGTTCGCCGTCTCCCATTGGCTGACCGTGCAGCGTGAAACCGTTGAATCGGACGGAGACAGAGCAGAGGAGGGATCTGATTGGCTGGGGCCAAACTGAAAGCAAAAACCCTTTTCCCTGAAAGCCTGCTAGACAGTTGATGGTGTGTGTATTTTAGGCGTGACTCCAAAGGTAATTCGTCCTGCTACACCCCCCCTTTCCCTTTCCTTCCAGCCAAGACGTAGTTAAATTGAGAACTATAAAGCAAAAATGACTATGAATTTAAACGAGCCACTTCTAGGACTGGGTTATGCTGACAGGGAAAGAGAAAGGAGAAAAGAAAAGAAGTGTGGGGGCAGGGATTTTTCAGATTAAGCTAACAGGAGGAAACTAGCACTGGGGAGGGTAAGCTAGCTGCTCTTAGATTTAGCCATGATCCATGTGTTATAAAAGTAGTGAAGACCCAACTTGACCTTTCCAGACTTCATTTCTGTATCGCCCTAGTTAAGACATGCACTTTTACTCTTTCTTCTTCTATTTCTGTCTTCTCTCTGAGTTCCCCACACTTTTTCTACCCACTCTCTCCCAGTGTTTCTGACACAGTTGCAGCCTGAGGGTGACTCAGCGTTGGTACGGACTGTCCTATCTATCTCCAGTGCATCTGGTCCATCCGAGCAGAGCACGCATGCTGCATCTCTCCACCAGCTCTCATTGCTGACACAGGTAAGAGGGAGTAATCCGTGGCCTGGAACTGAGGCTGTCCCCGGTACATCCCTGCCTTCTGCATCTCATTAATCCCAGGCTAACACAGACCTTATGTGATGGTTGAAACAGGCCACCTGTTGTGTGTGCCGGTCACGAAGGGCCAGTGATGGTGTTATCTGGGTTCATAGTCATCACCAGTGGCTGATGTGTGTCTCTGATGGTACTGTAGGTAAGTTTGGAAAACCTGAGAGCTCACAGTGGTGTGATAAAACTTTGAGAAGCTGCTCTGAAGCTGGCTGGTACCAAATGTTTACAGTTGAGCTGCATTCCTTTTACAGGAGCCTTTTGTGCAGGCCAAAAATGTTGCCTGCATATTCCAAGCAATGTAGGGTCTACATTTTTTAGTGACTCTACATGACAGCCAGACAGAGCAGGGAAATGGCTCACACATATCCTGCTATTGTGTTTATCGCTTCCTTTCTCTTCCATCTGTCTAGTGTGTCCTGCAGTGCCCCCACCGCTGACCCAAAGATAAGCTCATCAGACTACAATGGCTAAACTGGAGACAGATGGTAAATTTCAGATAACTGTTTATTACAAAATATGATTCTGAGCTTGGTTTTTTTTGTCAGTTCCCCCTTGGATGTCATGGAAAATCTCACAAAAGTCAGGAGGTTAAAGAACAAAATATAAGGGATGTTACAGAGAATACACATAAAAACAGAAATGTCATTTCTATCATATTTCATTACAGATGGTATGAAGACATTTGATTTATAGTTTTGAAACTTCTTCCTGGAATTTGTGGATGTAACTATGTATTATAATACTCAAGAGGCCATGTGGTTCTATCATTTCTGGATAAATCATGTTTTTTTTGTGCGGGAGTGTCATTGTTTTAAGACTTAGAGTGATTTTTCCCACACATTTGGAGACAAATTGGAGATTCTTAGCCTATTTTCGGTCCTCATTGCTAGTTCTAAGTCTTACTGTCCAAAGTTGTTTGGAATACATTGTAGTAATTAATACATATTTTAAATTACATCATCAGATAACACATTAAATATCTTTTCTTTAATCTGTCTGCAATGGAAAAGTAAAAGTAAACGTATTCTGATTTGTTTTTTATGTGCATTTTCCATACTGTCCCAGATTTTTCTGATTTGACATTGTACATGTTCTTCTCAAATGAAATTGGTACTGTCACCTGCAGTAGACAATGAAAAAAAACGTGGATCACATAAGTTGACAAAACCCTCATCAGTTTATTGTCTTTCAGCAAGAAAAAGGTCAGGATCTCACATTGCTTAGCTTCACCCGAGGAGTTTTCTCAATCCCCCAGTGGAGTTATTTTATAAGAGGCTAAATCACCCTCCTTCCATAAACCAACCTCCAAAATACATTTTACAGTTTCTCTGTACAGAGTATCTATTGTCCTCAAACTTGAAAAATGTGCCAAGTTCAACATGGATTCCTTTCCTCTTAAGCTATGTAGGCTGCATGTCATGAAAAACATTCATAGCTCGAGCAATGCCACAGTTCAAGTAATGGAGGCAGGATACTTCCGGACCTCTGGCAGTTCACACAAACATAGGAGGCCACATCATACCAACACCACCAAAGAGAGTGCATTTTTGTGGCAAATGTCAACCTCTCATAACAGCGTCACCTTCACCACCACCATCATCGTCATACATTGCAACTTTAGAAATACTGTTGGATTGCACTTTCTTCAAGCTTTCATCTTGTGGCATGTTTATAGAAAAAATATATATAGAATACAAAAAGCTTATACTTCTTTGAGTAACAGAATATAACATACAGTACTTCAGATTATGTTTTGATCAGCACATCAGCAGGTGTACATAAATTGCCCTCCTCTTGCCCGAATGCAGTTTCCGAAATAAATAGGGATGTATTTTTGCTCACTATTAAGTGCTTTGGTCAGTGGGTATAACTTTAAGTATTTTACCAGTTTACAATGGTATTCTCAAGGATTGCAATGCTACATAATTATCCACTGTATATAAATGTCTATTAAGAAAGGGGCAAATTGTCAAGATGCACCACAACTTTTCATATATTCACATGTACGTAGTATTTAGGCCAAAAAATGGTTTGGTCGATCAAATCAATATGACATAATCAGCCTGTTTACAGCACCATTTTTCCCCCCTCACAGATGCACAACAGAATAAATTTTCACCTACGGAAATGGACACTTCTAAAAACATCAACTCTGGTTTAATGAGTCAAATGAAGGTGCAGCACCTGATGTCAGTGAGCAAATTTCTGGTTGTCGACAACATCCCTACCAAAAAGGTGTCCATTAAACAAACGGCAATATATGAAGTACAAAAAAAAATCCAAAGCTTAAACAGTCTCTTAAAACAGAAATTGTAAAAAACAAAACAAAAAACAATAAAAGTTTAAGCTGACATTCAAGTTCCGGTCCCACTTCAATCTGTGAATTTCCATTCACAAAAACTGATGGAATCACTGTAGTGCAAAATTTTACACAATGCACCTCGATGCAGTCGTTCTTGCAGGATACAGTAAACATGTCCTTTTGTCTCTCCATTGGTTTACATTTCAGGAGCAGCCGGCGGGAGCCCCGCTGTGTGTTTTGGAGTCTGTAAGAGTTTGTGTTCCTCTGCATGTTGAGAGGGCGTGGCTGGAGCTTTGGCGTGTACTGGATGTGACAGCCGAACATCCAGGGCGTCATTGTGTTGCGCTAAGGAGTGCAGGCGATAGTGCAGGACAAGGTCTTTGAGTGAGCAGTGGACGTCATAGGGTTCGGCAAAACCATATCCGTGTGGTGTGCTGTAGATCATGCAATGCTTCACTTCTTCATTTACACTGTAATAAATAGAGAAAATAGTCACATTAGTGCCTGGTTGCATGTGTGATATTCACCTGAAATATACGGCATATCAACTAGGGGTCGATTGAAAGTTGGTTTTTAAAGGCTGATATAATAACGATAGTATGGGGCAAGGAAAAGGTACTGCTAATCAGCTGAGAGTATACCTGCTCCATCCTAAAGAACTTTGACATGCATCTTTAACTTTCTTAAAAACAGAATAATGATTGAACTAAACACTTACATCAAGTAATAACTACTTAAATAAAAGATCTGAAGCACTTTACATCAAGCTCAGGGTAAATTCTCAAAAGATGTAGAACTGTCAGACTAAACCTAAAAAAAGATCTTGTTAGAAGTTATTTATATTTTATAACAATTATTTTTCCGGTATAGAAGTCATAATGTTAACCATCAGCCATTATTGGCACCAACTTCTGCTCTATCAGTGGCACAACCAATTAATCTATAATGTCAAAGAGCTCTACTCACACAACAGAGCAGGCGTAGCATCCCTGTTTGCTGCTTTCGCGGATCAGGAACGTTCCCGAAGCTTTACCCTGAAGCATCTCTTCAGCCTGTGTCCGACTAAGTTCACCCACAAACCAACTCGTCTCATCCTGATGTGGCAAATTCTTCTCGTCACCCTTCAACACGTATGTACTGAAACACGAAAGTCATATTGTTACACATGAACAGCCATTCGGTATCTTTTAACAAGTTGAAATATTAAATGTAAGCCCTTGAAAAATTTGGATAACTTACTCATCAAGGCTGTCAATTTGTACCCCCAGCCATTCATTTATGCGTTTCTGCCGTACGCCTTTGTGATTAAGCCAGCTGCAAAAAAGAGAGGTGCAATGAAAGGTTTAGTCTAGACATAAAATAATAGTCACAGAGCAGCCACAGATCTTCTTTTATGGGCTTGCAGTAATTTACCATAAACGTCACAAACTATTCAGACGGTACTTACTTTAGATACTGGTCTCTGATGTTGCGTAGCTGGATGAGGTCAGGTCGCAAGCTGTTCATCTTCCTATCTGTCTCTCTATAGTCCTCAACCTGGGTTCTCAAGTCTTCCTCCAGATGGATTTTGCTGTCGTAGATCTCCCCAAGACGGCACTTCAGCTTCTCATAATTTATCAAAAAGCTGTAGAGGAAGAGCAAAGGTCGCAGGTCAGAACATGGTGGGAGGAACAAGGGTTACACGCACCTGAATCTGAAAGCATTTGGGAAAACATGCAGTATTTTTGGACAGAGACATTATGAATTACTTTTCCAGATCGTTGTCAGCTCCCTCTGACTGATTGTTCCGTTCGAACTCCTCTCCGTAGCGTTCCTGTTCACGGCACTGCTCCTCAAAGATCAGCATTGTCTCGTTAAACGCTTCAATCGCAGTTCGCTTCATCTGTATCTCCTACATTGCGCAGATTAGATAAAATCAGACCGGTAAACCACGCTCTTGGGAAACATGTTGATAGTTCTCTTTTTGCTCAGAGCGAGTGTTTACCTGTGAGGTCTTAGTGAACGCCTCATATAGACGATCAAACTCCTTGGATTTCTCTTGATACTGACAGTGAACCTCCTTGAGTTTTCTTCCAGCAACATCGACTGTGTCTTCCTTCACCTGATGTAAAAAAAAAAAAAAATCAATTTCATGAAATGCTCCTCAATTTTTTTTCTGTAATAACATTTAGCAGTCTCAAGTTTCTGGTGGACTATCTTAAGCGCTCACTAACCTGCTGGAAGCGGGACACAGGATGGGTGAGCATCAGATCCAGCGTGGCGTTGTATTCAACTAACGGATGGTGCTGGTAGTGCCAAATGAGCTCCACTACCGAGCTGAATGTGAGGGGGTCCGAGAAGCCGTACTTCCCATCACGGTGGTAAATTTTAATGAGCTTGTTGTGCCCAGCTTTCCTGCAAAGGAGAGCCAACAAAGTGCAAAATTAGATTTTCAATGTTAAATATAACTGATGTCTGTGCATGCACTCCACTGGGATAATTCACTTTTCATCTGCATACCTTAATGTTAGTGTAAAGTCGCCTTGCAGCTTTGTGGATGCATCACGCACCAGGAAGGAGCCATCAGGTGTGTCTCGGAGTTTCTCGTTTACTTCATCCCTGAGGGAAAGTCAGTTAACGTTAATGATGAAACGGACTCATGCATGACATGAAACGACGTGTGAGAGACAGATGTGAAGAAGAAGATGTAAAGACACTTTACCTTGTTATGTCTCCCCAGTACCATTCAGCGTCTTGTAGCGAGTACGCAGGTGGCGCAAGGCAGTTGTTGTTGATGGTGGAAGACACTGGCTTTGTTGACCTGGGTGGGAGAGCTGCAAGTAGAACGGACACGACAAAGAAAAACATAAGTACGGCATGACAATTTCTTTATGAATTCCTCAGCAAGGATTGATCTAAGTGAAGAACTGCAAAGAATACAGCTGTAACAGTATGAACATGGCAGTTAAGGATGTGTGTGCATGTAATGTAAAGGAAATAGTGTCACACCCTCTCACCCCACCACCCCCTCCATGTTAGAGGCTGTCATGTTCCATGAACAAGCCCAGACATGTTTCCAACAGGTATCACTTGCTAGATCATTATCAACATAACTAAGTGTGATCAGCAATTAGGAAGGACATGTTGCAGTTAGTGGAGCATGTAACATGTTGTTTATTATTATTCTGAATGTTCTCAGAGTTATGTTTTTAATCACATGCAGCTGTTTCTAAGTAGACAAAAGTCAGATCTGTAAACTCTGCAGCCGCCTTTGGCAATGTCCTGAATGTGAGTTGTATTAAAAGCACTAAGTACACCATAAATTATTTTTTTAAGGTTCTTGGACCACTGCTGCAATTTTATAATCATTGCACTTTTACAGATCCTCATAAGTTTTCCATCAACGTTACAGGAAAAAAAAAAGTCTGGCCTGAAGACTAAGCGTTTTCCTAAAAATGAAAAAGAAGGGCAAACCGCATCAAGAGGAGGTAAAGGCGATATATTTCACTGCAGGACAAAAGTGCCTTTCATGAGGCAGTTAGGGAGAATACAAGAGCACCCTCAGAGAGGAGAAAATGTGGGTTTCTCCCACCATCCGCTCTCCTCTTTTTCTGACCTTAAAATAAACAAAAGGCAGGTGCAGCAGCAGCAGTGGCAGGCACACACGAAAAGCTGCGGCTCCTGAACTCAGCAAAATTAAATCTGCACACCTTCCCCCTGCTTTCTGCCTGCTGCCAAGAAACTACAGGCTTCCAAAAACACATATGCACATACCACAACAGAGAGGAGCCACAGAATTTAGTATAAAACTAACAATAATAAAGAACGTCAAAGGTGGAGGTAGAGTTTTATAATTGCAATTCACCTTTATTATCAATTCAGATGCAAAGTCCATAGTATTAGTTTAATTAATTCTAACACGCAGTTCTGTGCAATTCCAATGAGCTGAAGTGGGGGGGAAAAATAGAATGGGATATTCACTTAGATGAGACAATAGCCTGCAAGTGCTAAAGTGTTATGACAATGTAATAACGCCTCGGTCAAATGACAAATGTAAATAAAAAAAAAAAAGATGGACTGTTCGTGAGTTGCCGGAGTTAAGTCATGAGACGAGCTGTCTAGTCTGGTTGCCTCTAGCCTACTTTCAGAGCTAGCGCACAAATTACGCACGGCTGGCTGCAGAGGAGAACAAAGC
>JAPTMW010000010.1:5072459-5086476 GCA_029822955.1 Ostorhinchus angustatus
CAGAGCACAGGAAAGGTCAGCATCCATTTACTAACATCCAGTCAGATGTACTACTGCTTTTCCTGTTGTGTAAACATACACAGACTAGTCCTATAAGCTCCTGTGTGAGATTAGCGTTTCCAAGTTTGCTGGTCCACTTGTACTTGTACTTTCAGGGATCTGAGTTTAATTAATTAAAGTGTCTTAAAGTCTTGAACATGACCTTGCTCAGGCTTTATAAAGTAGCATTAACTTAAGCTTGTATTCTAAATGTTATTAGAGAAAAAAATTTGTTTGTAATCGTAGTGCTTGAACCTGTAAATTTTCAGTTCAGTACTGCATGGATTATGAAACAATTACATTAGATTAGGTTGCTAGCTTTAATGTGTTGAAAATGAATAATTCTTGCATGAGTTGAAGCCAGTTTTAAAGAAATTTAAAGGCTTCAATCATGCCTAAATTATGAAAATAATTCCTGTGTGCAAATATTTAACCACCAGATGGCAGCAAAGCCATTTGTTTTAGATTGACTTCCCTCTTTGAGAGGCCTTGAATAGATTCAAAGCTGTTATAGTCTAAGTAAAAATACTGTCACTCATATCTTTTTGACAGCAGTTACACACAGAGCTGGAAGTTTTTCCTCTGGGAAATCTTTGAATTGGAATCAAAATGTCCAGTGTTCTATTCAAGTGATCCTGTAGACTTTCACAGTCAGGTGCTGTTATAACTTTGACATAGACAGACTTTGTCTTTCAGATTTACAAGTATGAGGAGAACTATGTCTGACTGTGTTTGGATACTATCTTTACATACAGCACAGTACTACACTTAATGTTGAAGCTCCTCAGTGAGACTGAAAGTGGCATCCAGTGCTTTATTTAATAATTATTGGGTACCCAGTGGCATAGCAATCAGTCTTCAAGGCATCCTCTGTACTATAAATGACTTTCCTGTTTATTTCAAGTGCTACATTCCAATATTTGTATTTGACCCAAGGAATGATGTGTAAAAAATTGTCTCTCACATTCAGCTCTGTTGTTCCTTTGCAGAACTTTTCCAAGAACATCTTCGCCATCCTTCAGTCAGTGAAAGCCAGAGAAGAAGGCCGGGCTCCAGAGCAGAGACCAGCCCAGAACACTACTCAAATGGTAAGGACCACATTCCCCACTGGATACTCTGACAAACTAATTTGGTTTCTGTAATGAATATTAGCCCCTATTCATTCATTTGGTTTGACCCAATTCAATAAATGAGCAAAATCAAGTAATTTCAGTATCTGTTCATTAGAATTAAGTAAATTGATTGGTTGGGCAAATTTCCATTTCAAGTACTTTTCCACAAGCAAAATAAATTGGACATCAAATATGATCACTGGAATACCAAAGTTAACTCTCAATGACCTAAACAGCCACTGTCAACTAAGAGCATCTGCTGATTTTAAGAAGATTTTAAGGTTATAAGTGTTGAACCACTTATCCTGTAGTACTATATGTTTGAGAAAATGTTTTCAGACACCCTTATAATTTGACACAATCAAAAATTGTCATGTAATATTCGCAGATAAAACGTTTCAAAAGTTGTAGCTGCAACAGACAGACACAAATGCAAATGATTATTTTTCTTTATTGTTAATAGGAAAGAATATTAAAACTAAACTCTTGGCAATTTCAACATATGTCCTTAATGTGTTTCGTTATTTTGCTGAAACATCAAGTTTTGACCTTGATGGAACAGAGCATGTGCAGAAGGGAGCATGTGGGTTTGGAGAATAGAACAATACTGGGCAGAGTTTAATGATGTAAGAGGGTTTCTTAATGTACATCATAAATAAACGGGATGTTCAAAACATTTTTCCCATACTGTGCATTGAAGTAATTCAGCTAAAATGTAGTTTCTCAGTTTTTCAGTGTCTTATTTGGACCTTCAGAGGCTACATAGTAAACATGAAAACACCATCATCTTCTGCAACATTGATTTACTAATAAAACCCATTTAGCTTGATAAACGACAGTGGTTGTAGACGGATGTTTTTACGTCTGGTTTGTTGAAAAAGTCTGTTTTGATATAACCTTTGATTTCTCTAATCTTTTAAGAACAGCTACATGATCAGTAAATTAAATGCAGGAGAATACCTGATTTTCACTGAAAATGCAGAGGATGATATGACAAATGGTGATGAATCATTTTTGAAAATATTAATGTAGATCAGAAAGTAAGTGGAAGTAGCCACAAAAGTAGTTGTAGGTCTTGTAAGGGTGAAGAGTGTATTGAAAGATAAGTAGTAACATATTTGTTGTTTGTTCTTGTCAGCAGGATCCGTCCCTGAGGAACAAGCAGCCGGTCCCAGCTGCCTACAACAGATACGATCAGGAGCGATTCAAAGGAAAAGAGGGTGAGTTTGAGTCCTGCTCCTGTGGCCAGTTTTAGTCTTGACTGAATGTACTGAGCGAGTTTAGATGGATTTTCTTAAAATATTAAAAGAGCAGACTCAAACATGATTCAATGGAATTTGATGTCACCTTCAGAGATCGTGAGTCACACGCCTAAATACAGGATATTTCACAGGTTAAAAATAGACCCATTTGTTCTTCTAGTAATATGTGGCTCATTTTTTTTCTGGTCTCAGAAACGGAGGGTTTCAAGATTGATACCATGGGCACCTACCACGGCATGACCCTGAAGTCAGTGACGGTAAGAACAAAGCTCTGTTTTGTTTGGGGTTTTTTTTTCTCCCACCACCTCACACCACCAGATAGTTTCATAAGCCTCTGTGTGACTGGATGACTCCTGTATGTATGTTTAGTATTTGTTGATGCTTATTTGAATTCAGAGTTTTTTTAAAAGCATTTTTCAATAATTTATTTATGAATTCTGGTGCCAATTGTGGCAAAATTTCACAGAAATAACAATTTCATGAAGCAAATTGTTTTCTTATCTTTAGAATTTTGTGGAAAAACTTTTTAAGCAGCACAGGACAGTGGAAAATAGTCTGGTAGTGAGACGGCTTGTTTCTCATTTGGATTTTTCACTGAAATCATTCATGTGGATATAGCGACAAGTTCCATTTCACCAAAAGATACACAGAAAGCTCTTTTATTAAATTCATTCAAGTCTTGATTACATGGTTTATGAATCTTGACATACATGAATGCAAACTTCAGCTTGTCTACATGGTAATATAAACAGTAGACACATTGTTTTCTGAAGAATTTCAGTTGGTATTAATAATCACATTTTTCATTTCATTAAAAGCACGAGGAAGAAATCATATTGGTCAGTTTCATTTCACCATCATAGAGATAGAATTTGTACCACCGCAGAGAGGAAAGTGTTTTCTTGCTGCTTTTTTAGAGACCATCTTGGTAGAACCATCTTCTACCATAGGTTTGTCTGGTATTAGCTGCCTGCCACTTGGTAAATACCAGAACTAATCACCATCATATTTCCTGTCAAGTTCTTCAACATGGCACACCTTTTTATGTTCCATTCCAAACTTATTATAACTGTTGGCACTGGAGTTGTCATAAGACAGTAGGTACTTAAGTAACAAGACCTCTATATAACATCGTCAAATGTAATTTGGCAACCTTGGTTGTAATTTAGACATAGTATGAGTATAAAATCCAAAAATATTATCCTTAGGCTACACTGAACACCTAACTAAAGATGTACTGACTAAATGCAAAAGATTCCAATGCTGATCTTAATCTGCTTAACTTGAGCTTTGATCATGTCTATCGTCACACTGAACCGATGGTATCAAGCTTCTGAAATCATATTCTGCCAATGTTTGTGATGGTTAGTAGTCCAATTCAGCAGAGAACTTGTTATTAAGATGACATAAGATGTTAAAAAAATGATCAGAGGTTGTTGATTGTGTGTATTCACCATGAGCTCGGAATCTTCTGTCTTTAGTCAGAATAACTTTAACGTACGCAGACTGTGAGCAGAGTGGATTTTCCATGGAATGTATTTTTCGAACTGCTTATACCACCGGTGCATGTACAGCGTAGGGCTGAGTCACAGACAAAACAAGATGTTGTATGACTGTGCTGTGGCTTCATCTTATCAGCTCAGAGAAGCACTGGGAAATGTTTCTCAGTACTTGTGAAATGTGGAAGTTAACAGCAGCATACTATTGCGCTCTGTAAGGGATAAAGGTATGATGTTGACAGGGTGATGGGAAAGAGGGAGTAAAACAAATGATCACACTTTGCTTTTTCAGATGCGTCCACACATCTTGATTAAGGTTATCTGGTGATGACTGGTTGGTGCATCTGTCGCCATTATTTTATAAAATATAATATCTTAGGAACAGCTTGAAAATTCACATTCACTTACATTCAAGGATGAATTGTAAAAAAATCAGTGACCTCACAAAATCTGCCAAAACTTAAGATTTCTGATTATTGATGGGCACATCTGATTGGATGCACAGCTCTTTTCATTCTCAGGAAAGCATGGGACAGGCACCAATAACTACACTGAACTCAAAACGAGACAGCCAGTGTACCACTGATTTCCTGTACGCTACACTAATTTAAATTAAACAATATAGGCACTCTCTGACCCGTTTTTTGGTAAAACAGCTTTGTACACTTAGCCTATGAATAGAAGACTAGGCTATTTGTAGATGTACTCTGCATTTCTCTGAACATGTACAGTACTGTGCAAAAGTCTTTAGCAGCCTTCAGCGTTGTTTCCACTGGGTTGTATAGGGCTCATGTCTTTTTCTAAGAACAAATAAACAGGAAGTAAGTGCACGGTATTGAAAGACATGCACAAAAAAATCTGCACTTAACAGTTTCTGCAGGTAAAAGCAGTTTTTATTTTGAGTAAATCTTCAACTGCCTTGGGTCGACTTTCTAGATGTTAAAAAATCTCGTTATATTGCACACCTTCAGAATATTCCAGAGGATTTTATGGTCTTTTTATCCTTTTCACTGTCCAGATAATCTCATTTAGCTTCTGAAATGCATGACTGCATATATGCATTTGTCAGTTTAAATGCACAAGTAGAATGTACAGTGAATTTTTAAACGCTGTTAAAAACAAAAATGCATTTATGAAAAAAATATGAAAAGTATTGTTAAAGAAAACATCCACACAGTTGAAGATTGAATTAATCCAAATGGAGGTCATGCTAAACTGAATACTGGCTTTACCTGCAGACACTGGTTTGATTTTTGTGGTTGTGTGTATGCTCAATTCAATACAGTGTACTTATTTCTGCATATTTCTAGTTGAAAATAAAGACACACATTGCACCCCTCCAAAAGCAACAGTAAAGGTTGCCTGTAACTTTTGAACAGTATTGTGCATCACCTACATGCTGCTTCTGTGCCTGGCCTAGCGTACGTTATATGTTCACTGTAGCCACAAGGTTCTAAAAAGCAGACCCTCCTATATGTTATCTGCTTCAGTCTCTATAAACTAATTTCAGGGACTATTTCATGCCAATGTGAAGAACTTTAATGGTGCCATACCCTGACTGCTGTAATTTAGACACCGTGTGTGCTTATAGAAAAGTTATACAATTGGTATTACAGTCTTAGCTAAACAGAACACACCAGCGTATTCTGAAAACATGAAGCTCTGCTCACAAACTTCCCAGTGATCTGACTCAAACATTTTAATCTGTTTTCATAAATTGGAAAGACAAATCTCAGTTCTTACACAGCTGGTTCTTTGATATGTGCAAAGAGATCCATCCAACCTTTATGATCACCAGTTAAAGTTTTCGGTCCTTAAGGTGGTTTTTCTACATGCATTCTGTTCGAGTGTGGCCTCCCAGCTCTCTCCTTATATGAGTTGATGCAGGCGTTGTGCTTGTTGATCTGTAGATGATGCCAGTATTTCAGTAGTTCATTGGGATGAAACCCATGTGAAGTTATCAGATGGCTGTACTTACAGCTAGAGTAAGACACGCGCCAGTGGTTGAAAAGGAACTCATTGGGTGGTGGTGTGGGCTCAATTCCTAGCTTGGCCAGGCATATTCCCACAAACACGTCCTCCAGATGCAAAAGGCGGACGCTGAGGGATGCTCCATAGATTTTCCCAGCCAAATCTCCTGAGAACACATAGCCGGTCCCAGAGCAGAAGGTGGGATACTTGTCTCCTGGGTACAGTTCAGGGGGCATGTACCATTTGCTGTTTTTATTCCGATTAGGTGCGAAACCTCTCATGTTATTGCCTGTGAAGTAGTTCTTCTTGGGCTTAAGCTCTGGCTTAAGCAGCTTCTGTATGAGGTACTCGGTGTTGACAAACATATCACTGTCTGTCTTCATGACATAGCTCGCCTGTGGGCAGTGCATTGCCACCCAGTTCATCCCCATCAGTGTCTTCACGGTCAGGTTCTTGTAGGAATCAAGAAAGTCTTGTTGAATTATATCATGGTGTCTACGACTCTCTGCTTCCAGCGTTCTTTGCTGTAAAATTCCCAGCTCACCTTCAGTTTTTCCCAGTAGAAACAGTCTGATAAATCCTGGATAAGGAACAGCACTCTCATTCCCCCAGGTCTGGCGTATGGCATTCCTCGCCTCTACCTGCCGCGCCTCAGTAGCTATCAGCAACACCAGAAAAGGTGGAGGTTTGCCCTCAGCACATTTGTCTTGTTCATTGATGATAAAAGGGAAAGGCCCCTGTGTTATCTCACCACTGAGGGTCACCTCGTCTGTTTGGCTAGTGTTAGCTGTCAGAGTGTTGTCAAGTCCTGGCTCTCCCTGAGGAGAGATAACACCCTCCTTCTCATGAGAGCTGATGTTAGCATCAGCCTTGAAAGTTGCCTGAGGAACCGTAACTAGCCGCCACGTTGTATGGTGAGAACTTTTGTTCCATTTGGCTTTAGTGGTATGTAGTCCACCTCCATACACCACAGGATGGCCCCGCCACCCTGGCAGGCCCGTGAGCCTCGGTAGCCACACCTGGTTGACCAAGAAGACCAGTAAACCCAACAGGGAGAGCAGATAAAGAAGTTTAGCTGTGTGTGTACAGCAGTGGCGGCGTCTCCACTGCATGGCTCCGTAGGCAAAGCAGCTGTGCTGGTGCGTTTGGACAATCCTCAGCCTTTATACCTGAAGGCAGGCAGATTTACGTACTCGACTTCAACCCAATTTTCTGGTGTGATAATGCAAATCCTCACGAGCCAAATGTCACTGAACCTCAGGTGACTACCTGGAAGACAAAGGACAGAGGAGAATATGAGCAAGAATACAAGACATGTATTATTCAGTCAAATTCACAGGTTTTCCTACCTTATCTCCACAGAAAAAAGTTGGTTTTTCTCATTTGTTTTTGTGGACTTTTCCTTGAGAGGTATTTTCTTACCCTTGCCTGAGAAGGGAATTGTGTGTGTTTATCCTTGCCTGTAATTTAATGCATTTCAACTTGAAAATTTTACACAAATGCAAAGTCTCAGTTTCCGTTTTCCTCAATGAAGGTTTAGATTTTGGATAAGAATCCAGATCTTGGTGATAACAATTTTATATCAAGTTTCCACCGTGTTTGGGAGCCATTCATGATGGTATCGACAGTAAAATCACATCCACTCCTCTTTGAGTAACATCACATCACTCTTGAGAGAAACGTGAACCCAAATTCTTTGTAGGACTTTAAAAGGGTTAAGAAATTGATTTTGTAAGACAAGTTTCTTTTAGTGTATGGATGTGATAGTTGAACTATTCATTGTGGTGGATATGAGCTGAAGGTGCATCGTCTGGAGTCACTGATTGTCTGGTCAAGTTATAACAATTTGTTTGTCATTCATTTTTTGCACTTGTAGTTCTACAGATTCCTAACGGCAAAAGTTTATTTTTATTAAGCCAAGAGTTTATTTTGCTTCTGATAAGAGTTAAAATACTGTATATAAGCAGCATATTTCTATATGCCTGATGCTCAGCAGGTGTTAAAACAAGACTGACACATTTTTTTCACAAGTTACTTTATGTTCATATCGTACACATGACTTATTTGTTTACACTTCTTACTGTTGACACGTCTTTTTTTTTTTTTGCCGTTGTGTAGTATCGAGGCTAGAACTAGAAGCGGTGTGTGTTCTTTCACGTTTTTACTGAATTACACACTACCCTCTTAAAGGACCCCAACAAGACAAAGAGCGGTTTGTGAGAGCTCACAGAAGCACTGAGGAGACGTATGTTAGCTCTCCTGCATACACTGACTGAAATAGAAAGAGGAGTTGAAAAAGGCACACCCTTCATATCCTGTATAGCATTCAAAACAGATGTAGATGACATTTGAGATTTAATTACAGAAGATGTATGGCATTGATTATTTCTAAAATATTTCCTGCATTGATTTGAGTTTGGATTTCGGTGTTTACATCCTGTACTCACCTGAATTAATCCAAATACGTCTCTCTGTCTGGTTTCCATCATTGCTCGATATGATCATTTATAATCCTCACACTTGGTTTGACTTTCCTTCTCGGTCTCTGCTCATCCTCTGCTGCTTCATACAGTTCAGGCTTCATGGCTCAGGTCCTCAGCTGTTTCCTTTCTAACTGGTGACAGATTTTTTTTGGGGGGGGTGAATCTTTTGACATGTGGCTATTTGTCAGTTAGTTAAGAAACTGCATCCTCTTGCAGACGCATGCATGGGCATTTGGATAAGTAGAGAGCATGTGTCCGAGTTCCACTGTTGCAGCCCTCCATCTGCCTTGGCGCATTGTCCCCAGAGGCTTAAATGCTAACGGTGCTGCTGCTGCTGCCTCTGGCCAAAGGGTGATAGGACTCGGTAGCTGGTGGTTAACAGCAGCTCCGGGTCCGTTCACAGTCCTCGTTTGTCATTCCCGTGTATATCACAGCAATCGTAAGTACAGGGGGTCCATCTGCGGATGATGCACAGCCTTGCATGTCTTCATTTCTCCAGCTCTTCATCTATTTTCGTGGCGGTCCTTGCTTATCCTCGCCCCCCCTCTCCGATTCACAACCGCTCATGCTGACTCCCCTTCTCCCGTGTGCTTCTCTGTTGCATTTCGTTTCCATCCCCCCCACCCCTTTTCACGCTGCTGCCCCTCACGCTCTGGTCTGCGCCGACAATGTGTTTTCTGCAAGAGCGCTGGGGAGTGTGAAAGCAGCGGGGGAGGAGGAAGATGAACAGGACGTAGCTCTGTGAGTTGAGCGTTCGTTCTGAAAGGCAGCTTCAGGCTTTGTGGCACTACGCTCTCCCACCACGTCATGCCGTCTCTGCTGCTGTTGCTGCCTGCTCCGTTACTGGGAAGGGGGGCTGGGCTCGTGACCTATTTGTATTCACGCCCACTCTCCAGAAAGAGGAATAAAGCATTATCTCTGTCTGCTGTGCCAAGACAGAAGATGTGTCACCACTTCCACAAATCTTACTTAAGAGCAGCGCTGATGGCCCAATCGTCTAGTTACACCTCAGAAGTAAAGGACCTGTTACAATCTTCCGTGTGTGCCAGTCCTTTGTATTGTGAAATGATTGAAACACCTTTAATTAAAACGCTGTTTCACTTATGCACAGCATAGCGTGCAGTGGCATAGCTTTGATATTCGTGTATTGTCATTTAAATTTCGCTGCTCCGTTAATAGGAGTTTGGGGGAAGGGGAGGGGGCTGCTTGTTTGCAGTGTCTTCCACAGGCATTTATGATCCCTGTAGGTCCACTGAGCCCACTTTGATAGGTCTGCTGCATTACATGACTTTTAAAAATGGAATTGTTACTACTGATTAATGGCAACTTCAGAACAATGAAATGCTGTGCAGCGGCTGTGGTGATGACTCTGTCCACATGATTTGATTACAATTTACACACAGTTATCAATGCATCTCTAAGTATCACATCCTCTGTTTTTTGTATTTCTTCATGTTTGCTCTAAGTGCAAGCAGTTGTGTAAATCTGAAGGGGTTTTTTTTGTTTTCTTTAGAACATTCTGACTGTTATGACCCTGGGTCATAATTTCTGAATGTGTATTTCTCCCCCAGCCCTATAGGGGCGCTGTGTTTTTTCTTTGTGTTCATTTCCAGGAAGCTGCTCATTGGTAGAGCCACAGATCAGCCCAGATGAGCTGCCATTTAAAAATGGCTGTGGACCCAGCAGCAAGCTCTCTCTCTGCTCTCTGCCAGCTTCCAACTGTGGACCTGTGTGTTTTGATTGCCAGCTTTGTAGTTTAATCATGTCTTTAGTATAGCTAGTATTATGTTTTTTAGAAATAGATAGTCAGTGATAGTTGTAATTGTAAATTAGTAAATAGTAGCTTTTGTTCGTTAATATAGTCCTTAGTATTGGTAGTGGTGAGTGGCTCTTTTTGTTGTACCTTTTTTCTCCTGTTTTGGTTCAGGGAGTTTTAAGTTGGTTATTGTATTTTATTTTGAACATTAGTTTAGGAGATGAGACTTTTTGTTTGGAAGAAGTTTTTGTTTGTTGTTTTGTCTGAGCACTCCCCTATCCTCTTTAAGTTGTAAAATAAATAATTGTGAATTTTGATTTTTGGACTGGCTTTGTGTGAATTGGGAGCTGGGAGAGGTCAGACCGAGCACATTATGTACATCCTGGTACACCCCTAGGCCAGGACGAAACATGACTGAAATTCTGACTGATCAATCAAGGAAAGATTTCAATATCAGCTGAGTAACCCACCTCATTACATACACATTATTATAAGAAACACAATGGAAAATGAATACAGACTGGGTTCATGATGATCATGTGGAGATACGACTTTGATTTGACAAATTTACACCATTTTGAAAGACAAAAGGAAGGGTAGGGTTAGGTCATCATTGTAATAAGTCCATTTGTCTGTTACTGCTCTTTTTTTTTTGTCTATGAAGAAGGACATGCATGTAAATGCATCATGAAAAACTGAATTACAACGAATAAGAAGAAAGGTTTATGCATTCATACTCAGCAGGTGAATACTTGCATACATGGCCGTACTGCATAAGCAGTGGCTACTTCCTGCTCCCTTTCGGGCACAACAGTTGCTCTTTTTTTATTTTTGTCTTGTTTTGTTTTTCCCTATGTTTTGTATTATCTTTGAGTCTGAAATAAATGTTACTGATACAGAATTTGACACATTTTGCGATTGCCCACAGGAGCCTCCAGCTTCCCTCAGATTAACCCCTGGATTCCACTGAGGAACAGCTGCATTATGTTGCAGCATCATTGCGGGCTCTGAAAACCCCTCTGTGTGGCTTGAAGTCCTATAGAGGACTAAACAGAACCGCTTTGGAGCCATAATGTGGTAGAGCTGCTCCCAGTGGAGTTGGGGGATGGTTGTTGTCAACTTTGTGACTATTGTGAGATGAGTTTGTTTATTAGGCATCATATCATTCTGTTGTTGCTGCACATCACAGATTTCCCTCATATTGTGCCGGCTTACTGTCTGTACAAACTACAGTATTTATTTTAAAGCTGAGCATCTCTTGTTGCAGAGTACAATATCACTGGAAAGGAAGCACAGCTGCTCAGGCCGCTGCTGAGCTGCAGATAAGCAGTAATTGACAGTGATCCTGCAGTACTGCTGATAGACTCTGCCCTGCAGCTAGTGGGAAGGCAGGAAAGATAAAATTGATGTTCATCAAGTGTCTTTGGGGCACACTGATGGGTTTGGGCGGCATTGTTTTACTTGCCTTATTGTAACAGGAATTACAATGACTAGAGCACAGGGGATCTCCTTATTGTGTGTGTATATATCATACGGCGCCATAGGAATTAAGCATTTCAGGCAAAAATTTTGGATGAAATCATCCATGTAGCATGAGCTAGATTTGACATGAGATGGAAATGTTTAATAAGCTACTGTAATGGGATTATCTGTGTCTCTGGTTGGCCATGTTGATCTTGTTTTTTAGGGGGGGCGTTTTCATGAGTGGTCGGTGAATGTGGTTTCACTATAGAAGCTGCTGCCTTGAGGAACTGTAGGATGGCATTATCTTTCTTCCTTTTGTAGGATGGATGGTCCAGTGTATCCATGCTAAAGGAAATACAAAAGGAAGCATTGAGGCACCTTTCCTTAGCATTTAGTGAATTCGACCGGCTGTTATCATGTCAGCTGCTTAGATACAGTACATCAGAGTCTTTTCATTCAGATCTAAGTAAGAAGGACTATTTGACCACAACACAAGGTTCCTACTGTCTCTCAGGGTGACACATAAGCCTGAGGAAATGGCATTGGATGATGGATTACTGCTCGACTGTGGCCCCAAATGCAGCCAACTTTTAAACAAACGTCCCACCCCCCCTTTCCACCGCAAACACACACACACATACACGGGCACACATTTACTTCTCAGTACGGAATCAATCAATAGTGGCCTGGAGGCAGTGGAGGATGAGTAACTATCAGCAAAGGAGCCTGCTTTCAAGGAGAATTTGATCAACATAGTTACAGGTTATTTCGTTTTTTAACAGGAAGGAGCTTCTGCACGGAAGGCCCAGACACCAGCACTGCAGCCTGTCCCTCGTCCAGGTTAGTAGAAAACTCAGCATTAGAAACGAAATGGTGGTCATGTGACAATAACTGTAATTAGATATATAATGCAATATTGTTGACTAATAAAAACAAGACTAAATGTAGTTTACAAAGGAAAAACTGTGATAAAATATCTCTTCATTTTTGTTAATGAGAAGAGATGAATTGATGTTATAATTTTTAGTTGTGTTGCTAAGATACAGATGCAACTGCAATGAAATTGTGAGGTCTGCAGGTTGCCAGATGTTTCGCATTCAGGCGGTTCGCCTCCTCTGGTTCGCACCTGAAGTCTGTACGGTTTGTCTTCTGTGTCATGCTTCAAATGTCCAGGGTCCGAAAAGACCTGCCCGGGTCCGAAAAGACCTGCCCAGGTAGAGTGCTGCAACCTGAATCGAATCAGATGGGCCCCAACGCATTGGGTTCGGACAGAAATATGGAGCCTGAACTGCTCTACCGCATGCAATTGATTTATTTTACTTGAGCAATTTCAGCTGGAGGCACCAATACTGCACTTCACAGCCCATCACTTCTCGTCACTTGTCATTTAGTCTGCTTCTCGTCCCCACTCTACCTGGCAACATGCAGAGTAAAGTTGGGAGTTTGCAACAGAGACCTGTATGGGATTTATGTGAATACGAAGGCGAGGAAGATAAGATATGAAAAAAAACTAAGCGTTTAGAAAAAATGAAAAACTAGCAAACCTGCTCTAAAAACTAATTAAAACTAACTGAATTAGGAAAAAAAAGTCAAAACTATCTAAAACTAACTATAACGAAAAATTACTATTATAACCTTGTTTTGAATTGCCATGTATTTCTTAGTTGTTTAACATCTACCTGTATTGGGATGTAATTTCTCTCTCGATCAAAAAGAAAACGAACCGTTCATTTTCATCTATGAATAGCGATGGAAAAGTCTGGTATGTGTGACAGATGTAAACCATTTGATAGTCACTTGACTAGATGACTGTAAACGGCTGTGAAGAGGACTACAAGAACATGCACTCATGGCTCTGTATCATAGAACAGTACAGATGTGTGCACTGGTAGATATTTGGATGTAGTGTTTCCACGGGGCCTTACTTATCTGCTCCATATTTGGGTCATGTAGACGATGCCTTAGATTATTAGATTCTGTAATTTCCCAGTTTGGGATAAATAAAGTACATCTATCTATCTATTAGAGCTAGATTTTCATGTGATTTGGTGATTTATTTTTATTTTTTTAGTCCAGCTGCCTATTAAATTGACATGGTTCGGGTTGCAGTCCTTTAGATTGTGTTATTATTTTCATCTGACATATGAAAGTATTTTTTTATGTTTATTACACCATCGATTTTTTTTATCGATTAATCGGATAAATGTGTGTGTGGGGGGGTGTCTTTCTCTAGCGCCACTTGTCTGAGTGGTGAGAGATCGTGTGAGTGAGATTTTTATGCACTTGCCCGCCTGTTACTTATGCATCGTAACTATTTACTCATAATTCAAGCTAAATTGCATTACCTTGTTGAAGCTCCGACTCCGAGTTCACTTGGAGAAGTGGTATTCACGTGTGGATGTTTTCTTTTCAAGTGCTGAAGCATCGTAGA
>JAPTMW010000010.1:5117453-5128705 GCA_029822955.1 Ostorhinchus angustatus
CTGAGTAATGACACCAGAAAGGTGGTTTTGAGCGCTGGCCCTTTAAATGCAAATGAGCCACTTCACACCCCACCCCCCTCCAAGTTGCAGACTGCACTGCTCTGTCCCGTTCAGCCAATTGAGTTCATTAATGTCAACCACTGAATAAATCCAGAATTATTTTGATAATCATTTTGAGTATTTTTTGACGAAAAAAGTTAAAAATTCTCAGAGTTCAGTGTCGTCAGTGTGATTATCTTCTGGTTTCTTCCTTCTTTTTTGACATTATACTGAAAATGAGTGCGTTTTTATCAAATAAGGTATCTGAATGCATCATGTTGTGCTTAGGGACACACCATTTCATTATTTTATGGCATTTTGCAGACCAAACGATTACTGATTAACTGAAAATATAATGAGCAGATTAACTGATTGTGAAAATAATTGCTAGTTGCAGGTCTACTTGTGGTTCTGCAGACGTGCCTCACATCCGGATCTCCTCGGGGCAACATCAAGCAGTGGGCAGAGTTAGACTCAGACGGATGGTGAATGTTACTGTTCAATAAAATATTCTGCAGCAGGAGGACGTGAACATCAAACCTCATTGGACCGACCTGTAGGAGCTGCCATGACGGAAACTCTGACCACAGATGCTGCAGAGGTGAGGCTTCTCCCCACTGTGGATCCGCATGTGCTCCCTCAACGTTGTCCTGTTGGGAAAAAAAAAGCATCCTATTAAACATAAACACAAAAAAGCAGCATATGCCAGAATAAAGGTATGTTTTTATCCAGGACGTACCTTTCCCTTACTGATTTCCCACAGACAAAGCAGGTCCATTTCCTTTTGCCTCCATGTGTACATTCAATATGCCTCTTTCTGTTTCCTGTGTCATTAAACTGTCGGCCACAGATGTCACAGGGGAAAGGACCTGGAAATGAGATCGGAAACTTGTAATGTTACTGTAAAAATAGCAAGAAATATTGAAATTTAAGAATTAACCCATAAAGACCCAGTGCTACGTTTATGGCCGTTCCAAAATATATTTAACTTTTCTTAAGTGGTTTATCAGCATTTATTAAGACATTATCCTTTGTATTTTGCTTTTTTTTTTCAGTGAACATCAGGTGTTTTCCTGCATTTAATTCACTGATCATGTGGATGTTCATAAAAGCTCAGGTTAAGTTGACGGTTATTACAACAAAAGCAGAGAAAACTGAAGAAAAGTGACATTTTCAGCAAAATATATCATTAAGTGAACATAATGAGTGTGTCCATCCATTGTCATTGATCCAACTCCATGGGTTTTACTGGTGAATCAATGTTGTAGAAGACAACGGTGTTTCCATGGTAACTACGGAGCCTCTGAACGTCCAAATGGGTCATATCTGATGACTATGACAAGATGACAAACTGTATTTTACACCAATTATTCACATGGATTGATAGGATTTATGGATCAACAGGTATTAAACATTTTACATTTTGGTCATCAATGACTGTTTGGGTCTTTATAGCTTAAATGACAAGTTTAATCTATATTATAAAAGGGAAGTTTGTGTCCCAGGCGTCACACAAACTCCAGAAAGAGCTGACTGCTGCAGTTTAGCATACTACGTCAAGGAAGAGACTAGCAAAAACGGCATGTTGATAGGACCAGTATTTTGGGAGATATTACTAATTTTGGAATACAATAGCCTTACAATCATGTTGCTATACCCAGAATCATAGAATCGTCATTGAAGTGGGTTACCTAGCAACAGATAAACAATAGGGCCACGTTGCCATGGTGTCAAATTTCATGTGCAGAAACAGATATGCCAGCTAGAGGCTGATCTCATGAAATCGCGTTGTATATCATGCCAGTTCTTATGGCATTTGGCGTGCTATACGTACGCATTTTTGTTCTTTCGCGTGTTATTCAACGCCATGTGATTGCGTGTCAATTTAGGCCAAGATCTTTGGTTCACATAACCCTAACCACTTACTCTCAGTGCATGGTATTTGATGTGATGTGAACATACATGCGGAAAGCTTATAATGCATACAGATAACAGATCAATTAAAAGGGGCGTGTATATTTACACGATATCATAATATCACGTTGCCAGCTGAGAGGTTATTCAACTGAAAATGCCAGTGGAATTTACCAAGAAAGTACAGGGATGAACTGTATCAGAGGATCTAGAACACGTGTTTCTCCTCGGATCAAATTTAAATGAGGTTTCTCTATTGTAGTATTTTTTTTTGTATTTAAAAGTGCTTTCCCATTAAAAAAAAAAACAGAAGAGAACTGTTATTAACCTCAAGAAGCTGCTAAAATTACAGTTGGTGTCTGAAGTGGATGCTTTGAAGAGACCAGAGATGCATATTGGAAACTATATTTAGGATGTTTTCCCCATCTTGGTGTCAGACATTCATTTAAGATGGTGAGCTGATACTGTTATATCACTTTCTATTAAACCTCAAGAGTACGGTAACAGGAAAACAGTCATTTTACAGAGCGATGCATCTCCAGTTTCAGCTTCTGTTCGCCATCAGAAAGGGCTGTCTGGTGTTTCAGTGAAGTGGAAAAAAAATCTGTTTATCGAGAGGTCATGTTGAAGGACTTTTATACTGAATTTCTCCTGAAATAACTGGTCTAATAATTAGTTTCTCCTTCCAGAGCAGCACATATTCAGTTTCTGTGTCAATACTCCTGTCTACTTTGTATCTATCATCTACTGGAGGTCAAACACAGACAAGAATATGAATATAACCATAATGAAAATAAGTTAAACCTGTTCAACCCTGGGCCATTTGTTTCTAGTGGGACTCATTTCAATGTAACACAAAACAATGGATTAGCTGATAGCAGAGGCTTCACTCATAGTTATCATCAGAAAACAGCAAAGGCAAAACAAAATGCACTGTCATTTCTTCATAATGTGACCTTTATTTTTGTTTATCTTTGTCTCATTCAGTGAGTTTTAGTGGTAGAGAAATAATACTTGTACTGCTGCATCTGTTTAGTGTTAGCTTAGCGCTGCAAAATTAGTCACATTGGCCTGTTGTTTTATGAAATTACTCGTGATATATACGCTGGTCTCAGACTGTTGGCTTGTTTTAGATATTTTTCCATTTAAATTCTTGTTTGATGTGTTGCTGTGGTAACAGACGGCACTATGGCTGCCTAGAATCGAGTTGAATCGAATCGAATAGAAGCTTTACTGTCATCATATTAGCACAAGGCATCAACATGATGAAATTCAAGGTGCTCTTCAGATCAGTGCAATCAAGCTAATCATAAAAGTGAAAATATACTATACCCAAAATAGAGGTAGCTAAAAAAACAAGTAAAAGCGGCTAAGACAAAAGAAAAGTGGCGAGATAATAAAAAAAAAAACCACATACCTAACAACACTTAACAATATTAAGGCAGATGTAGACACAGCATAATAAGACCTTAATGGTGGTATTTAGGTGAATAAATAAATATATTGCAGATTGCCTACACTATTCATTTAAAGATGTATGTCTCCAGTCATTCCTCACCTAAATGGAACTTTTCTTGGTGCTTCAGTCTGGCAAACCTGGACTTGAAGTACTCATCGCAGAAGGTGCATTTGAAGGGTCGTTCTTGAGTGTGGAGGATCATGTGCTCCTGGAGATGAGGCCTCCGGGTGAAGGTTTTAAGACAAATCTGTATCAGAAAGTTCAAAGAAATCTGAATAAATTATCTTTACATCTTACTAAGAAAATTTCTCTGTATTGTGATGACGATACTAAATAAATAAATACTTTTACAACCATTTATTGATCACATTGCTCATGAATAACCTAAGAATTATACAGAACATCAACTTAGTATTATGTGTGATAAATTTAATGAATGAATAATATAAAATAACAGTAAAACTATTTAATGTCCTTGGTTTTCTACATTTTTCTCATAAGCTAACAAAACAGCTCTCAAAATGAAAACTGAACAATTAAATGCTTTATTTCTCTGATAAGTTTTGATGTTTTGTCAAGAGTCTCACACATAAACCGGAAAAATTGACAAATGGTGCATGTAAAGGCTTTTTGTAATTTATAGCTATTGTTATTTCAGGTACTCATTTGCTATGTTTGTATAACGATGACAATAAAAATGTGACTAAAATTACGTTTCAACATTCAAAATATAACCAGCTCTTACTGCACATTTCCAGCCTTCACTCTTCCTCTTCCTCTTGGCGAGAAACTCCTGAATGTGGTCTGGATGAAACCTGGCAGGACAGAGTGAACACATGAACATCTACTTCACCTACTGTCATCATGGAGATGTAGTGAAGAATGTGGTCTGAATGAAAAATATGGATTTCAAGTAACAAAGGTTTCACGTGTCCTCACCTCCTGACATGCTTGGCCAGAGTTTTCTTGCTGGCATGGAGTTTGTTACAGAACGGACACTTGTGCTCCTTCTTCTGGAAGGGGGCGTCGGAGGCGTGTTTCTTCTGGTGGACGGTCAGATTGGACTTGGTGGAGTAGTGCTGAAGACAGATCTCACACTGGAATGGCTTCTCTCCTGTGTGCACTCTGGTGTGACTTTCATATTTTCCTAAAAAAAAAATTTAAAAAGAAATTCATTTAATGCAGATCCTGCTTTGACACATTTTTGTAACATTGGTATTTTCTCTCAATGAGCAGCTTTATATAAGCATTGATTCAATGCTTATATATTTATTACACTCAAATAGGTCACAGTACTCCAGTTTGCTTGCATTCATTTTAATCATTATAAAAAAAAAAGTATATGTACAGTACTAAATGTGTACTAAAATCCTTGGCCAACATTAGGTTTTTTGACTTAGTTAAGCTATGCATGTATTAAGAGTGATAATTTGCTTTTTTAAATGGAATTATACATTTTAAATCATTTCCTGTGGTCTACATAAACTGTAAATACTATGCTTGGGTCTGAATTCTTCATTAATTTAACTCCACAGGTTCATCTTCAACATTTTCTGAGTAATGGCACCAGAAAGGTCATTTTAAGCGCTGGCCCTTTAAATGCAAATGAGCCACTTCATATCCCACCCCCTCCACTAGTCAACCGTAACCTATTACAACTCCAAACTAACCTTTCTAACTGAGCATGACTTCACTACACTAGACCTTGTTGCGTGCTTCCTACCTGCTCGGTCAAAGGTCTTGTCACATTTTGGACACTTCAGCGTCTTTTTGCTGGCAGTCTGGATGATGACCGGAGCCAGACCCTCAGGATACACCGGACTCTGGGTAGAGCTTCCAGCCTCCACGTCTCCCACAGCCTGAGGCCCCGTCCTTCCTGACCGCCGCCGAGTTGCACCATCCCCTGCTCCCCAAACCTCAATGATTTTTATCTGGACAGCTTCGGCCTCAGTCATTTCGGCTTCCTCATCCTGCTCCTCCTCATCTGCAGGATCTTCAATCTGAGCAGAATCTGACGCCTCGTGGACATGAGATTTGGGTGTTTGGTTTTCAACAACATCCTCACCTGCTTCTTTTACTCTTTCTTCTCCCAGCTCCTTTGGTGTTACAGTTCTTTGTTCTTCATTGGGTATGTTGACAGTATCTTCCACATCATTTCTTTTAGTCAGTGATTTCCTCTTCCGTGCAGATCTCCGCGTATTGGCCGCCCTCGGACCTGATGTCTTTTCTTTCTCAGTTGTAATCTCCTGCTGTGTATCACTATGGTTTTCAACGACATGGTTCAGCAGGACGTTCTCTGAGCTGATCAGGCAACCGCTGAGGTTACACTGAATATCTGATGTGCTCTGGATGTCTGTATTACCTGGTGGTGAGTCGCTGGGGGTCAGATCCACTGCAGGAGACCCTCTAGTCTCAGCCTGGCCTTGTGTTGCACTAACAGGGTGGATGCTGCCTTCTTCACACAGCAGCTTCAGTATGTCCATCATGTCCAAGAATCGAGCTGCTTCCATCAGAGCTGGCAGGTCAGCCTCTGTTATGATGCATTCAGATGTGTACAAAAATCCAAGCAGGTGCTGGAAAACAGAGTCCTCCACGTGGTCCAGAGTCACAAGCGTTGTAGCTGGATTCTTGGACAGCTCAGCGTGGAAGTAGCTGCTCCCATGGGCCAACACCACCTTATGAGCGTAATAGAGCTTCCCACCCACAGACACCGAGACATCACAGAACCTCTGGCGGGTCCGGTCTTCATTCAGGAACTTAAGGAGGTTGTGACTGTGATGCGACATAGTCAGGTGTCTGCTTTGAGAAGCTGGTTCTAGGACACTCGCTGACGTTTTTGAGGCATCGGAGCTCGACACAGTGGCATTTTCTGTGACAAATTCATTACTGGTCCTCACCGGCCTGCTGCGTTTGGGACGCAGAGCAGTAGCAGGCTTTTTCTTCATTGTTGTATTTGATTGGCTACCAATTATTACAACTGAAAAGGAAAAGAAACTGTCATTAAAATTACAGCCTTGCAACATGTCCCTAAATGTTATTATGATAGAAATGTTCATATCAGTCATAATCAATAACTATCACAATAAATGTCAAATCATTATTTCCTTCCAAGGCTAATTTGGGTCCTGAATAAAAGATTAAGTAAGAAACTACACTGTTAACTGTGGATTTTCAGTTATTATTTATGGACAAAAATTACTTGTCAAGAGAACATAGCGAACATTCAAAACAATATTGCAGTGTAGTTGTTTTTCAATGTCAAAATATGCCTATGTATATATTTTTTCCTGTGTTAATTCTATAAATCCTACCATTTGTATTCAATAGCATGGGAATTAAAATAAGTTGCACTGAAATAAAATTCAAATTAAGTTTTTTTTTTTTTCTCAACACAAATATATTCCTTTACTCCACTTTTACTTTGTTCTCATTTGGTCACCATAATCACAGATATAAGTAAAATCAGACAAAACCCTGCACAAGTGCTTATATGTTGTCGAGTTAGTGGAATAGTTTTGACAGTTTCCCCTGCGTGATCTGAGAGATGAAATATCGCGATATAACAGAATACAAATGAGACTTCAGGTAATATATGTGCTATAGCTATGGTATTATTAGCTTGACACTGTGATAAAATGGAAACTATATTTATGATAACACATAATAACTGGGTACTGAAATATACATAATAATGAACATATTTTAGGTGTTTGGGCCATTTTAAGCAGAGACACACAAAAAAACAATGGCAGCTATCGCCAACGTTGCACTCAGTAGACAATGAAGACAGGAGAAAATGAAGCTAGATTCCGTTTTTTGTGCGAAAAGCTGAAGGCAGTTGTATTCTCATATTCGCTCTCCACCTCAAGGACCCCTAACGGTATGTTGTGAGCTGATGGGTGGGCCCCCTCCGAGGAGAGTGTTGACAAACGACCCTTACTGCTACCTCGAAAACTTACAAATACATCGGTATGTTTTGATAATTTCTTACCTTTTAAATGTGTGCTGCATTTCAAAAGCAGAGTATACTCCGGCTGACATTGGTGATGTGCGAAATAAACTAGAAAATACAAATTTTCTGCATATATGTAACGCCCAATCTTCCCATCGTACCAGAAATGTCGGACATCGTAACAAGCCGCTTTCCTATTGGTTGGTTTAGCTTTTGTCCGTTAAAGTGTCTATTTTAGCATTTAAGCAACTGGAATAACCACCAAACTTGTCGTAGAAAATATATATTAGCATTTTTTTGCTATTTATTTCAAAATAAAAAAGTAAAATTGAAATAAACGGAGAGGAATGTTGACGAGCGGTAAGATAGGGGTCATGACAGAGTTCATGGGAATGTTGCATTGTGGGCAATGTAGTCGAAACGCTATTAGCTTACTTACAGTGGTGGAAAAAATGTTTTTAGACACCCCCATGCATTTGTAATACATTACGTTAGGAATATGGAGGACCGAGCCTGCCATATTTAAAAAGAATATATACAGAAATATAAAAATGGCTTGATAAATTCATTTATTTATCTATTTTGTCCTTATTTATATTTTTCCTTCTTTAATTTTTCATCCCTGCATTTATTTTCAGGTATTATATTCAGGTTCAGTCCTCCATATAGGAATCCCTCTTAAGTCACTGACGTCTGCCAAATATTGTTTCATTCTCCAAACCCACATACTCCCTAAGCACATTCTCAGTTCCATCAACTACAAAACTGGATGTTTCAGCAAGATATTGAAACATTTCCATTATTTTCTCCTGTTAATGAAAAAATAAATAAATAGCATCTTTTTGTGTCTGCCTGATGCAGCCACAGCTTTTGAAGCACAAAAAATGTGATTCTGCAAATATTTCATGAGATTGACATTGTGTAAAATTGATTTTTATACATTTATTTGACTCAAACAGGTCACAGTACTTCAGTTTAAAGTCTATTAATTTGATTTCATGTAATGATTTATGTCATTAATATTGCTGTCACTCATTTTAATCATTCTAAAAAAGAATATATATTGTTCTAAGTGTACACAATTAGGTAAACATTAGATTTGTTGGTTCAGTAAAGTTATAATGGCTACACATATATGCCTTTCTCAGTCTTTGTATTAAGCGACAGTCCAGATATATTGGAAATACATACAGCAGTAAATATCTTATGTAATATGATATGTTGGTGTGGGTAATATTTCACAGCTGCTTATAAAATAGTCGAAGTGCACTCAGTTTTAATATTGTACAGCAGTAATTGGAAACATACAAATTAAAATTCATTTGAATTCATCATATATAATTATAAAACACTGACAAGAACCAATTTTCTGCAATGAACATTACATTATTCTGATAATTAACAATATGCACATATATCAGCCTAACTGACTGACATCATATATGGACAAACAAGTATTAAATATAGTGAAATGAAGGCCTTAAAGACAAAAAAAAAAAAAAAAAGAATAAAGTTGAGTTACTTTTCATGATGATTTCTTTGTTTCTATGCACAAACAGGGAATAATTAACTACAAAAATAAATGATCACATCTTCTTCCAAGGCTGAAGACAACATTGTTCTCAACTGTACAAATGTTAAAATAGTACGACTAAAAACAGCAGTAAAACCATTAGTAAGCTTATAACTGAATAATTGAAGGACACCCCATGACAAGACAAACTAGCGTATTTGTCAAGATGCCAGAGGTCTTTAATGACAAAGAGACTTCCCATTATAGATGCAATGACCTCAAAAACTAGGCCTTTGTCCAACCACCTGCTGGGGCCAAAAGTCTTCAACTGAAATACACACTAGTACATGAGTGAATGTATCTGTTTATGCAAAGAGAACTCCAAGATGATCAGAAAATAAGTAAGATAAAACTACATTTTTCAGGAGGTGTGTGCTTTATTGATTTTCGATGTAATATTCTGTAATAGAAGGCTAGAGTTGTAAAATAAATAGAAATTAATCTGCATTTTGTGCTTATGCTAATTGACCGTCTGTGGAAAAACTTATTAACCGTCACTTCAGCTGTCACTTCAGTGTATTTTACTGTTCACACTAGGAAAGATGTGTGCAGTTGCTCAAATTAGCCTCCCAAACTCCTCCCTTTGCCAGCACATTTAATGTGTAAGTCAGTGTAAGTGCATTAGCCTAATCCCTCCTATCTGGCTTGCAGCGCTCCCAGCATTTCACTGAACACACACATGCACTGAGGAATAGGATGAAGATGGAGCTGCACACAAGTATTCGCTGCCTGTTGTTGATATAAAATGAAGATTTTACCAAATATCTTTCAGTTTTGAGGATTTGTAAAGGACAATGTTGACATTCACTGTGCACGTTTGGATATTATGGTTGCTTTATGCAGGTAATCTATGGATGTTTTAATATTAGTAATTGTGTAGGTGTTGTTTCCATAGAATCTTACCTGAGTTTTATTTTTAGAATTATTCTTTCAGCTCTGACGCACAAAAATCGTAGAGTACAATACACAACAGCTCTGTCCATATGCTGTAAATTATGCCATATTTACAGTTTAGAAGCTTTACAAAGAAATTATAACTATCAGCCATTACAGTTACTGCTAAAAAAAAAAAATAATGTAATAAAATGACTGATGTTTATGACTGCAAAAAGAATACATCAATTTGTTTGGTGGTTTTGCTTTAAAATCAGTACGTTCTAGTGTGAATTCCGGTTAAACTGTATAAGTAATGAAAACAGTTCCATTTCTAATTGTATTTTCAACTAGTATTTTGTAATGTATATATTTCTATTATGTTTCAGTGCTGTATATTACTAAGACTCATCTCATTTTTGTCTAAATGTGAATTTTTATATTTTTTTAAGGCATTACACATGCAGAGATTTAGACTGCTATTGCAAAAAAGGGAATTTAAACAAAGTACACACCTGTTTAGAATAAAAAATGTAACCCATAAAGACCCAGTTCTACCTTTGTGTCAGTTCTCAAACAAATATTTCTCCCTATTTAACCTTTCTTAAGCAATTTATCACCATCTATTATAATATTATCTTCTATATTTTGCCTTTTTCACTGTAAATCATGTATTTTCCTATTTTTAATCTGCATATTTAATTTAGATGTTCATGAAAACTCAAAGCAAATTCAAAGGTTATATCAAAACAGAGAAAACTGGAGAAAAAGTGAGTTTTTCTGCAAAATATATCATTAATTGATCATAAACCAAGTGTCTCCATCCGCTGTCATTGATCCAACTCTATGGGTTTTACTTGTGACTCAATGTTGTAGAAGATGACGGTGTTACCATGGTAACTACGGAGCCTCTGAACGTCCAAATGGGTCATATCTGATGACCATGAAAAGATGACAAACTGTATTTTACACCAATTATTTACATGTGTTGATAGAATTAGTGGATCGAACAGGTATTAAACATTTTACACCAGTAGATGGTATGGGTCTTTATGGGTTAAAGCACAAATTTCTTAAATATGAGCAAGTTTTTTTTGTTGTTGTTGTTTTATGTTATTTAATGGTTAAACGTTTATTCTAGTTTCCAGAAATCTAACCAAGCAAAATCCTTAGTAGTTTTTTTAAGTTCAACTAGACCAGTGTTTTTCAACTTTGGGGTCAGGACTTCATGTAGGGTCACCTGGAATTTCTAGTAATTTATTAAAAAAAAAAACAACAACAACAACAAAAACTCACTAATAAAAAATATATGTTGAGTTAACAGAGACAATCCCAATCCATAACAGACATGACAAACTGTGAGTGTGAAACTGAAGCACTGTGGTTCTGTTTATCTTTAAATGTTCACTGTGGTCGGTTTCAGATGCTGCAGCTCTTTCATA
>JAPTMW010000010.1:5144772-5155166 GCA_029822955.1 Ostorhinchus angustatus
TTTTTTCTGCTGTTCCAATGACAGGTGGACTTGGCCTTATGTTTTAGGTCATTGTCATGTTGGAACATTCAAGACCGTCCCATGTGCATTCTGTCAGGGTATGTAAACTTATGAGCACAACTGTATGTAGCCTAAAATAAAGAGGAAATTCTGCATGCAGTGCATACGGCACCTCTTATGTAATGTGAAAACAAAATAAATCACGTACAAAGTTTGCAAACGGAATTATTTTATTTAAAACATTTCTTTTCTGATGCAGCAAACAACTTGCACACCAATTCCAGTTTATTTTTTTACACAAACAAAACATAAAAACTTCTTGTCATTCACCTGCTGCTCGCAGGTGAAAGAAAAAAATAAAGTGTCCAGATATTTTATAATGTAACCACAGAAATAGACTGTCAAAGGTTAATCCATTTGGATAAAAATGGATAATAGCTCCACCATCTTTATAAGGCTTTGTTGGTGTGCTTTTGCCTTCAGTAGAACTTCACTCTTAAATAAGAAGCCTGGTTAAATATAGAAAATATAAATACGGTATTTGTGTGAGAAGTTGGATTTTTATGAACAGCACACTTGAAATATTTCTCCTCTAAGGCTCAGCTCAGTTATCCAGTTCTGTAGAGCTGTAACAAATCAGTACTGATGCACTAAAAAGAAAACTGCACACTGAAGATTTGACCCCGACGTGGTCGATATACGTTACTGTGCGATTCCCATCAGTCCTGTTCGTGTAGCTTACAGTCGCACAGTTCCTTGTAGATCCTCTTCCGGATATTTGGTATGTCCTTCTGAGAAAACTGCAGAGGTTTTGTCAGGGCAAGGCACCTGGAATACTGAGGGAAGAAAATACAAAAAAACAAAAGGTCAGGATTTAAGAAAGAGTCCAGTCAGACACTAATGTTTACAAGCGTCACAAAAGACGACGGTACCTCCAAAACGAAGACGCCGCAGTCGTTTTCATTGGTCTGTTGTGGGATTTTCTGTGATGAACGACAATGAGGAGACACAGCATCATGTCAGTAAGAGGAAAAACTCCAGCAGGTGACGCTATCAGCTCATTTTCCACCCAGTTAATAAAAACGTCTAACTGATGAGGAGGATCTGGATAACCCACGTTTTGCAATTCAAAGTCAGTTACTCATTTTACTCCTGCCGCTTAGAACACCAAAAATGTCATCATTCGTTCCTTGTGTCAGTACCAACATTTCCGGAAAATTTCATCAAAATTCATCCAGAACATTTTACTTATCTTGCTGAAAGGCAGACAAACAAACCCCGATGAAAATATAACCTCCGTGGTGAAGGTAATTATGTTTCATAATAGCAAATAGTTTAGAAAATAAAGGAGAATCCAAAGTTTTATCCCAAAAAAAAAGAGAAGCCACATGGTGTTATTCAGACACACTCACACGAGCCAAAATTAAGACAAAAATATACCTGGAGTCGACCTGAGAACACCCGCTAATTTACTTTTTTCAACAAAGTTACATTTTTCAAAATACATCACCTCTGTATAAGTAGATTCCATCTAACCTGGCAGAGTTAATATCAAAAATAAATAAATAAAATCACAGCGTTATAATTACAAGCACTTTCAAGCACTTCAACTGAAATTCAAGCACTTTTCAGACCTTGGAAACACAACATTGAATTCCAAGCTTTTATTTCACGAGGGCCTGTAGATTCATTCATAGGGGCTGGAGTTAAAAATGCACTGGTGTGTTTTTAACTCCAGGCCCCCATGAAATAAAGGCTTTTTATAATTTCTACATTTTCTAACCGAGTGAGTGCCTTCATTTTTGTCTTTTTCCAGTCGTTCATGCCCTCACCATGAACACCTTTGGTTTGCTGAATACCTTTAGCTCCCTGTGAAAGTGCCTATTTTTTTTGTCTTTTTGAAATTCAAGCATTTTCAAGGATTTCAAGCACCCATAAAAACCATGTAAATTAATATACAGACATATGGGGGGAAAAAAAAAATACTGATAAATATCTGCCACAGCCCTCGTGAGTCATTTCCAATATTGACTCATATCAGCTGATACCGATGAGTAGTCCATGTATTGTTGAGGCCGTTTTTAGGATTTGACCAATCAGAGAGTACAAATCCACCCCAGCTACTTCTGAACCATAACCGGACCCAAGCTCCTTCCACCTCAGGACAACATACCTCATCGAATGACACCGTCCAATCATTTTCAAACGCTGGCCGTCTCTTTTCTTTCGCTTCAGTGATCAAGTATCTCAGGATGTTCTATTAAAATCAAAGCAAAAAAAACAACATTCTCTTGACGATATAGTTTTACGACGACTTCCAGAAAAGAACGTAAACTTGGATTTTTATGTCGTCAGACTGATAGAAGGCGTCGTTACCCTTGCCACCTTCTGGAGGGCGTTTCCCTGGGAGTCGTACAGGCAGATCTTCTTTTGGGGAATGTCAGCGGTCACCAGACACCAGTGAACCTCCAGATGGACAGGCACCAGAAGCAAAGTCTTGGAAAATAAATCCACCTGAAGAGGAGGAGATGCGAATGGTAAAAAAAAATCCAATGAACGAATCTCTAAATCTCAAACGGACATATTAGGGTGCTTCTACGAAACTGGTCCTTGGGCTAAAAATTCAAACCAGATGTAGATGGAAGCACTTTGGGTCTATTTTTAAAAACAAATACTTACTGTGATAAAAGAGAAACTACTTTTCAGATAAAACACATTTTTATATTATTTTACATTATATTTAACACAAAAATCTGCATGTAACACGGTCAACAGGACATGAAAATTACTTGCTATTATTTTTTTTTATACCTCTTTATTCTCTCACAGGTACATTTTGGGAAGTGAACTAATTATGCAAGGCAGAGTTTCACAAAAATGGCCGCTGTTGCAAAATCATTTGCGATTTATATGCGTTTAACTGGGCTGGTTCTGCATGTAACTACAGTACGAAACCTGGAATGAGACTGAGATGCATGAAAAACCTGCAATGTCTGGGTTAGAAAAACCTCTAGGATCATCAAATTTAACACAGGGTCTTTATTTATAGCACTATATAAGACCATGTTTTCCAGATCTAACGCACTGACACCTACGTAGCTTTTCATGTCTCGATTTAGGTCCTTTTTTTGGCCCCAATATTTTTTTAAAAGTCCATTAATTTTGGGATGGCTCAGAGAAGAGTATAATTTTTTTTGCATTTATCTGAAGTCATCATTAGGTACATCCTGGGGGGATATGTCTAAATTTCTCTTTTATTATTGGGTCTAAAAAAGCTGGCAAAGTACCAGACGCCAAAATGAATCCAGTTTCATAGAAGCACCCATTACAAACCACTTGTCGTCGAACCGAACCTGCTTCGTCCATCTCTTGACTCCGTCGTATCCTTTGGTCATGAGCTGCCGGTGGAAGAAGCTGTTGAGAAAATGGACCTAGGAGTGAAAACAAACAGATTAAATAACAAGCGACGACGCAGCAAAGAAACACGAACCGCTCAGGAGAAGACGCTGTTATGATCACCTTATGATTAGCGGATTCCATTATTAAGTCTCCATACATGTTCATGACCTTATGGAGAAAAAAAAAAAAAAAAGAATCAGATCAAACAGTGAGGACGTAACAAAGTAATCTATCCTATGTAAAATATTCGATCTGCGGTGAAGACATTAAGAGATCTGAACCTGGTCGTTGAGCCAGTTCTGATTTGCCAGCGTCGATAAGTCATCCAGTGTCAGCATGTGCTTCTTGTAGACCACCTGGAAGGACGGGATGGGCTTGTTTACCATCGAGACTCGGTATTTGGTGACCTCCGAGAAGATAAGATTGGTCCTGTACAGATATGAGGACTGGTTATAGGTACAACAGGGTTCCAACAGGTTACATTTCATGCTTTTTTATTTTTAATGTAATTTAGACCAGCTTCATGTCTATACTGACAAAAAAGTACAACTGGGCCTCATGGTTTCCAATGAAAGCTCCTATTTTAAGAAAGAGGCTTTAACTAAGAACTGTATGAACTGATCCTGAATCACATCTTGTACATATCTATAGCTCCTGTTATTAGACTGACTATTTGATATGTGTTGTCCCTGACCTTCTGGTATTGTTCTTGATTGGTATTGGAAAAAAACATTTTTGCTATTTTTTTTGTCTCTTGAGGAAAAAAATTCCAATAATTTTAACTAAATTACTTTCATGACCATTTACTCTTTAGTTTTAGTATTGCAATATCGGTTTCAATGCACCAAACACAAAGCGGAAGAGCACTGTAATAATAAAAACACTGTAGATACATTTTCAAGCTGTTTTAATTTGCTTTCATTTAGGTCAGATGAGTACACTGCAAATTATTTGGTTCTTACCAAGACAAAAAACAAAACTTAGATTTAGAAGTGTCAGATAATTTATCTTGTTTTAGGAGTTAATTTCTTATCTTAAGCGTTCATACTTTTGTAGACATGATTATTTCTAGATTTTTTAATAGAGCAGACTCTTTATTTTTTGTCAGTAGTAGTTTGTCACACACGTAAACATGCACCACACACCAAAATGTATCTTCTGCCTTTAACCCGTCACTAGATCATGCATCACACACACTGCATGCTAGGAGTAGTGGGCTCGCCATGTCAGGCACCCAGGGAGCAAATGGGGAGGGGGGTAAAGTGCCTTTCTCTTTCCAGGGATTCGTACCGGCGACATTTCAGTTACAAGCCGACTCTCCAGCCATCTAGGCCACGGCTGATTAAACAATTTTATTTCAAGAAATCTTATCAAGTGCTACATGGACAGATACTTCACTTGTTTTGAGTACCTTTTTCCTCAGATTTTGTGTTTTTATCTTGTTTTCAGATGCCCCTTTTTTGCAGTGTATATTTTAGACATTTCAAAACCTGTGGACAACTCTACAACCCTGATGCCCTAAACACGTGTAGCCATTAAAAAAGTAAAAGATTATGTTTTAAGAACACTAAACAATACTGTGAACATGTGGAGCAAACCTTTACCTGTCAGTAAAGTCTGCGTCAAACCTCATCTTCAGGTGCGTCAATATGTCACTCTTTTGTAGTGGGATGAAACTTCCATATATTCTGTAGAAGTCATCGAGGAATTCTACGAGAAAATGACAAACACTGTGACCTCAAACAGCTGGAAATAACTGAAACATAAAATGGAAAATAGTGACAGAAAAAAGAAAGTACCATGGATGTCCTTTGCCACTTCTTTGAGATTGATATCAGTCTGAAAGGAACCGGTGCTTTTAGTGGTGACTTGTTCTTCATCTCCTGAAACCTGGTTCTGACCTGGATTCACAGCATGATATTGTCCTGACGGGACGTCCAACTCCAGCCTTGCAGCAGGTTCTCCTGGGTCTATCTGGTTACAATCCCTGATGAATCTACATCTATTGTTGTTTGCACTCACAGGTTTGACAACGTCAGAAAGTTCTGACAGGTTATTGATTTGACTAAAGGTTTCTGGTTCAGCTGCTTTTAAAATGATTTGACCACCACCGCCGCCTGCTGCTATGTCTGTGTCCATGACAGTGTCCTGTGAGGGGATGGAGCGTGTGCACATTTCTGACAGACCAGCAGATTCACGTGGATTTAAGGGACTACCCTGCTGTTCAAGTGTGTTTTTTGAAATTTCAGCACCACATCCAAGAGCTGAAGTTGTGTCTTGTGAATTGCATGTTAGAAGCCGCCTTCTCTTTTTCTGTATTTGTGCCTTTAAACTGAAGCAGGGGCTCGGGACAGAATTAATCCCACATCCTCGCTTCCTGGTTCTGAACATCCCAAAACGGCATTTCTCTCTCCGCTTCCTCCACATCCAGAGCTGTAGTTTAGAGTACAAGCGTCTCTTGGCTCGCCTGGAAAGATGAGCAACCCCATTAACAGAAGACATGAGGGCCTTCCTTCTTTTGAAATGTACTGCTTTGCTCCGGTGGCTCTGGGTCCAGTTCATGTGGGAGCGTCTGACCACTGGAGTAGTCATGGGGTCTGGTCCTGGTCTTGGACACCTCATATGCAACAGCGCTCAATCTGCTTAATCACACATCCTTTCAGTGAAATGGAAGAAGGTTTTGAGAACATTGTCCATTTTCTCTGATGCCTCCTTCACCAGCTGTCGCTCTACTGGCGGCTCTAAACTAAACAATCAGGGTGGGATGTTAATGTTTTCCATGAGAATGTTCTTCTGTTTCAGCCTCTAATGGTTTCCTCAGTCCAGTAACAAAAAATCCAAAGATCTGCTGCAAAATAAAATGGGTATCATTAGGAGAAGTATACATTTAATATAGGTTTGATGCATTTCTAAGCCTCTGTAAATCACTTTGAACTGATGTACATCTGAATGGTGCTTTGTGAATATATTTACCTTGTTTAAATGTGTAATTAATCAAAATACTTGAAAGTGATAAGTCAAAAATGGATTAATCACAAAGCTGAACAGTAGTTCTTTTATCCAAGTAGACCTTGAATGCATAAGATTTACTCATAACTATACAGGTCATTGTGCTTTTGGTTTGTTTTTATTTATTAGATGTTCTGAACATGAGCCTTATATAAGTTAAAGGAAACTAACAATGACAGTAAAAAGAAACTTACTGAAATAAATATTTCTAAGTGACTCTAAACTGGAGTGAATATTATAGCATCTTCTAAAAAAAGTAGAATATCAGGTAAAATAATCTTCGTTTTCTTCAGATGATTTTAGAGTGGGAGCAAATATTTGATTAATCAATTTGTTTTCAACTATTAATTACATTTGTCTGTTTTGGGGGTTTTTTTACCTGAATTTTTTAACTGCAGGTTCTTAAATTTTAATACTTTCCTCTTCTGACAATAAATTGAATAGCTTGGTGCTGTGGAACAAACAAGACATTCAAAGACAACTTGAGCTTTGGGAAAACACTGATATTACTCACAATTCACCAACATTTTATAGACAATACACACAACTAAAAAAAATGCAAAAGATCAACTGCTGATGAAGATATTTAGTTGCAGTCTAATACTATTGCTTTCATTTTAACACCAGAGCTATGGGTCAAATAATGCTGATGGTTAATTTTGTGAAAAGGTACAAATTGTTTTAGACATGCCAATTCAACTCAACTCCATATCAAACATTTCCTCATATCACCTACAAAAATTAAACTAACAGAATAAAACACAAAACAGTGTTAGCTGTAGAGTATTTTACAGTAAAATCTTAATAATGCATGTTCTGGGGGCACCTGCAGCTACATGGAGTATAAGATCCATATGTGCTGATTTGGCCAAATAACAAATATTTAACCAAACAATTACGTAGGATTCAATAGCACTGATAGTGATTCCAAAAGTGGCCACAGCTCTGCAGAGAACCACATGTAGGCTACGAGACTGTTTTTGCACGTTACAGGCAAGTGAATCACACACACACACAAAAAAAATCCACTAATGTTTAACTCTTTGAGAGACTTGAGAGTAGGATAACTTACAGTATTGCCAGACAAGTAAGATATTTTCTTCTAGATCTTCTTGACACGTGTTTCGAAGCAGCGACCCTTGCTACATTAGCAGGTTTACTCCAGTAGCTGTGGGTAACAAATGGTTAGCCGTTAGCCATAAACACTGCCTCACTTACTTTAACCGTTATTTCCTGATTTATCGCATGAAACCTGGAGTGAGAAGAGCTTATTTTTGAGAAACTTCTACTACGTGTTCAAGCTGTACAATTGGCAGACACGACGTTTTGTTAAATAACCCCCTAAGCACGTAGCATATCTCAGACCATGTATACAACCCATCGCACATTGGCAGTCGCATACTGTATACGTCACGCATACACTGACCAATCAGAAATCAGTACGGAAGACGATATTTAAATATAGCGGAAGCAGTATTTACTTACAGTACAGCAGTTTAGTTTGAAAAAGAAAAACAATAAATTAATCAAAACAATTAAATG
Source organism: Ostorhinchus angustatus (assembly GCA_029822955.1). Classification (NCBI taxonomy): domain Eukaryota; kingdom Metazoa; phylum Chordata; class Actinopteri; order Kurtiformes; family Apogonidae; genus Ostorhinchus; species Ostorhinchus angustatus. The sequence goes on from JAPTMW010000010.1 coordinate 5,152,723, forward strand.
ATATCACTAGTTTAAATTTAATGTGATGTGTAGCAGACCACTGAGTGTTGTTTTATTTTTTTTGTTTATCTTTTGTTCTTATCTTGTCTTTCATAGTTTTGACTTAAAGATGTGTCAAGTAAACGTATCTTTTTTTATTATGTTTTTGTCAAGATTGTATGTTAAGAATTGTTAATAAAAGTTATTAAAAAAGAAAAAAAAAAAGTACAGCAGTTTAGTAAACCGTATTACAGTCTCTAAAAGAATGTTCCAAATGTGGTTTCTTTTTGGAATAATCTCATTCCAAACCTGAAATGGAAGAAAATTCTGGTGTCTACCCTCTAAATATTTAATTATAAACAAGATAAAAGAAATTTCTCTCAAATTAATTCATCGCTTCTATCCTTGCAAACTGTTCCTGCAAAGATATGAAAAGGACAGCAGTGTGGATTTCTCGTTTTATAATCAATCTGAAGAAAACTTATATCGTCTGTTTTGGTCCCGCCCCTTCTCAAGCGTTTTCTGGCAAGATGTCTGTTTTTTTATTTGTCAGAATATTGATTCAGATTTTTCTCATGCACAAATATTGTTTGGTATTTTCTCATATCCTGCTACCAAATCAGATCAATATTACAATAAATAAGATAGACACATTAAAAAAAAAAAAAAAAGTATGCAGATTGTGGATTTTGACATATACTTGGTCACTATAAATAAGAGTAAACAGCAGTAGAGACCTCACCTGTGTCCCCTTTTGTATTTGGACATTGTGCATATTTTAGGTTGAGCACTAGGACATTATATGAACTGACAGCAATATTAGGCTACAAAAGTAAAATAGTGAGTTTGGGGAAAAATAATGCATTAAAAAAAATCTGCCCCACCTTGATTTTTTACAGTTAAATTAATGTGCAGCTCCATATTTATTAATCAATGACCTTGAGGTTGATGTTCAATGATTCTAATTTGGAGTTGTTGTTTTTTTTGGCGGCATTTATTGCTTTAACTTAGATGTTCAGTTCAGTAGTTATATTGTTTCTGATACAATGAAAGAATGTGTATTTTTTGTACATTTCAGATTATGTTTTTGAGGAGTTAAGATGAAATTGACACTTTTATCATCTACGTTTTCTTGCTTTAATCTATTATTATATTGGTCTTGAAAAATCCATATATAAACTTCTAATTTGGGAGATGGGATAAACCAAATAATGCCCTTGGTTAACTTTTTCTTCTATCGGTGGTTTTCTCAAACTGATCTCTGTTTGTGGCTCAGTCCTTGGCCTCAAATGACAGAGGTGTATGCAGATGGACCAATACAGAGCAAATAAAGGGGCAGCAGGAAGCAATGGTCACCGGTGTGCCTAATCTATGCCCCTCCGAAAGCAAACATCCTCTTTGCTGAAGTTTCATTAAGCATGTCACCAAATCTGATTACTCACTTTGACCTCTGTGATTACACAATACGAATGGTCCGACATGAAACTCTGTGGATTATTATGCTTTAAAAAGGGGACAGATATGAAAATGCGAGTTATTTTTACATTTAGCTTCATATTAGGTTGGACGTTATAATGTGCATCTGCCAAATGTAGAATTTAACAGCTTTCGTCCATCATAAACATGTGTATTTTTCTTCTTATGACTCATTTGGATGTTCAGAGGCTTCATAGTAAACATGGAAACACTGTCATCTTCTAAAACATTGATTCACCAGTAAAACCCATGGAGTTGGATCAGTGACAGAGGATGAAGACACTTGGTTTATGTTGAATTAGTGATATATTTTGCTGAAAAAGTCACTTTTTCTTCAGCTTTCTTTGTTTTTGATGTAATAACTCTCAGCTTTAATCAGAGCGTTTATGAACATCTACATGATCATTGAATTAAACATAGGAAAATACATGATTTATACTGAAAAAACACCAAATACAGAGGATAATGTTTTAACAAATGGTGATAAATCAGTTAAGAAAAGTCAAATATAGAGAAAAACTATTTTGGAAGTGGTACAAAAGTAGCACTGGGTCTTTATGGGTTAAATTTTGACAAAGCAGAATACAACAGCAATAAACAGCAGTGAATCATAAAATGTGTCACTAGCATAAAACCTCATATATGTACATTATAGCTGAGCATAAGAAATAAAGAAGACATTATAATTTTTATGATTCAATTGATGCCTCCTTTATTTTCCTCTTTTGTCTTTGTAAATATGCATAAAAATGTTTTGTTTCAGATTTTTCTTTTTTTACTTATTTTTTATGAATATAGCATTTATGTTAAATTACTTGACATGCATATTTATCTAACACTGACCGTTAATGAAACATAAACTTAACCCTCTCGAGGCAGGCGTTGCAGATGTGCAACAGCTAAATTCTAATCACCTAATTACTCCACATCCATATTTTATGAGCCTTTTTTTACTCAGAAGTACCACTGCAGGACTTAGTTGTGCCCAT
>JAPTMW010000010.1:5461279-5471294 GCA_029822955.1 Ostorhinchus angustatus
TCAAATAACTATAATGGGGGGGGGGGGGTCGACATTGAGTGAAGTGTTTTGTAAGCATAAAGTAAACCTAAAGATGAAAATAAAACATGATGGCTTTAAAACATGGAATTTAAAGCCCTTCTTAAAATCCACCTCTTCTTCTTGACTTGTTACACCACATAAGATGTTGATTTTATGTGCATGGATATTTTATCTGGGGTGGAGAGTCTATTTATTTATTCATTTATTATATTTCACTGTGTTTTTATCCTAGTATTTTTTAGCTTCTTATGATGTTTGATTGTGTGCATTTTATTGTAAAGCACTTTGGAAACCTTTGTGGTTGTTTAAATGTGTGCTCGATAAATAAAAATGGATTGGATGTTTTACAAATATATTTTTTGCAAAATAAAATTCAATGATGGCTTATGTCATTACTGTTTGATCGCGCTGTTAGCATTGAAATTTCTGAATCCATTGTGTTCCAATACTTTTATCCATATTGAACATTTCTGGAAGGAAATACTCTGGCTGAAAAGCAAAACTTCCCACTGATAACAGTAGTCATTTTCTAATATTTCGAAGTGGAAATATGACAAACAGCTTCTTTAATATCCTAAAATTAGACGTGTAGCAGCAACAAATCCTGTTCCACACACACTGACACAAACCAGATGCACACACACTAGACCAATCAATACAATCTAAACTAACATGGCACATGTACTTCCTCAAAGAGACGGGAGAGTAAAAGTGTGTTTCTTTGTGCAAAGAAATAGGAAAAAAAAAATAAAAATCAATAGAACAGATTCAAAACATGTGCATTGACAGTGACACCTTTTTCGACCTGAACCTCACAAACTGAGCAGAGAAAAGTGGACAATCATTGGTCAGGACAAGCGGTCAGACCTCTTCACTCACCTCTGCTGGCGCTGAAGTTTTTAAAGGGGTTGGAAGCGGTTGCGGCGCCCTGGTTTTCAGATGCGGTGGATGTTTCCGTTAGGTCAGAGTTGACGGCTCTGTAGGTGTTTGCCGGCTCCTCGTCAGACCCCATCAGCGGCACCTCCTCCTCATCCTCCTCCTGCTTCATATCCACCAGCACAGTACCCCCCTCTGTGGCACTGATGGGTGGTACATCCCAGTACATCACCAGGACAACAAACTGGAGCAGCAACCATAACAGGCACATGAAGATCTGAGAGTGCAAAAAGAAATGTTATAGTCTACCTGCCAAAAGAAAAGTCCTTTTTCTAGCATCAAAATACTATCAAGAGAGCTGGTTATGAGTGTAAAAATATAAAATAACTCAGCGCTGTGAGATCAAGAGAGACGTGCGGTGTCAAATTATGTGGAAAAATGGAAGTGGGCGTAGTAGAGCTTTGTTATATCTCATTTAAGCTACATCCGTACTACAGGTGTTTTATTCAGAGACACTCGTGAGACGGAGAAAAGGATCGATACGAGCTGTTACGGGCCTGAGGATCGCTGCAGGTGTTTTGTATTCTTCCAACTCAGAGGAGAACAAAGAATAAATACATATGAGTCAGGAGTAGTGCAGAATGTAGAGTGACTATTTCCGAAGCCTGTTTCTGTATTCATGAGGTTTTCACGGAACCTTAGATTACTGATTATCTGGATGGTGTTACCCCAGGAGACGTATACTTGTTCACAACAAAGGGCCCCAGTCTGAAATCACACAGCCGCAGGAACAAGTTGAACGCCGGCCCTGGAGAGACACAGAGGAAAGGAAAGGAAATGCGTTACAGAGGGAAAAAAAAAAAAAAAAATTATGTGAAGACAGTAACCGACGCCTTGGAGTTTTTATTTAATGTGTCCTTCTCACGGTTACAAATGATCATGAAAAGAGCAGTGGTGGAAGAATTCAGATTCCTCACTGAGGGAGAAGAAGTGCTGAGATAGAAGAGGTGGACAAAATGGAAAAACAGGAGCATACACAGCCTTCCACTGGATCATTACTGCTGCGGTGAATCTGTTTATCAGCTGCAACAAATTATCTGATGAACTAATTAACATAACATATAGGTTCAGGAAGGAAAAAAAAACTCCCATAATGTAATTCCCTGCATCTCCCCGTATATGTGCATCCAACTACTTTATTACCGCCACCCCCGAAGGAGAGGCAAAGGGTATGGTTTTTGGGTCGGTTTGTGTCTTTGTTTGGTGGTAACACTTTAGCAGCAAAACTACTGCGTGAATTCATACCAAATTTGGTTTATAGATCACCAGTGATGAAGAATAGATGTGGTTACATTTTGGGAAAAATAGGTCAAAGGTAAGAATTTTTAAATATATTTTTTTCTCCCATTTACTTATGAGTGAAATGTCAAATATCTATAAAAACATCAATTTTGTTTTGATTAACTTCAAACTTGGCACATATATAGAGGCAGTTAATATGCTGACACCAGCACATGCATAGACATGATGACATCAGCTGGATCGATGCCAAAATAAGCTACAATATGTGTGAGGGGCAGGGTTTGTTGTGCCTGGAACCACATGTTTTGTTTCTTTAATTGTTAACACTTTAGCAGCAAAACTATTAGTTGAATTCATACCAAATTGGGTTTATAGATTGTCAGTGACCCAGAATAGATCTGATTATATTTTGGGAAAAGTAGGTCAAAGTAAATTTTTTTTAAATGAATTTTTAAATTCTTTTATCCCCCATTTATACTTATAATGGGTGAAATTTCAAATGTCTGTAGCAGAAAAATTACTGCATGAATTCAAACCAAATTTGATTTGTAGATTGCCAATGACACAGAATAGATGTCATTACTTTTTGGGAAAAGCAGGTCCACGTTTACATTTTTTAGGAATTTTTTTAGTCTTTTTATCCCCTCCCATTTACTTCTAAGTGAAATATCACGTTTATAAAAACATAAATTTTGTTTCAATTTACTTCAAACTTGGCGCATACATAGAGACAGTTGATATGCTGACATCAGTACACACATAGACATGATGATATCAGCTGGATCGATGTTAAAGTTATAATATGTGCTGTTCACATCAGACTAAATGTTCTTAAATCTAAATCATCCTCTTTCCTGTTGTCTTTCCTGTTGCAGCCAACCCCTGGAATCTGCTGCAAAAAACACTAAAACATGATAAATGCATCTCTAAATCAGCTTTTAAATGCCTACTTATGGACGTTTTTAACGATAGTGGTAAATGTTTTACTTTTGATTAACATTTTTAAAGGTCTACTTATGGTCATCTCCAACTGAAACATTACTCGTTCTCGTAAGTTTAACTGCTTTTGTTCTGTCTGTTGGATTGTTTTATTCCCTCATTTTCTCTCTTCCCTGTTTTAGCATTTTCAGGCACTTGCCAGTCTGACATCATAAACAAGAGACTGCTCTTAATGTCTTGGCCCGTGAAGTAAAGGTTAAATTAAATTAAAACTGTAAGCAGTGATGAACGGGCCCTCACACGCCCACACACCTTAACCATAAGGCTGAGAATATTGTTTAAATGGCACTTACTTCTTTTAAAAGACAAAAGGTTGTTCATGTTATTCCTTTTTTTGTGACAGGATAGTTTGCCAGTGTAAATATTTTCATGTAATTTAGCGTTTTTTTGTTTTTACACTGAAAAAAGAGAACATTTTAGAGTTGTCATTATTTATGTGTTATGATAGTTTTTTACTGGTCCAATCCACTTGAAATTAAATTTGTCTGTATGTGGTCCCTGAACTGAAGGATTCTGACACCATTGATTGTTAATCTCTTCAGTATAATTTTTTCATGTCTCAAAATCATCTCATGGGTCAGAGTTTTGGTCCACGGGCCGTATGTTTGACACCCCAGGAATAAATATTTAACCCGTGAAGACCCAGTGCTACTTTTAGTTCCCAAATGAATTTTTCACTAGATTTAACCAGGTCATCAGACTTTCAAATTTATAGTGTAAAATTCAACTGCACGACTGGCACTGTTAACCCATATTTTTTATTTATTTTTTTTTACATTTCATTACATTTGATCACATTTTGCACTGCTCTTTGTCCTGTCCTCGGCCTATATTCCACTGTGTACGAGTTTATATTTTACATATTTTTATTTATTTTACACTACATTTTGGCGTCAATCTATTTTTATCTTGCCATTTTACACTGAAGCGAGCTGAATGCAACAACATTTCGTTCTGTATATACTTGTATATCTAAATGACAATAAAGTCTGTCTCTCTCTCTCTCTCTGTTCTTATGTGCTTTATCTCCATTTATTATAATATTCACTGTATTATGTGTTTTTTTTAAGTAAAAATCATGTATTTTCCTATATTTAATTCACTGATCATGTAGATGTGCATAACAGCTCAAATTAAAGTTGAGGATTATTATATGACAAACAGAAAACTGACTTTTTCAGCAAAGATATCAAGAACTGAACACAAAAACAAGTGTGTCCATCCACTGTCATTGATCAGACTCCATGGGTTTTACTGGTGAATTAATGTTGTAGAACAGGGGTGTCAAGCATATGGCCCGCGGGCCAAAACTGGCCCTCCAAAGAGATCAATCTGACCTAAAGGAGACACCGAGCTTAAGCTTAATATATTGTATATTGTGCATTGTCACTGTCTAAATAAATAAAATGAAATCAACAGGTATTAAAGGGGCCATATTATACTCCTTTTCAGCAGGTCTCAAAGGTCCCAGAACAGTCAATTTGAAGTTTGTTGTCTAAAAACCCAGTTTTTTCCTGGACTTCATACAGCCTGAATACTCTCTCTAGTGAGCCCTTCTGAGAACACAGTTTCTGTGGGCTGTTCTTGTCCACGCCTCCTTCAGCGCAAGCCACGCCCCTGTGTGTCTCTCTGGAAGAGAGGGGCGTGGCTTGCGCTCCGTACCTTGCGTTAATGGTTACACAGAGTACGCTGGTATGGCTCGTATAAGCGCTGTGATACAGCCATACCAATTTGTATAGAAATTATAATTATGTATATAAAGCTAGCTTTACATGACATATATGTTCACATATTTTCTCTTCAACGTCCCTTGATATTATTTACTGCTGTCGTGTATTAACGTAGTATAAGGAAGCTGTTACCAACCGTAACTTACGTTAGCTGCCATGCTAACACCACAGTCGACAGGCTATCACGCTAGCTAGGCTTATACAGTAAAGCAGCATAAAAGAGTAAAACTTACAGCTCCCACGTTAGCTGGGTCAGTTGGTACCGATCCAGGCTTTAGCTTCAGATTCTTAGTGAATCCTGCTTTGTACTGGCCCTCGTTCAGAAAGCAGTCCGCAGTGAAGTGGTGAGCACACACGTTCAACATTTTAGGAAATGCCGTGGGGACATTTCCATCGAAAATAAAATTTATCCACTGGGCATTCAAAGCCGCAGACGAAGGAGGTGAAAATACACTTCCGTGCTTGTTTGTGCAGCTAACAACAGCGCAACTGCCGTGCTTCACTCGTTCCTTCACCATTTGGAACCAATGTTTGTTTACCAGGTGGAAAAATAGTTTTCGGGGGGCGGAGCAAACATATCATGGGTCACGAACCTGGAGGGGAGGAGTTATGTCCGCTCATGACGTCATGAACGGACCTTCTTCTAATCCGCCCGTTTGAGCAGGTATTTTCTGAAAAGTGGAGCAAGCAACAGATGGAGAGGATAGAGTTTTCTCATTTTGGGGGGGTTTGTAGACAGGCTGAGGATGGATATTATTGTTAGAAAACCATTCTAAAGTGAATTTTGCATAATATGGCCCCTTTAAACAGTTTACATCAGTAGAGGCTTTTGGTCATTGGTGGATGTTTGGGTCTTTATGTGTTAAATGTACTTATGCAAAAGTGCTTTCCAACATTACAAAGACATAACAGAATTCCTCTGGTTTCTGCTGTTTCCCAGAACACTAGAGCAACAGAGGCGTTTTGATGAAAGGGTAAAACTGACCGACAAGGAGGCCAGCTTGTCGACAGGCCATGATGGCGGCGAAGATGCCGGCGCGTTCGTCCGGCCGAGTGCTGCGAGTCAGGAAACCGAAGATGGAAGAACCCGCTCCTGCTCCGATACCTGAGAGGAAAACAGCATCCTTCTGTTACACCTACACAACGTCTGCACAGGCTTCAGGGTTTATTCCACCACGTGGGTTCATGCAGAGGTGTGAAGACGTGGTCACCTGCGACAAGTCGACTGCTTAACAACAGCCACTTTGAATATCCCATGAAATACATGAAGTTACCTGAGGACAGAGAGGAAAAAGAGTAGGGTTTGAATGAACACGCATCACTGTGTATGTCATGGGCTTTAGTATTTGTTTCATGTGTTGCGAATCATACAATTTATGGGAATTATTTTTGCTTGAAATAAGCAAAAATAAAAATCTGCCAATGGAACAAGTAAAAATTATCTTGCTAAGATGTCTTGAAATAAGATTTTCAAGATCTGTTATCTAAAAATAAGTTCTTATATCTCACTGAAAAGTTCCTCTTTAGGTGATTGTCTTATTTTAAGTCCAATGAGATATTTTGACTAGAAATGAGAAATACACTTGGTTAGATTTAGATTTTTTTTCCAGTGCAGTATGAGTCCTGAACTCACTATCCTGACTCCCACTGTCATGAGATCTGTCATGTTATTTGGCAACTCACCAGCAATCTCAAAAAGATTAGAGAAAAGGATGATGCTCTTTGTGGTTTTTCTTCGGTCTGACCAGAGCCCGAACAGAGGCCCAGTCAGGAGCCCGGTGAGACTGAAAGCAGACAAACCCAGACCCAGGAAGTAGGAAGGGGCCTCCAAAATCTGCAGATACCGCCATATTGTGGGGAGGATGACAGCTGAACCCACCAGAGGGGAGCGAAGGAGGATGAGGCGTAAAAAAAAAAAAGAAAAGGGAGAGATGTGTGAATGGCATGCCTCGTTTACGCAGCAAAAACCCTTTTCAGTTGAATCAGTTGGAATTCCCTCACAGATGAGAGCGCACGGTCGAAATGCCAGCCTGGGTTTTTTACTCAGGTCTGCTCTAATGAGACAATTATCCCATGTGTTCAAGTCTGTAAAGCTGTCATAATGAACTTACCATACTCAATGCCGCTCAGCATAAATATGAGGCCGATGGTTAGAAAAGTTAGATTCCTCTTTCTGTGATTATCCATTCTGCTCAGTGACTCCACAACCTTTTATACTCCAACTTCAGTCTGCGCATGTTGCTCAAAAACACTCATTCTGTGGTAAAAAAAAAAAAAAAAAATCACATAACAGGAGACACTGTGCGTCCAATTAAAATCACACTAATTTGTTACAGTGGAAACATTTTAGTCCTTCTTTGCAGGATTTCAATAGAGATCACATGACGCTTCCTCTGAGCTGAAATACAGGACCGAGAACGGGAAGATTACAGTCCAACATTACAGGCCTGTTTTGTTTGATTGCAGGAGTCGTCCTTCTATCATCGACATATAACTGTTGAAGATTATATTCTGTTTGAATCACATCCACGATGCAGAACAGCACTGTGAGCTTCACGGTCAAGGCAATGTCTCAGGTTACCAGGTGATGTAAAGTATACTTAGCTTTATCAATATTTAATCTTGTTTTCTTCAGTTTCATCAAAAGCACTTGATTCTCCCACAAACCTTGTGAAGACAGCAGGGGAAATGTGCCGGGCCTGTCTACTCGCTGGTAGGTTATAGATACGGATAACCTTTTATGTTTACTGTATATCACATAAATAAAAATAATATACATATAAATAAATTACAGTTTTGCTTGAAAGTCTGTGTACTTTTTTTTTTTACTTATTCTACATAAATATGAGCTAGAACATGATCAGATATTCACATTAAAAACAAATAAAAATATTACAACTCATGTACAATATGATTTCTCAGGAGGTTAAAGAAAGTTCACTTGTGGAATTGAGGATGAATTGATAAGTTGTCGATGGTAAAGGGTCAAAAGTCAAGGTTATGTGACATCAAATAACACATGCAAGACTTCAGAAGATGATGCACGGATAGTAAATAGTTCCTTTACTCTTTGGCTCATCCTGTTTGTTACTGCTTTGTATGATTGAAATCCATTTTGGTTAAATGTACTGTATAGATGTGGATGTAGAATAAAACATGTGTACATGGATTTATGTGTTACTTCCTCTTAGGTTTATAGAGCAACATCTCAGCCACAGTTAAACCCAGTGTTTTTCAACCTTGTGGTCGGATCCCCACGTGGGGTCACCTGTAATTCAAATGGGGTCATTTGAAATTTCTAGTAATTGATTAAAAAACAACTTACTAATAAAAAATATATGGTGAGTTGAGACAATCACAATCATAACAGACATGACAAACTGAAGCACTGTGGTTCTGTTTATGTGTCCCATGTTCACTGTGGTCGGTGTCAGATGCTGCAGCTCTTTCATAATTCAGAGTTTGAGTTATTGTTTGTTCAGTATTAATTTACAGCCTTGTAAATACAAGCTGGACTGATCAAGGAAAATAAAATTCTCCCTTTGTGCAGTAATCTACACCTGGCTTTTCTGCCTCCGTCCACACTAATATACATTATATAGACTAAATCTAGTCTAAAATTAGTGTTTATTAGTAACATAGTATAGCAAACTATTACATGATCAAAAACATTAATTTTGGCAACAACAAAAAAAATCTCTGTTTGGAATGTCTGGGGTCGCCAGAAATTTGTGATGTTAAAATGGGGTCACAAGCCAAAAAAAATGTTGGGAACCAGTGGTTTAACCCATAAAATCCCAGTACTACTTTTGTGGCAATTCCCAAATAAATTTTTCTCAATATTTAACCTTTATGTGATTTATTGCCATGTATTGTAATATTATCCTCTTTATTTCGTTTTTTTCCAGTGAACTTAACGTACTTTTCAACTGATATGTTGACATCAGCACATGCATAGATACGATGACATCATCAGGATTGATGCTAAAATAAGTTACAGTATGTGCGAGGGGCGGGGTTTGTGGTATCTGATTTGTACCAGAGTTTGTAGATGCCCTGATTCCAAGACTTATGTTCAACCTTGTCTTTTAAATGCACTTTTTTGATTTTAATGTTACTTTTAATGTCTCCCTCTGTTAATGCATTTTAAAAACCACATTTTATCTCTGATTATTTTAATGTTTTTTTTTTACCCCTTTTGTGACTTTTAATGTCTTTTCTTCTGTGATTTTCTTTTTGTGTGATTTTTAATATTTTTCATTCCGTGATCTTTTTTATGCCTCTGTAAAGCACTTTCAGTAACCCTGTGTATGAATAGTGCTGTACAAATAAACTTCCCTTCCCTGTACCTGGCACCATTGGCTATGATCGTATTTTTACTGGTCCAACCCACTGGAGATCCAATTGGGCTGAGTGTGGTCCCTGAACTGACACCTTTGACTGTTAATATCTTCAGTGTAATTTTTGCATTTCACAAATTCATCCCACGAGCCAGATTGGTCCATTTGTGTGTTTATATTTTTGACACCCCTGGTATCTTCATAACAATAGCAAATATGTCTCTGAAATAAAAACTTATTATGGTGTGTTACCAGCAGGCTCAAGACTGTCCACAAGACTGTACAGGCCACAGCGGGCAAAAAGTAACTTATTTGCTTAAATTAATTTCCCACAAAAAAAGGTAAAATAGTGGGATGTGGTTGCAGGAGAGTGATCAGTCATGTGTGCGGATGAGTGAACATATGGTGTGATGCAGGTTGTCTGGAGCAGAAAACCAAAGGAAAGATAAGGAGGAGGAGGAAGGAGATGAGGATGAAAGAGAGTAAGACAGATCAGAAGGGCAATGATTTAACCCTTTATCAGGCAAGTGACTTTTTTATTGGCAATTTCCGCATACATAGCACGACAGCAACAGCTCCAGTGAGGACAGTGAGGGAACAATCTCAGGTCCAATGTGGTCTGCAGGGTCTGTCAGGTCCACCTCTGCATGAACAGTGAGTGGACCTGCTGTGTTCAGTACCAGGAAGTAATGGTACTAATGTAAGGAATGATGTTCAAAGGGTTAATGTGGATGTGGACAGGGGTCT
>JAPTMW010000010.1:5695085-5706164 GCA_029822955.1 Ostorhinchus angustatus
TCTTCTACAACATTGATTCACCAGTAAAACCCATGGAGTTGGATCAATGACAGTGGATGGAGACACTTGGTGTATGTTATTGATATATTTGCTGAAAAAAGTCACTTTTCTTCAGTTTTCTCTGTTTCTGATACAATAACCATCAACTTTAATCTGAACTTTTATGAACATCTACATGATCAATAGATTAAATATAGGAAAATACCTGAGTTTCACTGGAAAAACACAAAATGCAGAGGATAATATTCTAATAAATGGTGATAAATGACTTAAGAAAGGTTCAATAGAGAGAAAAAAAATCATTTGGGAACTGCAATAAACATAGGACTGGGTCTTTATGGGTTAAATCAACAACCAACCTGATTAATACACATAAAAAATATAAAAGTCTGTATCAGCTGATGTGAATCCTATTTTTCTACAGAGCTTATAAGGCAGAAAACATGTTTATAGAGTATTTTATTCAATTTATGTTACTTATAATACGTGGAGAGATGTTTATAGCTCAATACACTGATGTTAGATCTCTTTTGGATAATAAAGTTTATTGTCAATCCATAAAATATCTGCTAAGTGCAGATCTTTACCACATATGTTTGATACCCACATTTGATAGACTGCTGTAAAAAATGTGTGTATATCAGCTGGGATATTACTATATGTTTTATTTTTTTATTGTTTATATTCCTTCCCCACAGAAGAGTCAGGCTTTAATACCAAGTAGAATTAAGTCACATAAAGACGTTCAAATCTGCTAAACATTACAATCAAAAATGGGAAAGTTTCACATATGAGGAATTTTTACAAAAGAGGAAATCTAAACTAATGAGTCTAATACGTCTCCATGTGTCTGTGAGTTGGTTTTCACCTCTCTGGATTCTGAATCTCTTCAGTGACGAAGTTGAGTGTATCCCATCCCGAGTAGGAGAACAACGCTGAGTACAAGGCCAAAGCTATGGCTCCAGGGTCAGTGGACGAACCCTCGAATGGATTCTCGAAGCTCTTTGTTTGTCCTGGACAGAGTGAAGTTAACAATGTTTATTTGATCTTATTTGCTCTGTTACTCGGCTGATATTCCACTGAACTCACCACTGGATATTTTCAGGATTCCTACAATGATGATGAGGATAAGCGCCATGAGTTTGGCGTAGGTGAAGATATCCTGGACCAGCGTCCCCCACTTCACATAAGCACAGTTAATGAAGATGAGAATACCTGCACAAACCAGAGGAAGGAGATAATGATCAAAGATGAGGCTGCAAATAGTTTCAACTGTCCCGCTGTTGGATTGCAGTTAGAGAATTAAATGTATTCATCATCACTATCTTTATAAAGAGTATGATTTAGATTTATCTGTTGTGCTAAACAGTCTCAGTTCTGCTCTTATCCGTATAAAGCAGGGGTCTCAAACATGTGGCCCGGGGGCCAAATGCAGCCACAAAAAGGTTCCAATCCAGCCCATGGAATGAATTTACAAAGTGCAAAAATTCCAGTCAAGGCTGTCGAATTCATTTTAGTTCAGGTTCCACATATAGACCAATATTATCTACAGTAATATAATAACCTACAAAAAATAAGGACTCCATATTTTCTTCTTGATTTGACGTGAAAAAAATTATATTACATTATGCCTATAAATAATGACAGCTCCAAATTTTAGTGCAAAAAATAACATTAAATTTTGAAAATATTTACATTTACAAACTATCCTGTAACAATAAAATATGAATAACCTGAACAAATATGAACAACTTGAAATGTCTAAAGAAAATTAAGCATAATTTTAACAATTTTATGCCTGTTACTAAGTGTTTAGTGTCTTTGTAGATCTGACCCATAATGCACATGTCAAGGCATAATATTGTTAAAATTGCACTTATTTTTCTTTCTTTTTTTCTCAGGTTGTTCACATCTTTTTTGTTTGGATAGTTTATAAAATAAAGCATTTTCATAATTTAATGTTTTGGGTTTTTTTAGCACTCAAACAAGACAAAAAATTGGAGTTGTCATTATTTATAGGTTATTATGCTAATATTTTACTGGTCTGTCACACTTCAGATCAAATGGAGCTGGATGTAGCCCCTGAAAGAAAATGACTTTTACACCCTTGGTATGAAGATATGCAGTTTACTACATATAAAGTCTGAAATAATGTTGAGGCAGAAACAAAACACAGCTGAAAACCCTACAGAGTATATAAGTAGCACAGTTCTGTCAGATTCCACAGTTATCAGGCTAATGCGAGTCATGATCTGGTGTAAAATAAGCATCCAGCAAAGAAGAACACTGATGGGTCGTTGCTCAACATTTGGTGACAAACATAGTCTAAAAATAGGACTTCTCAGCACAAAACTACAAGGAACTTAAGCTGGGTTGGGTTACAGTGGAACAGTTTTGTCATTATTCTGCATGTCTGATACTTGGCGAATTGACAAATAAAGCTGCCTTTGACGTCCGTCACCGCTTACAGTGTTGTGGAATATTGAAGTAAAAAAGATGCAGGAGTCATGCAGTCTGAGGAAAAGTCTGAGGACACTTGTACACAGAGATCCCGGAAAAAAGGTGATACGGTGAGATGTTGCTCACACCTTTTTGTCACCATTAATCAATTCCACAGCTGAGACAAAGGAGTCTTAGAGGTGAGACCGGCTGGACTTTTACACAGCGGACCTGCATTCCGGAATCAAAGGGGCGGTAACGCAACAGTGTGACGTATAACTTGTGATTCGGAAATACCCCAAGCATAGCGGTGTTGAGTCTCTGGACGATGTGAGTTACACATGTGTAGACATCCGGAGACTCAAATCGTCCCTTAACACACAGCTCGCGTCCTCACCTGACACGGTTAGCACAGTCTTGGCTCTGAAATAAAGTTAGCTCAGCACCAAGTTTAGCTCAGCCTAGCCTGGGACAGCGGAGTGGAACCAGTTCGTCCCCGTCAGACCGTTCCTCTTTGTCGGTCTAGATATGAACACTCAGAACCAGGTCTCACTGGATCCGGGTCACTTATGGCCCCCTTTTGAAGTTCTGAATCCCCGCAGGACAGCTGTCAAGGGACGATTTGAGTCTCCAGACGATGTAAGCCGCGCATGTGTAGACATTGTCCAGAGACTTTAACCATTCCACAAATGTTGGCATGGATAGAGTCCATCCCCTAGGCCAAAATATGGGTGTTACCAGGGATACCAGGGGATATTATTAATTTGCTGACCTCTCTAATCGTTCCTGGACACATGTGTGGAATCGTCATGTTTGTTTGATTCTCACCAAGCCAGTTTTCCACTTCTCACCGATCTCCTTGGTCGCTCTGACCTGGCAGCTAAGTTGAGCAACTGTCTTGTGTCCAACAGCATTAAAATATCAGGAAACAGTATCAGTGTCGGTATCCAAAAATATTAGATCACACACCGTAACAGTTCATGATACTGTGAAACGATGAAGTTCACAGGGAACGTCAGTGTGTAAAGAAGACCAGATACCTCATGACCTTTGACCCTTAGACTCCATTGAATGAGACGCTGTTGTGGTATTATGATGAATATACAGTAACCACTTGAAATGAAAGCTGAATTTGTATCATTAAAAGAATAAGCCATATCTATGACTGCATGTACACAAGCTCTGCCAAGTTCATCCAGTCTCATTCCAGATGGACTGAAAGTCAGTGGAAATGTGTGAAGATGTCAAATGAGTCTATAACTCTGGAAAAAATGGTTATATATGCTGATCTGCACATGTGTGAAGGCATCGATTGGAATTTAGAGAAATCTGTGTGGCTATCAAATCTATGTTATTTCACCAGGACAATGCACAGGTCTCATTCCTTTGGTCATATATTACATGCAGATGTTTTTTCTTGTTTTATTATCCCAGTTTTGGTGGCTTGGTGACTATACAATGACAAGAAATATAAATAAATCTTATTTCATTTCATCTTATCAGGACTTTCGAATGTTGCAGTGTTTCTGAATTTTGCAGCAGAAACACATTCAGTATGTGTGAACAGAAAAAGAAACTCACTTCTTCATAGGTTGGCTCATTACGCGTGGTACGGCTGCTCTTTAACCTAAATACCACCTCTGCTTCTTACATTCTTCACACACACAAAGCCAGGCTGATAAATGTGATGGTATGTTTTACAGGACTGTTAGTCTAACTATAGCTGATGTCAGTTCCTCTCAGGGTTACTGAGGTTGAGCTCAATGAGGAGCTAATAATGTAATGAGGCCATCATGGCTCCCTGCCTTTGCATAGTTGGACTCAGACAGTCAGCACAATACTACAAATGAGGTAAAAGTACAAACACTACACTGTGAAAATAGTCTAGAACAAGTAAGAGTTCCATATTTATAAATATTATCAGCAAACATGTGCATCCTTGAATGAAACGTAAAAGTAGTCACTGTGCTGTGAAATGGTCCCTTTTGGTGTTAGATGTGATATAAATTTGGGTGAATTTTATTACTGTATTAATATCCACGTTGTATTTTTTAAGGTTAATATTTAATGGTAGTTTAATTGTCCTGTGAGAACTATGCATCTCTAAAAAGTCAATATTTCACGAGCTCAGAAAAGCAGGCCTGTTTTCAGCTTAACAGTAACAACATTAACTTCAGTGAGGATGTCAGAGGAATATATGGAACTAGTGTGTTGTAGATGTGGTAGTTTTTATGCTGTTGTGTATTCGTGCATGCTGTACTGCATTTGTCCAGCAATCACCGCCAAAGCAATGTGATTGCTAGGCTATTGCATTCCGAAATTACTAATATCTCCCAAAATATTAGTCCTATCAACTTGTGGTTTTCACTAGTCTGTTCCTTGACCAAAAATACATACGCATGCCAAATTGCAGTGGTCAGCTTTTTCCGGATTTTGCGTGAATCCCCAGACACACACACACATGCATGCACAAAGAGGCCACTTAGCTTTTATAATATCGATTTTAAAAAAGTGCAATATTTGTCTCAATAAGGTGTAGTGGTATAAAAGTATAAAGCCGTGTAAAATGGAAAAACTGACACTTAAGTACAAGTGTCGAGTATTTTGTTAGATTCCACCGCTGCAAAAACTGAATCTTTCATACACTGATGATGATGAAGTGATGGTTTCCTGTCTGGATTTGCCTTTAAGAAGTTGTAATTAAAGACTAATCACTGAATGCATTGAAAATCTATCTTAAAAACCTAGATTTTCATTGGTTTTCTGACATGACCGGTGGTGTCTTACAGAGGCAGGCTGCTGCGATGAGCCGGACCCCATCGTACGGCGGCTGGCAGGTGGGGTAGAAGGCCTCCACCAGGTAGTTGGCGAAGGTGAGTGAAATCACAGCCTGACTGGCCGGTTCGATCAGCAGGATGGACGTCCACAGACGAATGAACGCAAGGAAGCCTCCAAACGACTCCAGGATGTAGGCGTAGCTGGCTCCAGACTTGGTGATGGTGGTGCCCAGTTCTGCGTAGCACAAAGCCCCAAACACTGAGAAGATACCTCCAAGAGCCCAAATCAGCAGCGACAGCCCATAGGAGGCGCTGTACATCAACACCCCCTTTGGAGACACGAAGATCCCAGAGCCGATCATGTTGCCTACGATGAGGCAGATACCGTTGATGAGAGAGATTTCCCTTTTCATCTGCATTTTCTCTCCTTTCCCATCATTTGGGGCCTTTAAGTCCTCGTCAGATGGAGCCCGTGAGCTTGGGCATATTGTCTGTGACATGACCCCCATCTTCACCCTCAGATCCCCCATCAGGCCTGGGGAGCTGCTGTGGAGATGAGAGACTGTTAAAACTCTAAAAGACAAAAGTTTTATTTCACTGAACATTCATTCACATAAGAAAGGATCAATGAAAGGATACTTCTCCACATTCCACGCTTCACACCTCCATGTTAATGAATAGAACAGATTGAACAGGTGCAGCAAAAATGAGCAAAAACAGAAAAATAAACTTTACCTTATTATGGAAGAAGATGCAAAAGTAAGTTTGTTCCCGTTGAATAGAGGTAAGACTGGGCTCTGTCAGGTCGGTGTTCCTCTGTTAGGGTTTGAGACATTAGTCAGGTCACATCTGAGAGGCAGCAACAAGACCCTCAGTGTTGCAATCCAGCAGACCAGCACAACCACAACCAGTGTTTTTCCAGGACCAGGAGAACCGTACTCTCGTGTTCCCCCGCTGTGCTATTTTGAGAGACAAGCAGACCTCGTCCCTGCCCCCAGAGAGCCTCCAAAAAGTGAGACTCACAAGGAGCCAGACTTCATCTGGGTCGGCAGTCAGTAGGTCAATTCATCAGACATATAGTGAATTAAAGTGATTCTAAATTATATCAGAGAATGCCCTGTGACTGGCCCAAACAGTTGCTTCTTTCAGTCACCCCAACATGTTGCTAATAATAGGACATTTTTGTCACTGGCATCACAATCATCAGATGTGCAGATGCAGTACAAATGCCTTACATAAATGCAGTCAGACATTCACAGCTCTTGCTTATCAAATAAAACATATTTTTCCCACTCATAGGCAGCTCCGCTAGTGTTCTTTTACACTAACAAGACCAGCAGTGGATTCTGTTGTGTAGTTTATAAGTGTTTATCACAATAATTGGAATGACGTAGCTGTATTAGCTTAGGTTAGCATGGTTTGGTAGTTAGCCTGCTAATTAGCTCAGGCAGACATTAGTGTTTTTACATTTCATGGCTTTTATATATATATATATTTTATTTTCAGTTTTATATATACAATGTGTACCAACATGTTGTGGCATTGCGGGTATTTGGCATTTTGTTGGTAATGTGTTGTTTTTACAGCCAGGGTTTGGTAGGGTTGTTGCGTTTGTGTTAAATTTGAGTGAATGCGTGTATGGTAATGTTTATTGGCCATTTTGTGCTTGTTTTTGTATTCTTAAAAGCAGCACCATGAGTGAAAGGTATAGGCCAAACAATCCCATTTCCTGTGATTGTAAGTAAGTTACTGAATGAAAAGTCATTGTGCTTTTCAAATTAAAAGTGCATCTACTACTGGCAAATTGCTTTGAATTAATACCCTGCTTAATCCCTATCCACACCATGACATTGATATGCTAAGAGTATAGAGACATAATAAACAGTGTGGCAAGAAGGATAACCTTCTTACCACCCATTCATAAAGTCACTTTTTCTTCAGTTTTCTCTGTTTCTGATATAATAACTTTCAACTTTAATCTGAGCTTTTGTAAACATCTACAAGAACAGTAAATTAAATTTAGGAAAATACCTGATTTTCACTGAAAAAACACAAAGTAAAGAAGATAATATTACAATAAATGGGGATAAATTACTCAAGAGAGGTTAAACATAGAGGAAAAAATCATTTGGGTGCTGCCACCAAAGTAACACTGGGTCTTTATGGGTCTAAATGTTGCTTAACAAATTTGCATGATTGAGTTTATGCTCAATCAGAAATAATGTGATGAAGGACTGAAAGACTTTAAAACAGTTAAGACAGCCTGTTTTTGTATAGGTATAACTACAATTTCTTTGTATCCTTGGTACAAAATGGGAATGAGTAACAACAAAAACCAAATAAACAACAAGCAGGAAAGAAAATCTGGTCATTATATCATAGTGTAAGTATCACATTGGCCCAGAATTTCAGTCAGGTTAGAAAATAGCAAATAAGAAAGGCAGAGAGAGATAAAAACAGTGCCCGTTTTATTGAAGAATTTGACACAGCATCTGAAAAATTCTACTTTCTGTGAAAAGCTACACATCAACTGAACGTCATATAGTTTGTCCATTAATGCTTTTTCTGACACAGTTCATGATAATGATGATGATGATGATGTGGGCACTAGAGGAGTTAGTTTACAGTAGGTAATTCTACAAATATCAAATGAGCAAAAACGCACAAGAAAACAAGAGAAATCACAGAAAAATGTATATAAAAAAGATGAAACTATCATCTACCGTACAAAATATGTTACAACATATTGAGGCTATCAAATCTGTAGCATTTTCTCTCCACTTTGCTTGATATGTGTGTAATACACTCGTTGAGATTGAAAGCAGAATATGAGGCACAGTTATTAAAGACAAGGCAATACAAGTCCAAAGGTATGGAAGCATTTAGAGCCTTCTTTTACACTAAACATCGTACTATAAATGTCCTGCTGTGACTCATTTTTGTTTATTGACCTATTCTGCCCAGTCAAAACATCACACACGCATTCATCCACATAATGAGAGGGAAAGATATGTGTATTAATACAAAATGGGAACTAAATGAAGGGTATTGTGTAGTAAATGTATGGAATGTACGCTACAATATTGTAATCTGAGCACCTGTTTTGAGGAAGTGAAGGCAGTGATGAAGACAGTAAGGCAATGGAGAAAGGATTCATGGAAAAATAAATCATTTCAGATGTTTAACTACAATGCAATATGCCACAAGGAGTGTATAAATTAATTATGATTTATGAAAAATAACAGAAAAGGCATTACTTGATTAGGTATGAATCGGGCCTATTTATCTTGCAGTGATTATATGTATGCACTTGTAATAAGATTATTAATTTAAGCAGTGTTTTTCCTATGATAAATTGGCACAGAATACTGATTTAGAAGTCGGGAGTTGTACTTTTTTCATCTGAATGAGTCGGATGAATACGAAATAACGGCTGGAAACCTTACAGAGCAGTTACTACTTCCACACAGAAGCTGAAGCTGCTGCTGTGATTTTCAGGAAAGGTCGAACAGTAGGATGAAGTCATTATGATCCGTTAAAACTAAGAAAGGTTGGAATCGCTCTTTAGAAAAAAAGAAATTAGTCAGTAAAATTAAAATAACCATTGGCACCGAGTGACAAACTGGAGTTTTTGTTATTGCGATTTAATAACACTGTGTAGTGGACTACTGGCCTTGGCATCTCTCAGTGGGAGATGATTGTGGAAAGCAGGGTTGAGTATTAAAACTCAATCTTAATGTAACAATGACATTAAAGCCACATTTGCAACACCTATGTTACAGCCTGTCACAGAGCAGTGAAACGCCAGTGTAGCATCTATTGTTGTTAACGTGCAGAGAAAAAGGCCAGTGCGTTGTATTGTTTACAGGCACAGCGGCTGAAAAGTTTATATACGTCAGTAGCTATGAAAAGTTCTGCTGTTTGGTAAGTGGTTCATGCTATATAACCACCTGCTTTAAACTTTCATTCAGTAGCACAAACCAGCTGTTAAACTTAAAAAAATGATCAAAAGTTGACAGACATGGAAATTGTTTATAGTGATGAAGTTCTTGTCTGGATCACCAAGCCTTTCTGAAAAGTCGTCCCTGTTTGAACGCTCATGATGAAAAATACTGAGAGATGAGGAGCACTATTGAGGAGACCAAAACAAATCTGAGGGCAGCTCACTTTAGCCCACCAGTTCAGACACACACACACACAAACATCCCTCTCATTCTGAGTCTAAGGTTAGAACCTCCCTTAAACATCACACCCCAGTGACTGAGTCAGAGGCACAGTCTGTCCAATCACAGCTCATTCCAACACTCAGACCTATGAAACCATTAACCTTTAAGTACACATTGTTGGATCATGCATTAGCCCCGATGTCTTCTTTGCACATTGTTAGGCATTAGTGCACTGTACCAATAATTAAACCTAATTTAATATGCTTTAGTACAAACATAGACACTTTGTGTCTGGCAAAATGTATTTTTGCTGGAAGTTTTCTAGTATCTTAACAGTCCTCCTGTAATTCACTCAGATCAACTGAGTGTATGGAGGTTGTTTATCACAAACAAAACATTACAAACACAAAAAAATTACTGAAACGGAAATATGTTTATGCTTTCCTATAATTGTGGAAAGAAAGGAAAGAAATTGTGCCAAAAGAAGTGAAACCCTGTAATACATCTGCTTAATGTGAACTCTTTATAAATAAACCCATAGCACTGTTAAATAAAAATCAGCAATTTGATCAAAATCCTTAGATTCTACATTTACAGAATAAAACTTGGCCTTTGACTCTGGTTGATGAGTGGATAACAGTAAAGCAAAAACCCTTTCTATGGTACCTTTGTCATTCCTCGGTGTGTGAGGGGCACCTGGCAGGAGCCGTGTCTACCACCTTTACGACAACAGAACCTGCCAACGCTGACTGTAGTGTAAAGCTGCTGTGTTTATGACGTGGGCAGCAAATGCTGCTACACGTTCCTGGGGATATTGTAGGACATGGACAGCGGCGGGGCGCTGGGGACCAGGTTTGTGGAAGGAGAGCTGATTTCAGGCGGGTAGGGCTGCAGACCCATCTGCTTGTTGTCGTGCAGCTTACGGACGACGATGCGGCAGAAGTCTTCGCTGTGTCGGTGACAGTTGTCTAGGAGCTGTCGGACCTTTGCGGTGCGAGTGGGCTGGTTCACCACCAGTTCATAATCCTCCCGCATCAGCATGGAGCGCGCCAGCAGAGCGTCCAAACTCTGGTTCAGACAAGCCTCAGTCATCTGGGAAACGATCTCCTCGCGACGGGTGGCGATCCACTCAGCGACCGGGCCACATAAGGGAGGGGAGTGACGGAGCGGAGGAGAGTAATTCACTGTGAGAAGAGACGGAGGAATCACAGTTAGAGAAAATAGTTTGGTAGTAATTATGATGATGAAAACGTCCCTCAGTTTTATCCATCAAAGGCATTCTTAGCTTTACATCTATGTGATATATATATATATACACATTCATCCCCACTGAAATAAAATGCAGTTTTCATATCATGCCACATTCTGATTTATACAGTAGGAGGAAAAAAGTTATTGGACACCCTTGAAATTTTACACATCAGTATTTTTTTTTTTTTTTGTCATTTAAGTTGTTATTGGTTTTCTCATATTTTCAGTCATTTACAAACAGGAAAAAAAGACAAAAAAAAGACAAAAAGGAAATCTCATCAGTATTATTATGAAACATCCTCCTGAGACCCAGGAAAATCAAAGTTTTGGCTTTTTTATATTAAATAGCCTAAGTTTCTTGATTGGAATCAGCATAATGCAACAGGTTTTTTCAGATACATTTTTTATTTTATTTAATGGAATATACTTTGCAGCGGGCAGATTTA
>JAPTMW010000010.1:5719739-5729776 GCA_029822955.1 Ostorhinchus angustatus
GTTTGATATGTTTTCGTGACATGCCAAATGACAATAAAGCAATCCTGATTCTGATTCTGACTGACAAACAATAAAGAGTGCAGCAGCTTTCAGGTTTTCTGCATATATCTCAAAGGTACATTTTAAGACTTTTTATGACCTTTGTGAAACCGGTTTAAGACCGGTTTCAGATGCCATCTGCTCTGGTGCAATAACAGCAGCAGGTTTTAGCTGATGGTTTTCTACAACAGCGTTATGCGGCTATAATGTCTTTATATACAAAGTTCCTAATTTGAGTGTTTTGTTTTGTTTTATTTCTTTATTTCTTTGTTTCTTTAATTAATTTATTTAATCTTTATTTACCCAGGCAAGCAATTAAGAAGCCTGATCAAAGAGCAATGGCTCCTTGAGGGGTTGGGGGGCTAAAAGTAAAAACAAAGTTATACAATATATTAGAAACAGACTGTTAATAAATAAGTTTTCTTGTGTAAAAGTGTGACAATCCACAAATCCATTGTTTTCAACCAAGCACTAAATCCAACCCACTTATGATACCTGTCAAAAATCATATTTAAAACATTTTAAAGGAAAAGTGTGTACAGTTTTCCAGGAAAAAATAATCTTTTGACATATGACCCTCTGTCAGTGTGTCTCACCTCTCTGTTGACCTGCATAGACCAAGCCCTCTACCTGTATTTTCTATTTTCCTCATCTTTCTGTCTGATAGACAAACCCACACCTCTGAGCCAAGTCACTTCTAACAGAGACCTGCCACATAACTGCTGTGAAACAATCAGGAAATAACGTTTTATTTTTTGTTTTCAGTGGTTTTTTTGTAACTAAAGCTGTTCGCTCTATCATTTGCTCAACCACTGCATTCTTCATTGTTCATTGAATTAAGAGGCGGGATTAAGTTCTAACAGTCTGATGGAAAAATAACTTGGTGACACATACTTACCTCGTGAAGTAACAAGTCCAAGGATCCATTAATCATAAACTCTGTGACTATGCAGAAAAATTCTGGCTCATTGCAGATCCCGAAAATCTGGATGATGTAGTTGAATCGGGCTTTGTGGAGCACCTCAGCTTCTTTCAGTAGGCAGTTCCTCTCTCTGAAACACAGACAGTTAAAGTGAGTTTCACCGTCAAGCAAAGAGACAGAAATGGGTTAATCCATCACAGTTTACCCAATGAGTTAAACCCCACCTCCTCCAATTCTTATCCAATTTGGTATATGGGTAATTCAGAGCCAGAGAAGCTGAAATTTCAAATTCTAACTTTATTGGACCAACAGTTTTCAAGATATGGCAATTTCATTTTTTCACTTTTTTGTGGAAAATCTCTGTCATCTCTTTATTCAATCAAACTTATTTAAGATTCATGACCTTGTGAAATATTATACCTTGTTAATCTTATTTATGGTGTTCAACAATCCCTACCAAATAACATACAAAGGTTTTTTGCACATGTCAAAAATGCAAGGCGATGCCACAGCTGGACAAGATACACAGAATTTACTAGGAATCTTGAGGTATGCCTACATTCTATCCCAATTTGCTCAAGTATAAAAAAGAAAACCTTTTTTGCAAAAAAGGGAACAAATTAAACTGCAATATCTTGAAAACTGTTGGTCTGATAAATCAGAAATTTGGGCTTTTCTGGCTATGAATGACCTATATACCAAATTTCATAAAAATCAGAGGGGGTGAGGTTTAAAAATGCCATTTGAGATAGATTGACCCAAATACCAACAGAGTGATGGCATTTGTGCAGTTGGAGATGTAAACAGAGATAAAGGAAACACAAGAGGAGGAAATATTCAGAGTTGAAAAGGAGTAATGAAACAATACTATAGCATCAAGTAGCATCATGATTAATAAATCACTCATTCAGGATATCACATTGTTTGACTGTCACTGCTATTTGGAAACATTAGATAACACAGAGATAAATGGTTCTCACAGCTCAGGAAATACAAACACATGACAATGTTATAGAACATGATGCATTACTGTACATTAAACTAGATCTAGACGATAAAAAGATGTCGCCTATTGTCATTACTATGATGTAACATTATATCACAACAATAACTATCAAAATACACGTTTCTTGTCTTTGGGATTTATTTTGTCTACGCTGAATATGTAAATTATTTTAGTGTTTTGTTGTGTTTGCCATGTTCTGACCTTGACTTAAAACCACAAATAACTATGTGGTTTATACAACTTTCACTCAGAACCAAATATCTTTATCAATAATCTGAAACTGTCGATTAAATGATTAAATGATTAAATTAAGGACTGGCACATATTAAAACAAAACAAACTGACTTTTCTTTAGATCTCTATTACCCTGCCCTAGATTAGCTCCTACTCAACAATGTTAGTATTCCACTGGTAATATGAGGCAGTAAACATAACATATACTATGCAATGCACAATGACTACTTTCACTTTACATACATTTTACTGATGATATGTTTAGATAAGTAAGGAGTTGCACAATTAGGTAACCTTTACTTGTAGTGGTGGATTTCACCAAGTGGTATTTGTATTTTTATCAGTGTAAATGATCTGAATGCTTCTTGTAGCACTAAACCTTTTATAGGTCATTCATAGAAATACTCTGAAATTCCAAATTTCACTCTTAGTGTGTTATTGGAAGACATAACTATTACTTTTTTTACATTCATGTAGAAAATCAAGGTTAATGAAGTTACTGTATTTGGTTCCTTACCCCATAAGTGGCAAAAAAGAGAAGTATATATAAAAAAATACAAGAAAAACATATATAAGGTGAAAGGAACATGTATTTTAGAACATTAGAACATCACTTTTTGAAGATTACAACAACATAAGTGCTGATCCGGACCCCTGTCCACATCCACATTCTCCCTTTGAACACCATTCCTTACATTAGTACCATTACCTTATGGTACCTACAACAAAGCAGGTACACTCACTGTTCATGCAGAGGTGGGCCTGACAGACCCTGTAAACCACATTGGACCTGAGATCCTTGCCACACTGTTCTCACTGTTGTCACAATGACCAAAAATAGTCCCTTGTCCAATAAAGGGTTAAAAAGACATAACTCAGGAACACAGCTGCTCTGGCAATGTAGATAAAATGTATATGTTTATGACTTGAAAACAGACCTAGGGTTAAAGCCTACCTTTCACCAAAAGGAGAGTCCAGTTTTAGGCACTTGATGGCCACTGTGGTCCTCCAGTCGGAGTGCTGCGCCTTGAACACGGTCCCAAAGCCGCCCCTGCTCAGGTAGTACAGGTCTGTCAGCTTCTGGTAGGGGATCACCGGCAGGGTACTGACCAGACTGCCGATGTTTAGACAGCCCGTAGTCGCGCACGGTTCCATTGCAGTTTGTGTGCCTTTTACCGGAATCCTCTGAAGGTTCATCATCTACTAAAGCAGTGTCAGAAAGCAGAACTGCCCCTTTTTTGCAATGAGGAAGAAAAGCTCCTCCATTCAGTAGCATGACATGATGTCGGTGCGTGCTAACAAGCTAAGCTAACTAATGTGGCGGAGGAGCAGACAAAACACGCCTGCAACCAAAGACGTGGTTAAATGTACTCGCATTCACTCTCTCTGAGCACTGTTCTTATTTTCTGCCTGGCTGTCTCTATCCAGCTGTCACCGGCTGAGTAAAATAAGAGACAACAATACTAAATGTGCCGAGCGCTACTGTCATTTAAGGCAGGTGGTTTGTTGTTGCTAATGACGACACACTTCCTAGTTTTGGGTGGTGCGTTCACATAAAGTAGGCTTTCACACTTTCACCGTTTACTTACTTTTTTTTTTTTTTTTTTTTTTTTATCGTGTAAGTATTTTAGCGACCAGCTTTCTGAACACACCTCTTTAAAGAAAAATTACAGATAGAGATAACTCACACAAATTATTAGGGGTTAAAAAGTTTTTGAAAAGTTTTCTCTGCTTTAGCATTCGTGGTCAGACTTTTTGTTTCACTTTCGTTGGAACGGAGTCCGTTTTCACCCAAACTCAACTGTTTACATCGGACTTTTCCCACATGTTGGAATTCCCCAAACATGGGATTTTCCCCTCATCAGACCTAGCAAATATCACTGTGATCTATTTCAATGTACGTCAGAATGTTACAACAGTAGCAGCACAACTTCACCTACAGTTTATTTACTTATCAGGAAACAAGAACAACAGTGGAAACCGAATGATAGAAAGACTACACTGGAAAAAATCAAAATTTTACCAAGTGTATTTTTCTTGTGTATATTTACTAGTGTATATTTCATCACATTTAAAATAAGACATAATCAACTAAAGGGTAATTTTTCAGTGAGATATAAGAACTTATTTGTAGACAATAACTCTTGAGAATCTCATTTCAAGAAATCTTACCAATATAATTTTCACTTGTTCCATTGGCAGATTTTTATTATTATTATTATTATTATTATTATTATTATTATTATTATTATTATTATTGCTTGAATTAAGAAAAAAAAAAAATAAATAAATAAATAAATAAATAAATAAATAAATAAATAAATCTTGAATTTAAAAAAATTATGTCAATGAAACAAGTGAAAACTATCACGGTAAAATTTCTTGACATAAGATTTTCAAGATTTATTGTTTAAAAATAAGATCTTACATCCCACTGAAAAGTTACTCTATAGGTGATTATGTCTAATTTTAAATGTGATGAAATATTCTGACTAGAAATGAGAAAAATACACTTGGTAAGATTTAGATTTTTGCAGTGTATATACCTGGACTATTTGATTATCATAGTACGTAGTGTATTTCAACCAGTGAAAAGCAAATAAGTACTCAAGTAATTCGTTTAAGAATAATTTTGAGATAAATTTTGCTGCGAAATTTGGTTTAATGTAGTTGAATGTATTTTGACGTTATATTGATATTGTTATCACATTATGCAGGAGAGCTTATAATTACCTCCCCTAATCTGCTCTGATAAATCCAAATGCAGGCAGTGATATAACATATGACATTTTTAAAAGGATACAATCACATACTTAAAAGCTGAGGTACAATACAAGCAAAATAAACAAGACATACATTTTTACTTGTAAAGTCATTTTCAGATATATTTTTTCATAAAGATATTGTAGATGTTAATTAAAGTGGGGGACATAGATTGTGTATTTTAGATTTTATTGTATACAGAGATTTACCCCACTTTAGTTATTAACTTTACAGATTTATGTTGCGAAATAAAAGTATAGGTAAATAAATTACTATATCACCATAGATTAAACGACTCAACATTATTCACTATTTGAAATGAGCAACTGTACATCTTCACCAGCTTCAACATTAGACAAACACCTAAATAAAGTCAATAATTTAATCCACTAATCTGTATTATTCGACTTTCGGCATGTGCTCACCCCTAGTCATTTCTAAGTTTTGAATGCAAGGCTTTGACACCGACTATTTTTACACTGGTGTTTTTTTCATGGTTCACTTCTTTCTCTGCATAGTTTGATACTGTAACGATGTGTTTACAGTCATCTGTTTCCCTCTGTTCATTAAAATGTGAGTTCAAGCCCTTTAACTATAACCAGAATTTAGCTTCTCTGCTAAATCTGGTGCATGCATCTTGTTCTTTGCAACTAATGTCAATACACACTGTCCTGTAACTAAATAAATAAATACAAGTGTTACATAAAAATGTGGAAACATCTCTATGTCACATAATTAAATAAACAAGATTCTCTGGATTTGTCAGTGAAGGAGACTGAAATGCAAATGCAATTGTTTATTTTCAAAGGTCAGAAAAGTTTTCTAGGGGAAAACCACACGAGTTAATTATTTATTGAAGGTTTTTTTTTTGTTGTTTTTTTTTTAATACTGATGACTAATGGTGACACATTAACAGAATCCTATATTGAAAAGAATGCCATTCTTATTCTAATTAGCTTATTACCTCCACCGAGAAACAGCAGATGTTTTGTTTTCATTGGTGTTTGTCTGTGTGTCTGTTAGCAAGATAACTCAAAAAGTTATGGACAGATTTGGATGAAAATTTCAGGAAATGTTGATACTGGCACAAGGAACAAATGATTAAATTTTGGTGGTGAAGGGAAGGGGGCGCAGATTTTTAGTTTGTTACCCCCGCCAAGGAACAGCTGAGGTGATGTTTTCATCTGGGTTTGTCTGTTTGTTTGTTTGTTTGTTTGTTTGTTTGTTTGTTTGTTTGTTTGTTTGTTTGTTTGTTTGTGTGTTAGCAAGATAACTCAAAAAGTTATGGACAGATTTGGATGAAATTTTCAGGAAATGTTGATATTGGCACAAGGAACATATGATTACATTTTGGTGGTGATTGGGGGGGGATCTGCCTTGGCAGAAGTCTACGCTTTTCTAGTTAAATTATATTAATTTTATCATGCTCATGAATTACATCATTCTGAATTTTCTATATATTTCTAACTCTTTTTGTGAGAATGTAACGACTTCTGGTGGGGAAAAAAAGCTACAGTCTGACCATAAAACAGATATCTGAAGCTCTTTATGTCACTATGTTTCTGGTTTACTGCTGTGGCTTTACTGAAACAGGAAGAGCACAATGAAGCACATGACACTCTTCATGTAATCTAAAACCTGTCTGATCCAAAGGGTGTCAGCAAATCCATAACCACACTGTAACGGCTGTTTACATGCATTTAACATAATGTGTGTTGTGGTTTTGATGAACCAGCAGGAGTGTCAGCAGTAAGACTCCCCGGAGGAGGGAAGAAACATGATCACAGGAGTCATTTGTTCTGGTGTAATACTCTGGGTGTGTGTGTCCCTCAGCTCATCTTCATTTATTCTCTCTGCTCACGAACACCATCACCAAGACCTCCACAGATGGTCTCCACTTTTGTTCCAGTCCCCTTCCCAGTGGATTTGACAGGAGAGTGCATGTCCTGGATCAAGAAGGCGTCTGCAAGATATTCGTCTCTTTCTTCACTCATCAAATTTGAGTTTTCACCTCCAGACAGAAGCAAACCCTGGGAGAACAGAGTTGAAGAGTGTTTGTTGGATAATTCATCCACGCTTCTGCAGGATAGGAGCTTCAGGGACAGCTGGGCGGAGAGACCCTTCGCCCCAACACTGATGGGCTACGAAATCCTGGAGGAGAGGACGAAGTTCACGGTAGAGGACCAAAAATGTGGATCTGCTTTTAGGCCAAAACAGATCAAAATAAATCAATGAAAGAAAAGAAATGTACGGTTTTTACAAATATTGTGACACATGAATTACATATTTTCACCAAAAAAAAAGTTTCCAGCTTTATTCAGTGTTATTTTTATTAATACAATGTAAATGAACAGTAATAGTTCGCATAAATTAAAAAAAAAAAAAAGAAAAAATCCTCAATCTGTTTAACCCACAAAGACCTAAACAGCCAATGGTGACTAAAATCATCTCTTGGTCTAACCTGTCCACTAATCCTATCAATCCATGTAAATAATTAGTGTAAAATATAGTTTGTCATCTTTTCATGGTCATCAGATGTGGACCATTTGGACGTTCAGAGGCTCCGTAGTGAATGTGGAAACACTGTCATCTTCTACAATATCAATTCACCAGTAAAATCCATGGAGATGGATCAATGACACTGGATGGAGACCCTTGTTTTTATGTCCAATTATTGATATCTTTGCAGAAAAATGCACTTTTTCTTTCGTTTTCTCTGTTTCTTATATAATAACCCTCAACTTTAATCTGAACTTTTATGAACATCTACATGATCAGTTAATTAAATATACAAAAATTGATTATATACACTGGCGATAAAAGGAAAATGAGGACAATAATATACAATTAATGGTCATAAATCACTTAAGAAAGGTTAAATATAGAGAAAAATTCATTTGGGAACTGACAAAAGCAGCATTGGGTCTTTAAGGGTTAATCAATTAGCTCCTGTAGTCCCTTTTGTAATAACAGCCACAATACTGTACATAAATTCAGTATCTTCACACACTCTATTATCAATTATCAATGATTTTAAAGTAATTTTACATACTGTATTTGCAGTCTCTACTACTCTCAGTGAAAATATGACAGTCCAAAGTCAGTTCTTATTGTAGGTATTACATAAGCACCTCCTCATGTAGATAAGGTGCGTCTATACTCATATCTTTTCTATTTTATTACAGCACTTACAAGGAAGAAACCTAATCATGAAAAATCTTACAGCATCTAAAAACACTGAGATTGTTGTAAATGCATGTACTGTATTACATTTTTTTTTTCTTCATAAGCTGACGACTGTTCAGCACATTTATAGTTTGATGGTATACTTTTCACTGACGCGTGGACTTTGATAATGCATGAGATGTCACACAAGCATCATGTGACAGTAGTAAACAGTCATGTTCTGCTCTTGATGTAAAGTGTCAGTGCACCTTGGCATAAACTGGTGATTGATGATAGCGGTGGAGATATCTATCTAGCATAATGATTTCCCAAAAAATGCTGAATGTACCTGGTACGTCTACAGCTGCTGAGGTTTGATAGAGTTGTAATGTAATCCCACAAATCCATATATTTAACCCCTAAAGACCCAAACCTCCACCAGCGACCAAAACCATCTACTGATCTAAATTGTTTAATACCTGCTGATCCATTAATCCTATCAATACATGTAAATAACTGGTGGAAAATGCAGTTTGTCATCTTTTCATGGTCATCAGATATGGCCCATTTGGACGTTCAGAGGCTCCGCAGTTACCGTGGAAACACCGTCATCTTCTGCAACGTTGATTCACCAGTAAAACCCATGGAATTGGATCAATGACAGTGAATGGAGATGTTTGTTTTTCGGTTCAGTTATTGATATCTTTGCCAAAAAAGTCACTTTTTCTTGAGTTTCCTCTGTTTTTTTTTATATAATTACCCCTACCTTTACTTTGAGTTTTACAGAACATCTACATGATCAGTAAATTAAATATAGGAAAATACTTGATTTACACACACACACACACACAAAAATCAAAAACGCAAAATAAGGAAGATAATATTACAATCAGTGGTGATAACTCACTTAAGAAAGGGTAAATATAGAGAAAAAATAATTTGGGAAATGCCATAAAAATAGCATTGGGTGTTTTATGGGTTAAGAGGGGAAAAAGTGGGATTTTCAGTAAATGTACAGATTGAACATACTGCAGTAGAGATGACAAAAAAATGTTATTTCAGTGTTACCCTAAGTATGAAACAGTGGATGCAGTATTGAAAATGCAAATGAAAACTAATGCAAGCATGCATATTAACATGTACTTTAAAATGTAATTGACATTACAAACACAACACATTTCATGTCTTGTATGGTCATTTAATTTGTAAACATAGATCCATTCCTCACATTCAGGCTTTAATACATTCACAAAAGATGGAACAGGGACAATTTATAGTAAAAAATGTACTAAAAATAATGAAATAGTAAAATAATGATTTGATACAAAAGCAGGATCCAGGAGAGAGTTAATCCTATCAAAGCAGGAGAGCTTCGGATGCACATGAAAATTGTTGAAAGGATTTGAATATTCCAACCACTTTGGTGCATAATGTGAGGAAATGATTCAAGGAATCTGGATATCTAAGCTGAACACTGTTATTTCCGAATCTGCAAACACTGCACTACATCAAGCACTGTCATTCATCTACAGCTGCTTTCTCTTCTAATTTGTATTTTCTGCAGTTTTTCCTTTGTTCCAGCTATTTAGGCTATTTATTTAGGGAATATGTATCAGATAACAGATAAATATTATCAATGTTTTAGTCTAATACTAAGATGAATACTAATAAATAAACTGTAATTCCCAGCTGTTTCGGCTCCAGACCCAAAATTAGGGCTAAAATTTGTTCCATCATTTAGAACAATTATTCATTTTTTGTCATTTTGATTTTTGTGGCATCTTTTATATTGTTTTTGTCTTGTATGTTATGTTTGTTTTGTTGGACGTTTTACCTATTATTATTATTATTATTATTATTATTATTATTATTATTATTATTATTATTATTATTATTATTATTATTATT
>JAPTMW010000010.1:6272939-6285591 GCA_029822955.1 Ostorhinchus angustatus
GCCAGTCCCAATTTTTCAGGGATAGGGGGCAGCAGTAGGCTCATGATGGCATTAGTGGGGTTTTGTTCAGAAAAGGTTGAGAAACACTGAATTAGAGAAACTGCATTCAGATTTTAATCTTTGTATTTGAACCCATGTAATGGTTTTAATGCCCATAAACAAAGAGAATATCCAATAACCAAACTAAACAAACTCCAGTCTTTGTGATGGTTTCTTAATTAACCTTCGAAGTCTTCAGAATCTGCACAAGTGTCAGTGCATGTTTAAAGATGAATGGGTTTACCATGCATGTGTGGACAGTAGGCCTTCTGACGTCTCAACATGCAAACACATGTACAGAAACCTACAAAAACATGTCATCTCTTCATGCCATAGGTTCATGGTATTCTTACCGGTCTGCCCTCGGGTCCTCGGTGACCTTTGGCCCCTTTATGTCCTGGAGGCCCTGGTTCATCGTTCTGTGAGAAGACAAATTTATGTGGATATTACACCAGAGACCAACATCCATGTTCAATGTTTGTTTCTGCGTGGAAACATAGTTAAAATACATGTACTAAATAAAATACTAGATAAAACACAACAAATTAAAAACCATGAAAATTAACACATCTAGAGTCTTAACTACCGTAGTTAAAGTGTCAGTGGTTACATATGGAACAGCTACTTTGAAGAAAAAATGCATCAGTCTGGATGATCAACGAACAAAATATAGAGTCGAACAAAGTATAGATCACACAAAAAGAGCACTGCATCTGAAAATTGTATATTGAAAGGAAAACTATGGCTGAATTTATTGTGTAAAACTGCAGTCATGCATATGTACATCATTACAGAGTTTTATAAAAGAAATTTCACTGCTGTTCAATCTATTTCACCATCCTTGACATTGATAGAAGTCACTGTGTCATCAGCAAACAGTTTGATGAGCATTTACATAAACAAACACATCATAATAATACTTTCCAGCCAAAACAAAATGGTTAGTTTTTGTCATAAAACCACTGAATTAGCATGTAGAAAAAAGGTCCTGGAGGCTAAAATCAGGATGATGCTAACACTTGCATATTTAAGAATAGCACCTGGTTTATCTCTGATGTCTAAGGAGATACAGGGATTTCCTTTGGAATACCCTGCACATCCAGACATGAAGTTATAAGATGAAGTAGGAATGAGAATGGGCTCAGCGCAAGGATGAATCTGTTACATTTTGCAGCAGATCCATAAAGAGCAGTGGATTTTTTTTTCTGACATGTCTGGTTAGGACATATTCATTAATTCCAGCCCTGTGGATCTTTGGCAGAAGTAAAGTCACAGCCGAACCTTTTGGCAGTGACACAAGTTGATTCTTTGAAGAAATGGGATTTATTTGTCCGCAAAGTCTTTGAAACATACACACTTTTTTTTATAGTTGTTTCTCAATGTACTTCTGAAATATGTAAAAAAAAAAAATTAATAATAATAATAATAATATTAAAAAATG
The DNA here is from genome assembly GCA_029822955.1 of Ostorhinchus angustatus. Taxonomy (NCBI): domain Eukaryota; kingdom Metazoa; phylum Chordata; class Actinopteri; order Kurtiformes; family Apogonidae; genus Ostorhinchus; species Ostorhinchus angustatus. The sequence goes on from JAPTMW010000010.1 coordinate 6,274,420, forward strand.
CCTGTAGCAATAAAGCTGATGCAAACAAAATTTGAGTCAATGCCAAAATTTTGGCCATGACACTATACTATACACTGATTATCATGTTACAATGAAACCTGTCAGTGGGTGGGATATTTTAGAAAGCAGGAAAATGGGCAAGTGTAAGGATCTGAGTGACTGTAACACTGGACAGATTGTGAAGACCAACTGGGTCAGAACATCCCCAGACTAAAGGTCATGTCAGCAGTGGTTAACACCAACCAAAAGTGGTTTAAGGACAGATGACCAGATCTCAGTCAAGCATCTCTGTGACCTTCTGGAAAAACAATTCAGATCCATGGAGGCCACACCTCACAACTTACAGACCTTAAAGGATCTGCGGTTAAATCTTTGCTCATCAGAGCTGTTTTTGCAGCAAAAGGTGGACCCAGTCAGTATGAGGCAGGTGGTAACAATGCTGTAGCTGATCAGTGTGTGTTCTACTACACTACCCCTGTAGTTCATCCTACAGCTCTGGTGAGAGAAGCTTCTAAATCCATTGCATAGCTGAACTGATGTCAGGTCTGCCCATGTTTGGCCAGATATCTACAACAATGGTGCAGCTGCAAGTACAGTGAAGCAGCTAAAGCCCCTGCAGCTGCTACACTGTGATCACTGTGAGACTGAAGAAGTGTGGAGAATTAAGCGCTTAACAGTGTAAATCAGTTTAAGTCCAGTGTTTCCACAGATAATGCACACACTTAGAACCAGTTCAGGAATAATGGTTTGATGAAGACTGCAAGCAGCTGCAGACAATTTCAAATAAGCACAAAATTGCACATTTCAAACTGATAGATTGTGTAATTCTCCAGGAATGGAAACATATGTGCATTATACATTCAAGTGCAAAGTCTGTTTTAACAGGGTGTTTACTTAGATGCAATGTTAAAGGGGTTTACAGTTAAGAGGAGCTGCTTGTTTTCTTATAATCAAAAACTGATACTGATCTGAGCAGATGTTGACTGTTGATGTTATAAATCAGATTTGGATTCAGGGAAAATCCATTACATAATATTTTATTACCTCATATAAGAGTCATTAATAGATGAATTATAAATGGATGGAGTATTTCCTATCTACTGCAGCTTGTTTTTGTCTTTTTGTTTGTCAGTCGCGTAATTATTTGCAGCTCAGATTTCAAATGAAATGCTGTGAAGGCAAAGAGGCAAATCTTTATCGTAAATGCACAAGTCCTGCACAAACATCTATATGGAGACGTTTACGGATGAGGAGCAGGCAGAGAAAGAGAAGGTAATGGCAACCACCTGGCCGTTAAGATGCACTCATGCATACTTGCCGTCAGCCTTGAATCCGAACACACACACGCGCACACAAATACGCACACGGTTCGAATTACGGAGCTATCTCAACTTCAAAAAACCGAGTTAAAGAACATGGACCGTATCATCCGCACATACTTCCTGACCTTAAATATATTGCGTCATATTGACAACACATAGCCAGATGTGGCTGTTTGTGGAACTTTGTCAAATACATGTATATTATCATTCCATAGAGTATTAGCTAAAGAGTTAAAAAGTGAAGTCAAAGTCAAAGGTCTGAGTCTGTCTCCACCTTTATCTTCTCTGACACACCCCTGTCTATCCCCGCCTGTCGCCTCTGGCTAGAAAAAGTGCAGGCTCATATACACATGTCTGTACAGTGTCGACATATTTAAACAGTTTAGAATAGAAAATCATCAAATCACAATTAATCCAGCATCATCGGACAGTAAGCAGGTTTGACGTCTCATCACCTTGTGTCAAACTATTTCTTCCACTCTGCCGTCCAAAACAGTGAACAGCCAAGTGCAAAATTTGTGGAAACAAACAAGTTACTGTTCAGAGAAAAAAAAATGTTACAGACTGTTAAAAAGAGGGAAAAACAGATGGAGACAAAGGGAATCTGTTGGGTTCATTTTTTCCATTGAGATGGACAAAATATAGCATCTCATTATGTATTTCAATGGAGGGCTTTTGGTCATGGATTGATGAATGGAGGATGGATTTACTGCTGCTTAATTCGATTATTTTCACTGCTGTGGACCAGAAGTTCAACTTTTGCTTAACTACATTTTGCAACAGCTTCATGTTTACAAAATGATTCCACTTGTTTTTTGTTTTTTTTTTCAGTTTTTTTTGCTGCTTTTCTCTTGTACTTGAACCTCCTTTTTATCCATCCTGACCATCAGGAGCCTCCACGCACTTAAACTTGACCCGACACTGTTCCAGTACGTTAGATTTTACTAAACTGATGAGTAAGTCTGTTTTTAGTTGAAGTCATATTTAATGGCACTTTTGCTGCCACATGACTCATATTATATTTTGTGTTAGGTCCAATCACATCAACACGGGCATCTACATTGATAATTTTTACGCCACCCCTCGAAGGGGAGGCAAGGGGTATTGTTTTTGGTTCAGTTTGTTTGTTTAGTTGTTAACACTTTAGCAGCAAATCTATTGGTTGAATTCATACCAAATTGGGTTTATAGATTGCCAGTGACCCAGAATAGACGAGATTACATTTTGGAAAAAGTAGGTCAAAGTAAAAAAAATTTTTAATACATTTTTTAAATCCTTTTTTTTCCCCCATTTACTTATAATGGGCAAAATTTCAAATCGCTATCAAAATGTCAATTTTAAAATCAATTTACTTAAACGCTGCAGACATATAGAGAATAATTTTAGACATCGCTCTGAAAAATATCTAAGTGATAGCTTGTTTTTGAAATTTTTTGTTACATTTTCAAATGTTTTTTTCCCCCTCATTTACTCGTAATGGGCAAAATTTCAAATGTCTATAAAAACAGCAATTTTCTTTCAATTTACTTCAAACTATTAAGCACGTATATAATTTTCATATACTGAATATGGATGAAAGAGTTGATTGATTGAGATTGACAGCTGGACTGATCTTCTCTCCCAAATGAGTGTGACTCAATAAAAACCCCTCAAAAATCAACTCCTTTTGTAGTTGAGTCATAAATACTGGTAATATTCAGATTTAGAAATGTCTGGCCTGATGGATTGATTACTGTGGTAGAAGATTCTGTTCATTGTGGATCCTCTTTCCAGTTTGAGACCAGAGCTTGTTATGCTTGTGTTTTCTGTGCTCAGTATTAAATAAGTTGAGCAGTCAGTTAATACACTGGTTCTTTTTTTTTGTATATTTACCAACCGTCCAATTCCATCACTTTTAATCAATATTTACATTATCAAGTATAATGGTTGAATCCGGATCAAATACTTTTACTTTTTAAGTTTATTTTAAAATCAGTACTTTTGTACTTTTACTTAAGTACTTTTTTCCCTGAATGCTTTTACTTTTACTAAAATACATTTTTTACCCCTGTATCTGTACTTTTACTTGAGTACTTCATCCACCACTGCTACCTATTCCCTGGCACAATTTTGCAAAGACCTCGTCGCTGCAGCTACACTGCTGTGCTCGCCGCCACCCAAGATTAGTCTGATCCGTTTATCAAAATACAAAAGAGCCAAACAACCCAGAGAGTTTTTATCTCTTATTTTAGAATGACAGTGAACGGTGCCAAACTGATCTCCAACTCAGACACAGCTCTAATGACATGCAGCGTTTGCTAAACAAACACTGATTACTTTTTATGATCTATTGTAAATTCTTATAAAATGTCGACCTAGAGTTGATGGTGCTTTAAAACAGCTGGAGAAGAAGTTGGGAGGTGATTTTTTTTCTAATTAAGGACAAGCATAAAGTTGAATATGAGCAGCTTCATGACAAAATGTCCTGTGCTACACAAAGTCTTGATGAGGGGTAAACAAGTCAAATCCTGTTAATTTTACAGTTACCAAGAGAGAGGTCAGAGTGCACTGAGGTAAATGAGAGGAAAGTAAAAACATGTGCGGAAATGTTTACGTCATAAAACACACGCCGTGGAAATGCAGTCGATTCAATGTAAACACGACTGAGTTGAAGCGGGGGTTAAAGTGTTAAAACTGGCACGCTACAGGGACACGAACCGTCACACACATGTACAGTTGTCACACACATGCACAAACTGACACACACATCAGAAGACTAATGCTCTCCCTTCATCCTCTCAGCTCATTTCCTGGTATCCTTGACGACCACATATACACAGCTGCATCAGCTCACAGTCCTCTTCATATTCACACACATACACACACACACACACACACACACACTGAAACGTGTTCGGATCAACTGAGGAAAACATTTCCAGCTGCAAAACATAAGAACACTGAGCGTGAGATAAATAGATGTAAAACAACAAGAGTAGTAAAGTTTTTTCCTATGGGCAAATGCATTAAAAACACCAAATGAAAGAGAATGTAAATGATGAAAAGCATCAAATATACCATTATCAGTAAAAGGAAGCCATAAAAAAGAAATATGTAAATGTGCCCATAATACCAGAGATATGACTCACATCCTGTCAGCTGCAAAAAAGGGATTGAGGAGAGATAAAATGAGATCAAGAGTGTGAGGAAGCGCCAAAACAGAAGATGAGAGGCAGACTCACATCAGGGCCGGGATCTCCAGGCTCTCCATCGTCTCCTTTGGGTCCAGGGGTTCCCTTTCCACCCTGAAGGTCACACAGGAAATGTTGGGAATAACTGTAGCAACTGATTTTATGCTGAGCTTAAAACTAAGATGTTCATGTTCATGCTCAAATCTAGGATTTCCAACAAATAGAAATACGATGCGCTGTATTTTGTAACTAACAACGGTGGAAAGTAATTGAATACATTTACGAAAACCCTATCCGAGGTACTTGTACTTTATGAGTAGTGATTATTACTATGTTGTAGTTAGTGTTTACTTTCAAGATAATTTTACACAATGGATACAGCTGTGCAACAAGCTTTTACATCACATTGTTTGGATTAGACCATCGTCCAAAAACCAGTGTGTAGTCAGACTCACAGGTCAGATGTCTGGGTTATTAACAGCTCAGACATGGACACTTTTTCTCTGTTTTTTTTTTTTTGTTCTTGTAAATGTCTCATAATTGTTTCATTTAGATAAATGTTCAAACCATTGTACAGCTCAACAATAATCAAAGGTTAAAGAATAAGATTTGTGTATAAGAAGTCTACTTTTTGTTATTTTTTCTTGTGTCAGTAATCATTTTATGAGCCTTCAGATTTATTGTGTGTCACACTAAATAAAGCTGGACATAAAGCAGTGCAAACAAGTAGTAAAACACTAAAATGCAACAAAAATGCTGATATTTATTAACTAGTAATCCAATACCAGTATTTTAACTATACTTTCCTATCAGTACCTCTGTACTTTTACTTGTAATGGAGTATTTATCCATGTCTGTATGGGTACTTTTACTCAATCAAAGAATCAGATAGCTTCTTCCACCACTGGCAGCTAACTGCATAGCAAACATGCACAACATTTTATCTGTGGATACACGTCAGCCCAGTATCTGACTCTGACTGTGTGATACATTTTGGAAGTGAAAACAGGAATTTCAAAGATGACGTACCGGCTCACCGGAGTCTCCACGTGGTCCAGGATAACCCTAAGAGAGTTGTAAATGTTCAGAATCCACTGATGTGCATGGGGTAAAGTAAGGTGAACATGTGTAGCACATGTGACACATACCTGGAAACCATGGCAACCTGCAGTTCCATTTCCTTGGACACCGACTTCACCCTAAAATTAAGACAAATACACACTTACATCTTCATCCACACACACATATGTTTCCTTCTCTCACTGTCTGGCATTCTCACCCTCTCCCCCATCTGGCCTCTGTCTCCTGGAGCTCCTTTGATTCCTCTCGGCCCTTTGGGTCCCTGAGAACCGAAACAAATGAAAAAATGAGGAACATATGATTTTTTAGCATGGCATGTGCTAGTTGAGAACATTTGGGTTTTGTCAGGATCTGTTATTGTCCACGAACGTGTGTATGAGAGAGTTTTAATGGTTCATGTAACAAATAAGAATCTACAATATATCCGATTACTTCAATAATACACTCATTAATAATCCAATATGGAGCTCTGTAAAAAATTAAGAGGCCACTCTAGATTTCCAGAGCTGAACTCCATTAAAATGATACTAAACACAAAAACATGTTTTCTGCGCAGTAAAAAGAATCACAACGCAATTTTAATGAAATGCATCAGTGTCAAAAATCATATCAATCAATATTTTGAGCCATTCACTCATTTCATGACAAAGAGTAGCCTACATTTAATACTGGTTTAGTATGACTCATGAAAGAGCATCATGAAATTTACGTAAGTTGAAAAATAAATATTATGGGCTCTAATCATGTCCTTCCGTCAGAAATCAGACAAACCTCATTCATTTTCATATTCAGAACCAGCAGACTCACATGAGCAGTGATTTTGCTTCATTAAACAACTTTCTTGATTGGATAAGTTGTTTGTTTGACTGTGAAATATCATATTGAAACACTTGTGTCACAAGTACAAAGGCTGTAGAAGTGTGCGGTTCGTCTGGAACATTTGTTTACACTTTAGGGCTTCAGTCACTGTCCCTTTATGACGGTGAGAAAAAGCAGCAACAATGCATTCATGTAAGTGAATATTGAGAGGTAAATAAAAAACTCAAACTAAGCCTTTCAGAGCTTCTTATGGTTCGGCATGAGTGTCTTGTGCTTCTGTCATAGAATGAACCTGAACTACTCCTGTCTCACCTCCATCTCAGCCTGTTTTCTGACTGTTTAACTGTTTCCAGAGTCATGAGGTGGCTGGAGTTACACTTTAAAAACCTCTGGAATGTCATCAAAAGGAAGATGGATGGTCACAAGCATAACGCTCTGACAGTAATGTGAACAACTGGGGGAGACATGACCAGACACATGAAAGTTGTTTTTAAAAATCCTGGTTATTGCACCAATTACTGACATCTGAACTCTGAAAACATTAAAATGTGTTGTATGAGGTCTGAAAACCAGGAAACACCTTTTCAGTATTTTGACCAATTGTCATTTTCTGCAAATAAAACCAACTTTCTATTTGAAATATAGTCTGTCAAGGATAAACAAAAATGTTCATTTTACTCAACTTCTTTGCTTAAGGCTGAAAATTGGCTTCTTTTTACTTTATTGTCTTTGTTTATCAGGAACAGTATAGGAACTGAAGGTATGCAGGAGTTTTGTCATAGTTTTCATGTTTAACCTTTCTCCAACTCACCTCATTTAAGCATGTAGAGACATTCTTCCAAATACTCAGAAACATATATAGTTGCAGAAAAAATTATTAATTTGCCTTGTTTTCTTCAATTTCTTGTTCATTTTAATGCCTGGTACAACTAAAGGTCCATTTGTTTGGACAAATATAATGATAACAACAAAAATAGCTCATAGTAGTTTAATTCCAGAGCTGATATCTATCCATTTTCCATGTTTTCTTGATAATAACCCAAATGACTTCAGTTCTTTCATCAGTATCTATGGCATTATACTGACAAAAACAGTGCTTTTAGTCACATGATCCACACAGGAGTTAGTACTGGATTGCATAACCATTGTGTTTGGTGACTTTTGATGGTCTAATCATTTTTTCCGCGACTGTGCATCATACCAATGGTTTCTTGTTTTTTCCAGAGCTGTAGAGTCTTATATATATTCTTATATACTTGACTGATTATAATAAGTGATTTCACACATTTTGTAGGTGGTGTGAACTCACCTCTGGTCCTAGTGCACCCTCATCTCCTCTGTATCCAGGGGGTCCTTGCTTGCCAGGCTCACCCTGAAAAACAAGAACTCAGTTTGTAAAATTCATGTCAGTGGGTGTCGTCAGAAGTGTCCTCTAGTTCACCTGGAACTAAACAATGTCAGTGTCTACGACCCACCCTTCACTACTTTGCAAAAATCACCACAAAAAGGCAGTTAGGAAGGTGGCTTCAGCGGAGGAGGCAGAGTTGGCCAAGTTACAGCACAAGTCAGGAAAAAGTAAACCTCGGTCCTGGATGATGCATCACACCCTGGTCCAATGGAGGAGGACGTTCATTAATAAAGTTGTACTGCGGCGCTACCTGAGGTCATTTCTCCCGACAGTCTGCCTCTCTCATGACCAATCACCGTCTCTCCGGAAAAACTACACCACTGCTAAGTCAGTATTTTCTTTTTGGCACAGGTGGCCTAGTCACGTTCACCTTACACGGGCAGTTTTATACAGTATAACTCAAAATGTGTCTAGTGTGTAGTGTTTGCATTATAGCTTGTTAATAACACAGTAATAGTGGTGTGTTGTACTAAGTCATAACATCATGTAAATGCCAATATAATCATCATATAACTGCTGTAATAACCAATGAAAAATCTATGGAAGTAGAAATGGTATTAACATTATCATGTTGAAACGTATCTTCCCTTATGGTTCAAACTTCCCTTTTGTTTCAAGTTAATACCATAAAAATGACATGTTTAATTATATGGTATTTCTACTTAATTACCTATTACAATGTTATTAACAAGGAGTACTGAACATTGTACTATTTTTTAATTGTGTAGTTTTGCTTTGTCCTTCAATGCTATTGTGATGACTGGAATTTCCTTAGAGATCAATAAAGTATATTTATATTATTTAAAAAAAAAAAAAAAGAAATTGACTACTGAAGTGCAGTAGATACGTTTCTTTACAGAATGGTTCAAAATTATTGCCTTTTTTGTGGCCTCTGTTTTATTGGTCATTATGAATTTTACCCACCAGATTTACAGTAAATCCAAATTGGCGATGTTCACTCTGGTACTTTGTGGTTATTCAACGATTTAAACGTGTAGGCAGATCTACGACTGCCATTAAAAGTGGGAAAGAAAATCCCTCTGAAGCTGTGCTCCTCACTGTGTTCATCTTGCAGATTAGACATGAGTTATAGAAAACATAGACAAAACAAGATACTGTCTTTTTTAGGATTGAACATTTGCATTGGCGCTGTTTCCTGGCTAACAACAGCTGAGTGCAGCTGCTCTGACCAGTGAAACCACTTACTTCTCACATTTCTGAGATGGAACAAAACACTTATAAAGTAATTATATTCACTGTTACAACAACGGGGAAGTTTTGTAATGTGATTTTCCTTTAAAACAACAGGAAACAGCAAAGTTTTAGAACTGAATTGTGTGTATTTGAATTTTTGTTAAAATTTAAAATACTTCATGTTTGATACAAATAGGTTCATATTTTGGACTATATGCGCTCTGATTTGCTGCCACATTACTGTTGCATTAGTCCAGAAGACAGGATGTAAATGTAAGGGCAACGTGTTTTTTTTTTACTTTTTACAAAGCTAGACAAAGCTGAAACGTATTTTGAGGACATTCTTACAGTTCTCAACCTTTGCTAAGCTAAGAAACTACAGCTACGGCATCAAAAAACACAGCAAACCCTGCAGATTCTGTGAAGTGCTTTATGAAGATACAGATTTTCCTGTGCATGAGGTAGGACCTACATGTCAGTTATTCCGTATTTTCTGTGTTATTCAGCTTCTCACTATTCATTCAGCTCTGATTCAAACACAAAAGAGCCATTGAAACTTCTGACATCACGGAGGTTACCACAACTAACGCTTGTAACGTATTATTATTATTACACTGCCTGGTGCCTTATTAAGAAAACCATACTGAGGCTTTGGCTCGAGCAGACGGAGAGAAGAACTGAGTCAGAGGGGAAAGAGTGAGTGTTGATGTTCCCAGGAGGAGAAGGAGCTGAGAAGGAGAAGGAGAAGGAGAAGGGAGACGGGGCTTAGAGGAGTGGGCAGCGCTCTGGGGCAGGAGCCAGGTTCGCCTCTGTTTAGGCATCGGCCCAACGGACTCCCCCTCGACATGAAATATGGGCGCACAACAGGACGCATGCGCACACACGGGACTACCCTTTTCTTTTTTCAAAGTGGAAAAGAAAAATGCTGCCAAAGAAAAAGTGGGTGGTTCATGGTTGGGGCCGTGCCGCCTCCTACAACACAACAGCTTACACAACAGTGGTCGGAGTACAGTAGTGTGTATCCTGTGTGTCCTCATGTAAACTGTATGTGTGTTGACAGTTGAGTGTGTCTCACAGGGTCTCCGTTGGGGCCGGTTGAACCCTCCCTCCCCTGCTCTCCACGGGGTCCAGGCTCCCCCTAAAGAAATAACAAAATAAAGATGTTCAAGACAATAAGACAAGAACGGGCCATAATGTTCATATGCAACTACTTTAGCATGTACCAACCAAGCAAGAAAAACAGATCATCTCCTTAAATATCTTGCACACTTTCACTTTTTCTTTTTCAAATCCTGATGAGTGTCAACAGGTTCAACAAGCAAAAACACTTCAAATAAGACATCATCACCTAAAGAGTAATTTTTCAGTGAGATATAAGAACGTATTTTTAGACAATAGATCTTGAAAATCTTATTTCAAGAAATCTTAACAAGATGATTTTCACTTGTTCTATTAGTGGATTTTTTTCCCCACTTAATTCAAGATTTTTTTTGTGCTTAATTCAAGAAAAAAATCAGTTCTTACTGTATATCTCACTGTTACTCTTTAGGTGATAGTCTTATTTTAAGTGTGATGAGATATTTTGCCAAATACACTTGGTAAGATTTAGATTCTTGCAGTGAACTACTTTAGCATGTACTAACCAAGCAAGAAAAACAGATCATCTCCTTAAATATCTTGCACTCTTTCACTTTTTCTTTGTAAATACTGATGAGTGTCAACAGGTTCAACAAGCAAAAATAGAAAATAAGACCATGCACCTTCAAATAATACTGACAAACATTACGTTTTTTTAGTTTATACATATGAGACCCTATTTTAGATAATAAACTCTGGGAAATCAAGGGTCATATTCTGAGTTACTGTAACACCAAACATTTGTGTGTGTATTTAGTTCAGTTGTGAATGGCAGTTTCACCAATTGTAAAATCAAATCAATAGATAGATAGACATTCCTGTGTGCAAATATGATTAAAACATCTGATAAAACAGATATGAAATGTATGATTTATAAATGTAAAAAAGGAAAAAGTTATATTTATATTAATGAACACAAATCCCATTAAATTAAAAACATCTGATGCTAAAAAAACATCTCAAAACATCTAATATCCTGAAAACACAATCTCAGACGGTCATGTATAGAAAAACACAGGTGGTCTAATATTTGTAATGATTA
>JAPTMW010000010.1:6414815-6428407 GCA_029822955.1 Ostorhinchus angustatus
ATGACGACCAGGTACTCTAAAGTCAGTAGTATCCTGTAATGGAAACGGTCTCCAGGAATAGTACCTGGTACCTGAGTTGAGCTGGTTCCACGTAGTGGAAACGTGGCATTAGTGTCACCAATGGTCCAAAAGCACTAGAAACGTGCATACGCCAGCTATGAAGTTGGCGTGCAGCACTGCACATTTCCATGGTCATTTCACTCTTGATACATCTAAACATGAGTGAGGAAAAGGGCGTACACCATGTTTTTGGGCGTATGCACCCTTTGTACATGAGGCCCCTGGTCATTTTCATTTTCCTATATTTAATTTACTGATCATGTAGATGTCCTTTACAACTCAGTAAATTTAAAGGTTAATAGTCAAAATAGAGAAAACTGAGGTAAAAGTGACTTGTTCTGCAAAACCTATCATTAATTGAACATAAACCTACTGTGTCCATCCACCATCATTGATCCAACTCCATGGGTTTTACTGGTGAATCAATGTTGTAGAAGATGTTGCTTCTATGGCAAGTACTGAGCCTCTGAATGTCCAAATGGGTCATATCTGATGACCATGAAAAGATGACAAACTGTATTTTACACAAATTATTGACATGGACTGATAGGATTAGTGGATCAACAGGTATTACAGTTTAGATCAGTAGATGGTTTTTGGTCACTGGCAGCTGTTTCGTCTTTGAGTTAATATTGTGAGTTAAGTTCATAGTATGGACAGACTCACTTTTATCTAAATCTACAGGCTGATGATGTCATACAAAACTAGGAAACGTAAGAAGAGATATCCAGAAGTGCAGTGATTTAGATTTATTGTTCATGCTGAGTAAAATAGTCTGTCACCTTGGGGAGCTGCGTTGAAGCCCTGTACCAGTTTGGCTGAATTCTCACTGAAGAAACGTTGTCGGTACATGATGCGCACATCTGCGTGACACGCCCGGTTCAGGACATCGGGGGAGTCGGTCATCAGCAGTGAAAAGCCGTCCGCCGCCATTGAGCCAAGATCGGTGTCGTCGAGCAGAGAGAAGAGCTTCAGAGAGACACCGTTTGGGTTCAGATGAGTTAAAAAGGTAACAGGGAAATGATGCACATGCACACGGTTCACTGTTTACCTTGTCCGTCAGTGTTGCAGACAGAGGGTGGTATCTGACAAGCAGAGCCTTGGCAACCTGGGGAATAAAGAAAACATTACTATATCTGCTGGGTTTTATTGTTCCATCCATGCTACATAGTGCTTCACAAAGAAAAAAAAAGACAAGTCATGGAACAGTAAGGAAAATGTGTTCAACTTGGCTTAACTTTATCAATGACCAGATTTGTTTCAGGTTTCTTTAGACTGTCATTGAAATATTGATTCAAAATGAAGCAATACTAATTTGAATGAGAGATGAAGGCTACAATTTACAGGGGTGAACATAACTTCATTTACCTAGTGGTCCACACAACCCTGAACAGTATGTGCATTTCTGTTTGTGGGATTAAGTTATGGAATAAACTTGATGATACTTTAAAGTCGTGAAAGAATATTCTGCTATTTAAAAGAGAATACAAACAAATGTTAATCGACTCATGCAAATGCAGTGAGAAATCAGACCACTTTCATATTTACATGCATGTAATTTAATTTCCTGTGTTGAGGTTTTCTTAATATATGAAGTAACTGGAATGTTACCCTTTTTTTTTAGATACCCTGTAGTTAATGGCAACAAAGCTTCAGTGTGCTGACATACAAGTGTGTACAATGGTCTCTGTGCCTTTAAAATTTAACACAGAGCATATTTCTGAAATATTTCTAAGATGATAAAAATGGTGACTGCACAAGCTACGTGTGCTGCTCACAACAGATGCCAAGATTCCAGTCAGCTTTGATATGACTCACTGGGGAAGTGGCAGATGGGAGGATTGGTTGAATTAACTAAGCAGCAGATGGTGAAATAGGTGAAGTCCACTTTAACTCTTACCCAGATCATGAGGTTGAAGGCCTGAGAACGCAGCGCTGAGCCTGGAGAATCCATCTCACCGCACACCCTCCTCACCGTCCTCTGAATGAGGCTGTCCAGAGCCTCACCTGAGGAACAAACCACAGTCTCATAAGAGCTGCATTACAGGAAGCTGCAGCTTTAAGGCCCTGTTTTGACCTTGCATTAACATCTGTCTTGAGATATCTAAACACAAATATCCAGCTGTAAAGGCATTTGTTTGTAAGAAAGGATCGCCAGATGTGTCTGGAGTGATCACTTCTGATTGGATCTAACTCTAATCCTGCTCAATATGCAAACAAAGTCAACCCTTACACAGCGAATCACTTAGGATTCATCGAATATTAGTATCTCTTAGTCTGTTCAGAACAATATATTACAACGTAATATTATTTATGTTCATTACATTGTCATGTTGCTTTGTGCTATTAGTAATGTAACACTGGTTGGATTTAAAGGAGTGATATTTTCCTTTTTTTTTTAATGAAATTCTCCATTTTCAAACATTTCCCTGTGGTTTACATAAACTGTAAATGCTATGCTTGGGTCTGAATTCTTCTTTAATTCAACTCCACAGGTCCATCTTCAACCCTATTTCTGACTAATAGCAACAGAAATGTGGTTTTGAGTGCTGACCCTTTAATGCATGAGCCACTTCAGGCCCCACCGCCTCCAGGTTGTTGGCTGTGCTGCTTTGTCCCGTTCAACCATCAACTGAACATTCAGGTAATCGGCTCAAAGTTTGGACATATTTTCAGTATGGACTACAACCGCTGCTGCTGATAAACTATTATGTCAAACTGGAGAAATGTTCGTCTGAAGTCTTAATCTTATATGTGCAAATGTCATGACATAACTAGCTATAAATGCAACAAATTAAGCAGGAATTCAAATGGGTTGTAGAAATACACAGGATTTTTGCCCAAATCAATATAAAGATAGCTTTGCCGCACCTGGGGGGTTCAAATTCAAACTTTATCAACTATTAGGATACAAATACACAAATAAATGAACCTAAGACTAATAAAAGTGGGTTTAGATGAATATGAGCCCTTTAATATTGATCATCCAGTTGACACAACATCATAATTCCAAATATTGGTTCAGTCAGTTGGAATAAATTAAAACATGTCAAGCTCCTACATCGGTTGGTCGGACCAAACCTGAAACTGAGCCAACTCCACTGGCTGTGTGTTCAGTGTGTCTCAGAGCACATACCTATACGACTTTTGCCAAAACTAAAATCTAGATTTTTCCTCTAAAAACTCAATTTTCCATTTTTGGGTAAAACTACATAAGACAACAGAAGACAGCATGTCATTTTTGTGAGCAGCCCGCAATGCAAGGCCCTGCTCCCTACCTCAAATTTGTGATTGTATCACAGAATCCCTGAAAATTTCGTGATGGGACCACCGGCGTTATACCAAAGTAAGTCAGTGACAGGCATTAATCATACGTGCGTGGACCACATAATACGAGTGACCCTTGTGGTTATATTTCAACTGGGGGATCTGTGCATGGAGGAGACTGACCCTGGACACACTGGAGGGATTATATCTGTGGTTTGGCCTGGGAACCCTCGAGATTCCCCTGGAGCTGGTGGATGTGTCTGGGGAGAGGGCTGTCTGGGCTCCTCTGCTGAGGCTGCTGCCCCTGTGACCCAAACCTGGATCGGAAGAAGACGGTACGGTACGGATCTGTGTGTGGACAACATAAGAGTGATCCCCATGCAGTTGTACTTGAATTGGGGGACCCATGCCTGAAACCACAGCTTACATTTGTACCACTACTGCGGGTCCATCACAGATTTAAGGTCTGTGGTCATTACATGGACTTCTGTGAAAGACCACTCTCACAGATAGGAAGAGGAGCCTACGGTAACCCGGAGGCACACAGCCCGGAGGCGCGAGAGAGATGAAATTGATTTGATGACTTCCGATTTAAAATAGATTAATCGCGCAGCCCTAGTTCAAACTATTAGAGAATGTGGAGAGGTGGGTCACTAATCACTCCTTGAATTTGTCCTCAGTGTATTCAGGCTTTGCGTTAGAGCCATCCACATGTGATTGGATTTGCTTGGATGCAAAGTGTGAACAGGGCCTAAGTTTGAAAGGCTGTAAAACCAACGCACCTTGTAGACTCTTGTTGATCAGACCTGCAAAGCACTTTGCAGCGGAGATGTATGACAGTGTGTGTGTGCAGGTACAGCTCATCTCCTCCAGTTCTGACAACAGCTCATCTAACTGAGGTATCCGCACCTAGAGGACACACAGAATATGACCTCAGATACTTCTACAGTGACTTCAAAGGGTCCTAAGACTCTGTAAAGCACTTACACTGGGAGGTAATGAACACACACAGCCCATGAGCAGACAGACCATCTGGGACTGCCTCCAAGTGCTGTCCTGCTGCTTCTGGAATAAAAAAAAATTACAGATCATTTTTCAAATCAACAGAAATGTATGTGGGAGAGGTCAAGGGCGTCACAGATGGAGAGCCCACTACTTATGAACCAGACAAGTTGAAGACAAATATTACACATAACTGTAAAGGTCTAAATGCTATCTTAAACATACTCAAAGGGCAAAACTTAGTTTCAAATATTTTTACATGAAAAATATCAAAAACTACTGCATCACGGATGGGCAAAAAATTAACATCTATTTTTTTCAAGAATTCCAAAGTTCTCCAAAGTGAAGTTCCTGACATTGTCATCCTGAAATGTATTCAGTGTATGCCTTAAACCCTCTATTTTACAACCTAATAATTGGTTAGAGGAAAAAAATATTTCATCAGACCTAAATAGCAAGAGTTTAGAAACATGGCAGCATCACGGATGGACAAAGCCAAAAACGTCATGGATGGACAACAAAAGTAAATATCAAATTAAACATTTTTTATCTAACTTATCAATATTATATACATTTATTTACAATATTTACAACATACAAATAATAACATTATATTCAAATGTATTTTGCATAGATATATGCATTTATCAATTTCAAACACTGTGTGTTTAGAATATGACATAAGATAATAGTCAAATATCAATGTATTTGAAATAAATGTAATTTATTTGAGTTTATAAATTGAACCCAGAATGACGACACAAAACTTTGTCATTTTCCAAACATTCACACTCATGAAAGTCGTCCAATTTTTTTTCACAAATTTTTTTCTTATTTCAAAATACATTTTCCTGAAAATATAATTGCCTACCCAAAAATATAAGTTTGGTGTAGATTATTGTAATTTAAGTTTTTTGACCAAATGTTAACCTTCCCTTGACTTTGCCCATGTGTTAAATAGTCACTGAAGTAAATACAGACCTTGAGCAGCTGGATGTGTGAAGGGAAGGAGTTGTCGGGCAAAAATGAAACGTCTCCGTTCAGGAAGAGAGACACAGCCCTTGATGCCGTCTGTTCTGCCAACCTAGAAATGTAACATGGGAACACATCACATCGACCTCAAAGCAACAAAGGAGGAGGTGAGAAAACAGACATGTGTGGATAGAACAAGTACTGATTTTATTTAAAACAGGTCATAGAGAAAATCAAATAGTCTATTTTAGATTGAACGTTGAAGGAAAATTAATGCTGAGGAAAGGTCAGAAAAATGACTTGAGGCGTTTCTCAATACACGTTCTTGTCTGTTCTCATAAAACATCATCAGATGTGGCCCAAGTACTGCTCCATTTAAAAGTTCACACAAACCAAGAACACATGGAATACCCAGATGATGTTCTTGTCTGCTAGCTTAAACTAAGGATGCACTGGTTGGTGACTTGGCTACAAATACCCCAGAATGCATTTCATGCTGCTGTCAATTTACTCTCAAAGGCAACAACAGCTTGTGTGACAACTTCATTCAGAAATATTTTATCAAGTCGACGACTGTGGCAAGATGATGCGATACAGTGTTGGAGAAGATACATCTTTATTATCAAGATATGGGATTCAACAAAATTTGTTTATCCAGTTTTGAAGACTACACAAAACCAGCACGTTGACATTTGGGGATCCATGGGTTCTAGATGTGGTCATTTTTATGCCGTTGTCTATTTGTGCATGCTGTACCATATTAGTCCAGCAGTCACCACCAAAGCATTCTGAGTATAGCAACGTGACTGTAAGGGTGCTCTATTCCAAAATTACTAATATCTCCCAAAATATAGGCCCTATCAGCTTGGCGTTTTCACTAATCTGTTCCTTGACCAAAAATGCGTAAGTACGACAAACTGCAACAGTCAGTTTTGTACGGATTTTGTGTGAATCTCGAGACACACACACACAGGCCATGTAAATAGTTGTACAAATGTACTGACATCAAGTCAGTGACATATTGTGGTGAACTGTAGGAATATGTTAGGGGGGCGATGGCACAAATACAACAGAACCAGGGACGAAAGTTCACAAGCACCGACTGTTCCAATTGCAGAGACTTGTGTTCTGAGGAAGTCCGCTCTCTGGGACCGTTCTGACCAAGTCCGTACTCAGCAAAGTTGATACTGAGAAACGCTTTTTGTCTTTTTCTTCTGTTTTGTTACAGATGTGCAGATAATTTTATATGATTATCTTTGTTATAAATGGTCTGTTGAATCCTAATGAAAATGACAGTGTTTGTAAATTATTTCAGATTTCACTGACTGGGGCTGGAGCCTGGAACAGGAAGTGCTGATAATGGGGACCATAGTAGACAGGACAGCCTCCTCCACCAGAGGACTACGACGACCAGACAACCCCTCATCTGCAAAACAGAACCACGGGTTGGAAAGAAATTACAAAAGATAAAACAACATTTGACTATTTCAAGGTAGGGTGGGAGATCCTGGAAAAATGGTCTGAGCAGCTACATTTTAAAAATACACAATTCAAAAGTCCAAACCCCTTTTCAGACTTCCCCCCAAAGCCACACCTCCAGAGTACCGGAATGCACAATGCATGCTCCCAAGGGTTCAAGAACGCTGCACAGCATCAATTGCCCCACCAAGTCCACAGATCCATGCATTCTCCTCTAACACCCCCCTGCTCTTATGACCCACCTCCTAATCCCTGCATGGATCTGGGCTTATCTCTGAATTCATGTCTGTATATTAGTATATTAGATTAGAAGTTGGACTTTTCCCTTGTTATTTTGATACATGTTCTCAGTAATCTTGGACTAGTAAGAACAGCTGATTGTAGTCAGACTAGTCACGTCAGGCTTGCAGCCCACTAAGGGTGCTTTCACACAGCGTACTCCAGTCCGTACCGGACTCCAGTACATTCACACCCTTCCCACAGATGTCGTGTTCACACGCACGTACCGCGGCCCGGGCCTGACTACAAATAAGTGTTCCAGGGCCAAACTGTAGGTGGCGGTGTGGAGGGAATTCTGTCGCTATTCAACAAACGCGGAAGTCAGAAGAAGACAAACACTTACCTATCTGTTAGCCTGTTGGAGGAAAAGAGAAGCAGAGCGACCTTCCTTATCTGTGATATATCATTCAGTGGTAAATAAAGTGAGCCTGTGCCAAATGGAACCGAGGCTTTTTCAGTAGACAACAGGAGCGCCGTCTATGTTTTCTTGTTGATTTACCCACTTCCATGTGGCGGAAGGGTGATGAGGTCACATCCGGACTCCGGCACGGTTGCTTTCACATGGCATCGTACCGTGCCGGAGAACGGGTGGCCCGGATCCAGGACCACCTTCTCAAGTGGACTCTGACACGGTACTGGAGCATGGCTGGGTTGTGCTCACATGGACAAAATAAAGCAGACTGGAGTACGTAGCGTTCTCAGGCCCGGACCGGAGTACACTGTGTGAAAGCGCCCTAAAGTTTGCTTTGAACACTGTAATCTGTGCATTTCACTATTAAGTTTGTCGGCAAAACAGCCCAAATTCATACCTAGCTAACAAATGTTACATTTCCTAGTGATTTATGTTTGTGACAAAACAGCTTGCCGACGAACTTTCCATCCTAATATAGCTAATATAGCTAGCCAAGCTCTGGCTCTGTTTCTTGTACAAGTGCTCTAATTGTCTGAGAACGCGCAATTTGTGCACGAAGAGGGGTACGTGCAGAGGGGGGAACAAATGATAGTTGGGTTTGATAGACATAGCACTACACACATTTCGACCAGCTGGTTTAAATGAGTAGAAGGTGTTTTTTCAGTCCTGTCTGTTCCACAGGTGATTAAAATTTTTTATTTTTGTGTTGGAGCATTTAATTAATTGGTTGTAATTGGGTGTGAAGGGGATTTTAAGCAATAAAATAAAAAGTGCTCCAGGAAAACATCTCCTACCCCACCTTTAACTCTAAAAGTTGCAATTTCATCAACGTATTCTTGTGGAATTTGCACACCCTGCAGTGCTGCCTGAAGCGCCAGTGCCAGCAGGCGAGGGATGACGACCTCATGGAAGCATCGCCCGGTCTCCTCAGTGTCCTGAATCTGCTCTGCAATCCTCTGCAGGCTGCGGCATGCCAGTACCACTTCCTCCACCAAGAAATTCACACTACCTGAAAACAAAAAATGAAAAACTGTCACTTTCATACCAGCTGGCCAAATAAAACAAGATAAGAACAAAGCATTTTACTGGAAACTGACAGATGCAGTAGGTAGAAGGGCATTACAAGACAACAGCATCTCATTTAGGCAAAGACAGCCGGTATGCAATATAACAGTGGTCAGTATTAACCCTTTGGGGTCCTTAGATGAGCCCTCACGTCGAAATCACAAACTGATTTAAGACAATGTATTAGCAGACGGACTCTCACTGAGTCTTCATTTCAACTCGTGTGAAAGTGCAGATGTTAAAGTAAAAACAGACATCACTGTTGTTGAAAGGCCAAGTAAAACCAGACTCATGGCATACAATAAAAACTGAAATTTCACCATTGTTGTCATCACATTCGGTGCAGGAAGACATGTTTTTAACGGGCTTCTAAGGGAAGTGCTTGCATGAAAAAAAAAAAAAACATGTCACCGGGTTTGGTGGAAAAGTGAACCACATCAACCAATCAGATGTGTGGCATCTTGTGACACCTGATTGTTGTTATAAGTAGGTGTAAATAGTTTTGAGTTGTAAAATGGTTCATTCAACTCAAGCTCCTGTCTTATGGAATCAGCTTCCAGCTAATATTACAGAGGCTGACACAGTCT
Organism: Ostorhinchus angustatus; assembly: GCA_029822955.1. Lineage (NCBI taxonomy): Eukaryota > Metazoa > Chordata > Actinopteri > Kurtiformes > Apogonidae > Ostorhinchus > Ostorhinchus angustatus. The sequence goes on from JAPTMW010000010.1 coordinate 6,423,939, forward strand.
CGACATTTAAGATTAGACTGAAAATGTTTCTTTTTGAAAAAGCTTATGGTCAGGCTAGTTGAAAACAGACTGAACCCACAGTTCAGTCTAAGCTGCCCTAGGAGCAATAATGCTGGGGGAAATACAGGCACAGTCCCATCACCTGTTTCTGGTACTAGGTACCACTTTTTTCTGTACTTATAATTTCTAATATCTAGTTTACTTCGTCTGTTCATCACTATTCTCCTGGTGTCCCTTTTTGGCTACTTTTTCAGTTGGAGCCGCCTGAGGCCCAATGACGACGGGATCTGCGGTGACCCGTCTGTGCCCTGTCCTGACCTGTGACCCCGGACCTCCTCCCCCACCCTCACCTGTCTGGATGGACCTGCTCACCCACACCTGTCTTCTCATCTGACTAGATGGACCCCCTCATGTGCCCCTGCCCTACTGCATCCCTACAGACTGGAACTACATCTGTAAATGTTGGTCCATCAGTCCTGGTGCATCTATAACCTGTCCGTCCATGGGAGTGGATCTCTCCTTCACTGTGGTTCTCCCCAAGGTTTTTCTTTGCCACGAAGGAGGGTCTAAGGACAGGGGATGCCCGGGACATTAATCTATTTCCTTCATCTGTTGTTTATTTGACTGTTGTTTGTTTATATCCAATTAACTCTGTAACTCTGTCTGTGATATAGGGCTCTACAAATAAAACTGAATATGTTTATCCATCACACTGTGACACCACATTGTTTTGTAAATAGTTGTATATAGTTTTCCTAAAAAAAATACCTGTGGCATTGCCTACATTTTCATGTGAATACTTGTATATAACTTTGTTATTTGCAAAATTTTCGATTGTGGTATTGTGGCATAAAATGGTCAAAATACATTTAGACTCCTAATTAATCCTTATTAGTTACCTGTTTGCATCCAAAATATTTCTTTTTCTGTTATTACTGCTACACAAAGCTTGGGCATTTTTAACACTAATGCCGTTAATGACGTTTTTCTATTACAGCAGAATACAGTAGGAGATACAGTGGACATTTGTGATGCCAGTTTAATTTTTCCTACATCACTATTTATTTGAAATGTGTTTTCACTTCCTCTATGGGCATTTACTGTTGCAAATAAATGCCAAGACTCCCTCAAGTAAGTTAAAATATTGTGAAATTCAGGATGTTTTCCCCAAAAAATGTAAATCAAAGTGCACTTTAAATATATTTATGGTCACACACCTAATGTTTGAAGTTAAGCAGATTCAGGACCATGGGAAAAAAAAAATAGGTGTAATATTTCCTTTGCTGACAATGGGCTCATGACTCGAGAATTTACTCTTGATTTTATCTTTTGATCTTTTATACCTGTCCTCTCAGAGACCTCTGCAGAATAATTCCTATGTACCTGAATGTGTACAAATGGCAAATAAACTACCTTAAAAAAATCTATTCTTCCAATGGACCCCCAGACTATCTACCTGGGTCTAATACCTGATGATGCAATTAAAAGAAAAGCCGCTTACCTACATTACATCTACATTATAGAGGAAATATATACCATGGAAAAATTTACATTTCATCAGAGGATTAAGGTGGGAACTTGTAATTGAAGATAGGAGAAATGGACCCTATTCAAAGACACTAATTGTTGTTACCAGATCGGATGCGGAAAAGCAGAGAAGTGCATATGAAACAGCACCCCCCCTTGTTGTTTTGTGCTCTGTTTTTGTGTTTAAAAATTTCAAATAAAAAGTTAAGAAAAATAAGAAATCTAATCTCACATTCTCACTCAGGATCTAAAGGGGCAGAAGTGTTGAAACCCACATGCCACCCATACAGGAATGAGGAACAGCAACCACCTTCTGAACTGTCACTACATACATTGCTGATTTCCTCCTTTTCCCACCAAACCTAAGCCATCCACTAACTGGAACTAAAGCTGAACAGTTGGTCCTACTGACAGTCTTACCTGTGTGTGCTGAACTGAGGACTTCCAGGAGCACCGGTGTGCTCTCCTGGACAACACTGGGGTGGATGGACACTGCAGCCAGAACAGACAAACACCGCTGACGCACTGCACGATGGGAAAGCTTTTCAGAAGCCTCTGTGCTGTCTTGATCCATGAGTTCTGAGGGGAGAAGGGTAGTTTGGGAAAAACATGAACTAAGGTTATGTTCAGACTGCAGGTGAATGTGGCTCAAATCTGATTTTATTGGCCATATGTGACCTGTATTTGATCTGCTAAAGACAGTTTGAACAGCACTAATACGATTTTTTCAAATCCACTTTGCCAGTTTTTTTAGACCCAATGATAAAAAGGTAAATGTAGAAAAATTTACTCCCAGGATGTACCGAATGATGACCTCAGATAACTACAAAAAATTATACACTAGCTCTGAGCCATCCCATAATTAATGAATGGATAATCAAATATTGGGACCAAAAATAGGACCCACATATGGACAGTTAAATCTATCTAGGTGTCAGTGCATTAGATATGAAAACATGGCTGTAAAGGGTCTTATATAGACTCTAAATAAAGACACTGTGTTAAATGTGTCGATCCCTGGGGTTTTTCTAATCCACAAATGTGGGTTTTTCATGAATCTCAGTCTCATTCCAGGTTTGGTGAGGAACCCATCATGTCCACTGGCGTCCACTGCAGAACCTGCCCATTTAAACAAAATAAATAAATCGCAAATGACTTTGCAACAGCGGTCATTTTTGTGAAACACTCTGCCTTGCATAATTAGCTCAATTCCCCAAATGTACCTGTGAGAGAATAAAGAGATATTAAAAAAAATAGTAGTGTGCAATTGTCGTGTCCTTTCGACCGTGTTACATATGGATTTATGTTTTAAAAATAATGTAAAACAATATAAAAATGTGTTTTATCTGAAAAATAGTTTCTCTTTTATCTCAGTAAATATTCATTTTTAAAATAGACCCAAAGTGCTTCCAAACTTGCTTCATAACATTAGTTTACATCTGGTTCGAATTTTTAGCCCCTTGTCCTGTTTTTAGGACCAGTTTCAGAGAAGCACTCATCCAATATTTTGCAATGCAACTTCAGTCTCAACAGCCAGGTTGCATTTATCTGATGTTTACATCATTGAAATGTGACTAACGTCACAATTCTGCATCCCAGGAAGAAGAGCTGCGGGTAAACATATTTCCCTCCGTAAACATAGTGCATGTCTGCGTGGTCACGTGTTACATCAGGACTTCTTTGGCACAAGCGGGTCACTTCAGGGTCGCATTCTGTTCATACTCAAAACTGACAGAAGTCGCATTTAATGTGGAATATGAACAAGCACACAAAAAAAAATCCGATTTCACAAAAAAATCCGAACTGTGCATTTAGACCTGCTGTCTGAACGTAGCCTAACTGTTCTAACAATGGGTCAACATGTTTTTTGACAACATACTAACAATACTCAACTGTTAAATGAGACAAGTACTAGAATACAGGCACATAAATACACACAGAACCATTAATTGTAGTTACTCGTTTATTTTCTTACCAGAAAATATCTTCTCCTTTAGCCCTGGGATCATTTTAGTGATGAAGACTACTGGATGTAATTCTGCTAAAGCTCCAGCACACTCCACCACTGCAAGGCTACAGAGAATAACAGACAAATGGGACTTTTATTGGCATTTTGTTTAGATATCTAATCAACGTGTGTGGGTATTTATGTGTATGTTTGGAGATCAACAGAAGAAGGTTTTAGGAGAATTAAATGGATGAAGGAGAAGGGAAAAAGGCAGATGTTTAACATGAACAAACCAGACTCTGTTGTCGTCCTCCGTTAGCAACAGCCTCGTCAGGTGATCCACAGCCAGTTCAATGTCAGAGTTCAACAGCAGACCTGGAACAGAAGGGAGGAGGTTAATATACTATTACATCACATTTTAAAGTGTTCTGAACCTCATAACAGTTTCATTGTTTCTTTAATTTTTATTTTGTTCTGACTTTCTTCCATTTTCTGTTTAGTTCTAGAGCAGGTTTGCTAGATTTTGAAAAAAAATTTTGGTTTAGTTTATATGCTATTTTTAGGGCCTTTTCGCACCTTTTTTCACACCATTTAATCCAGACTTTCAGACTCTCGGGTATGAGTTGAAACAAATCTGCAGGTTTGAAACTTCACCCTGAACCACAAACCAAACAGCTGGTCTGAAGTCTCATCATCAACCTGAACTGAACCTTTTTGGATGGGATGTTTAGACTAACTGTAGGAAGTCACACAACTATCACTGTAAAAACAAAGGAAATACTGCAGGAAATGCACACGAGGAGGTTAAATGGCAGCAGAGGTGTCAAAGTAATAATAGTCATAAGTACAGTAGTAAGTTGGATACAAATTTGTTGAAAACTGCAGTACACATATTGTTTAGAGATCACATTTGACTTGATATACACACACACACACACACACACACACACACACACACACACACACACACACACACACACACACACACACACAC
>JAPTMW010000010.1:7315903-7326672 GCA_029822955.1 Ostorhinchus angustatus
CGAACAACCAATGATTTATAAAGGAAAATCTTGAAAATGATCAGGGGTGCCCAAACTTTTGCATACCACTGTATATATATACACATTTGTATAATATTTACAGTTAAAATACAACTATCAATGAACTATACAAACCAGAAAAATAGTTAAAAAAACAGTTAAAACAAACAAAAAAAACCCAAAAGAGCAAAACTTGATAAAAACACAGCAAAACACACTAGTAGAACACTCCAAAACAGCACTATCATTGTTCTATACAATTATTTACAAGAATTCACCACTAAAACGCTGCTAGAAACCGTCTTTTTCCGTAGGCGTGGCCATCCTTGTGTAAAAGATACGTTTTTCCAGTTACCGGCTACATGTAAACGCAGCGTAAGAGTGGCTGTGAATGTAATATATGATAACTCCACGGGCGTCCATCACTGTGAGACAGTTACACGGTGCTTCTTGTCGCCTTTTCTTCGTCCCGTTTTCCACCGTCAGATTGATTTTCCAGCGGAAACAGAACCAGGACCGGAAGTCCAACGGTGACAGATTTAACCTTTAAAGTGTCATGGTGGACGTCAGGGACACAGAACCTGCCAGGAGGGGATTTACTGAGACCCCCGGACCTCCTGGAGACCTCCATCTGTCCCAGCAGAGAGGATTACCAGGACCAGGACACGGACCAGACCACGGACCAACACGATGGACCACGATGGAACGTTCCACTAATAATGTGCATAACAGGTTCTGGTGCTGACTGAGATCGAAAAGCTCCAAACGACCGAGAACAAAACACAAAGACGGAATCATCCCAGGAGGATGAGTCTAATTTAGTCGAACCAGAAACAATAAAGAGAGAAAAGTGGAGGCAGGAGAAGCCATTTGGAGGATTCAAATGACAAACTGTGGACAAAAACTATTTGAAGGTGACGAAGAGGAAAGCAACGAGCAGAGATGAAGAGTTAGAATGAAATAGAGCTATGAAAACAGTCAAATTAAGGTTTGGGTTCTTACTCAACGTACAAAAAAAAATCAACAAAATAATCAAGAGAAACTAACAGAATTATCTAGAAAATGAACAAAAACATTTGGGAAATAAATAAATATAAACAAAACAATCAAGGAAAAACAAACAAAAGACAAAAGCAAATGACTCAAGAAAAAGAACAAAAAAGACCAAAAATTATAAAGAAAATGCAGAAAAATGAACAAAATTATCCAGAAAATGAACAAAAAATGTAAAAAAACAAGAAAAAAAAATCCACAAAATGAACAAAGGTGAACAAAATAATCATGAAAACAAACCAAATCGTCTTGAAAAAGAACAAACATAAACAAAATGATCACGTCAGACGTGTCATCAGATCATTTCCATATTTTTTGTTCTTTTGTCATTTTATCCTAAAAAATAAATGAACTAAAACATTCATAGAAAGTCAACTGTAGTCCGCTGGAGTAGATTTTTAGCCCAGTACTATAGTTGCTATGTTTTGGCTCTTAAAGGGTTAACATGAGCCTCTACTAACTTTCGCTGAGTGTCCGACCTGCTGGTACGAGCATGAACGGGAGCATGAGTCCAGGTGACGTCGCTGCTCCGACATGAATGCGATGCTATTATTCCAAACGCCGGTTTAAGACCAGGCCGTCGGACTGAACGGCAGCAGACACAGCGGAAAACTGGAGCAGAAAATCTGGCCCAATCACACACAAATAAGAAAAAAAAGCCAAAAGCTCTACAGCGGCTCTCTGAGTCGGAAGGAAAAGGAGCAGAGAGGATGCTGGGAGCTCAGTCAGCACAGGCCGACGGGAGGAAGTCAAGTAGAAACGACAGACGGAGGTTTGTTACGATTCTCCCACAGCAGCTGTTTGAACCCACGACGAGTGTTAATGTCCACAGATGATTATCGTTAGTCTGTTTGTTTAAGGAATCCACAGCGTCACCACGTCAAATGCATCATCAGGTCATTTCCATATTCTGGGTTCATATTATTTCATTCATGTGTTCCATTACTTTTGTGAAGCTAAGACTTTAGTGAAACTAAAGCAAAAAAAAAAAGAACAAAATTATCAAGAAAATTAACAAAAAAGGAAAATGCAAAAAGTGAACAAATGTGAAGGAAATAATCAAGAAAACAAACAAGATCATCTAGAAAGTGAGTAAAAACACTTGAGAAATAAACAAAATAATGAAGGAAAAAGACAATGAGCAGATTAGTGTAGAAAACGAACAAAACCGTCATAAAAATGAACAAATAATTGAAAAAAAAAAAGAAATCCAGAAAATGAACAAGGGCGAACAAAATAATCAGGAAAACAAAATCATCTAGGAAATGAACAAAAACATTTGGAAATTAAAACAAAATGATCAAGGAAGAACAGAAACAAAAGATAATTAGCAAATTAGTAAAAAAAAAAGAAAAAAATTATCAAAGAAATGAACCAACAGTTATCGATAAAATGAACAAAATTATTGAAAAAAATGAACAAAATTATACAAAAATGAACAAAACTATGAAGGCAATGTACAAAATTCTATACAAAATGAACAATAAAATGAACAAAAATGAACAATATTATAAAAAATGCACAAAATTATACAAAAATGAACAGTACTATGAAGAAATCGAACAAAAATGCACAAAGCTACCTACATTTAAAAGACAAATAGCTGTGACCCATTTTCCGTCCTGAACTTGATCCCATTTCAAACCTATTTAAATGGGATTTTCTACGTTTGTCGACGGCGCTAACCTCCTTGAACTCCACCTGTGATACTCTACACCTGTGACTCCAGCCTGAACTGAAGCTGCCGCTGGAATTCAGGATGCAGGAGTTTGCAGAAACAGAGGCGTGGTGTGGAAGTGGAAGTGGGAGCAGGTCCCTGGTGTGGAAGCGTCACCGGTGGATTCAGCTATTTCTGTCCAACTGTGAACAGTGGACCGTCTGCAGAGGCTTCCACAAAAAGCCCGTTCATCCACGCACAGATCCACCTTAAAAGGGAAACGTTCGCAGTTGGAAGGCGCTACGAGGATAATCGTACGTCTTCAAAATGAGTCCTGAGGTTCATGAACCGAGGCCCGTCTGGAGTTTACAGTTTAACCCTTTAAAACCCTTTGTATCACATGTGCTCCACCAGGTTCTGAGACCTCTATCTTATCAACAAGATCAACACTCAAGACCAAAACCACCATCAATTACTGATGTGATCCCATTAGCCCCCTTAGGAGATATTCACCTATTTCAGTTCCAAAGTCAGGATGTTGTGTCAAATGGAAATAGAAACATATTGCAGTGACTCACAATGATCTCGTGAGCACATATTTTATTTACGACAGAGCATAGAACACATGTTTACACTAAGAACATGGACCAGTTGAAGAAAAAATGATGTTAAAATGTGCAAAAGACAAAAGATTCAGAATACTTTTCTAATCCCAGAGGAAATTGTGTTGAAAATGAACCAAAAAAAAAAAAATGTAGAAAATGGTGTAGAAGTGAGCGAATATTTGTCAAATTAGACAAAAATGAACAAAATACTTAAATAAAAATTGAAATATCGCATAAACGTGAACAAATAACCTCGAACACCTAAAGCACTTACTGATGGAACCTGTTCTAATGTTCTAAAATACATGTTCCTTTCACCTTACGTGTGTTTTTCTTGTATTGTGTAAATATACTTGGATTTTTTATTTTTTTTTGGTTTGTTTTTTTGTCACTTACGGGTAAGGAGCCAAATATGGTAACTTCACTGACCTTGATTTCCTACATGAAAATTGCTTTTTTTTTTTTTTTAATTTCACCAAAGTGATAAAGTCTTGTTCTGTCCTCCAATCACACACTAAGGCTGAAACTTTGAATTTCAGAATATTCCAATGAGTGAACTATAAAGGGTTAAAAACCTGGTGTACGTATATGACCAGATATGTTTTCTGCCCCCTGGTGGATTATCATGCTACTGCAGCCAGTGGAAGGACTCCTTTTTTTTTTTTTTTTACTTGTTCAACATGGCTGCTACCGTAAATCATCCACACGGTTTTTGCAGGAAACTCTTGAGTAATTTTCAAAAAGTTCCGTTTTATATTGTTTTTCGCTTTTTTAAATAAGTACTTCATGTACTGAAATAATGCATACTTACTTGATAATTGATTCTATATAATAGTATAGACCAGGGGTGTCCAGCCCTGGTCCTGGAGGGCCGGTATCCTGCAGGTTTTAGACGTTTCCCTCTTCCAACACACCTGATTGAAATGATAAACCTATCATCAAACTCTGCAGAAGAATGAGAACGACCGTCAGGTGGACTGTTCTTCAATCACAAGTATCATTGGTATCATCGACGTCCTTCCAATCACCAAAAGTGATGTCGTCGTAACCTGTTTCAGACTTTTTTTTTTTGTATTTCATCAATTTGAGCCACAAACAAAAATACCAACGCAATTACATACAATTCACTAAGGATGGAAATGAACAAACATAAACAGAACAAAAAAGAAAATGGAGAAAACTGAAGAAAATTTACAAAAATTAACAAAAAACATTGACAAAGTAAGAAACTAGCGGATCCAAGCAGAACAACAGTCGTTTTAATCTGTTTTTACTTTTATTCCATTTGTTTTAATCTATTTTTCCTTTTGTTCCAGTTGGTTTAATCTATTTTTCCTTTCATTCCATTTGTTTTAATCTGTTTTTCCTTTTGTTCCAGTTGGTTTAATCTATTTTTTTCTTTTATTCCAGTCGTTTTAATCTGTTTTTCCTTTTGTTCCAGTTGTTTTAATCTGTTTTTTAATTTCATTCCAGTTGTTTTAATCTGTTTTTCTTTCATTACACTCGTATTAATCTGTTTTTGTTTTATTCCTGTCGTATTTAACGCTGTGTTCGTTCCACGTCGAGTTCAGCTGGTTTGAGTCTCACACTGAAGCAGAAGTGAACTAAATAAAATCATCCGTTTGTTGTTGGCCGTGGTCTAATTACCCAGAGTGCACACAAACTGCACACGCACCGCTTACTCCAGCCTCGGGCTCAACGTAATCACACACACACACAAACACACACACACTGGCCTCGTCCTGAATAAACACATCCATTCATCGGCGTTTAAGGCATCGATTCTCACATTGACAGACCTTTGAGAAAACTCCCCAGATGGAAATGGGCATCGATCGGTGCTGCTGTGTTCACAGGACATTTATTACTGAAAAAAAAACAAAAAACAAACGGCTGCAGGAAAACGGACGCACACTTAACAAAACAGAAGTGAAAATGATTACGTCCCTCTCCGAGGAGTCGCTGGCATTTCAGTTTGAAAAACCCTCGTCTCCACAGACACCACATGACCGCCATGTCTGCACGAAGGGACGCTCCGAAAACATCCACAACTTCACTTTTATACTCATGTCCCTTCACTGCTTCAGCGATATGATACAAAGAATAAACTTTAACCCTTTATGTGCAAAAATGCACATGAAATGAAGAAAACAATCACAGACAAGACTAAAATAATCAAGAGAATTAAGAAGAACGAACAAAACAACCAACAAACTGACCAAAAATGAACAGAATAATCAAGAAAATTAAGAACAAACAAAAAATGGAGAACATTAACAGAAATTCACATGAAATGAAATAAATGACAAAAATGAAGAAAATAACCTAAAAAATTAGAACCCCCAAAGGAACCAACAAACTGACCAAAAATTGAACTAAACCCATAAAGACCCAGATCTTAATGGGTTAAAAATGTCCGTCTCTGAACTGAAACCGTCCGAGTTGAAGATGCCATGTTTAATGCGACTGATGGGATTCGTCGGCTTCTGCGACAGATTAGAGTCGAGGACTAAAACCCAGAGGCCTGTTTGATATTTACATGGTCCCAAACCTGCAGAAAACAGCAGCTCAGCCCAGACGGCCTCGCACTTTGCATTTAATAAGTGCTGTAAATGAATCCACGTCCCGACGACGCTGAAGGCTCATCACCTGTTTACGGAGGCCTGGGCTGACTCCTGCTGCTTCATGCTCAAACTGGGAGTTCTGGGATCCCAGAAGAAGAGGCATGAACCGGCTCGCCTCGCGCCTCCACCGAGATGCCTTTAATGAAGCCTAATCGCCGCCGTAACCTGTTGGCAAAGTTGCACCTGATGGAGCTGAACCGTTGAGCGGAACAACCACCATGGAGAAGAATCCCATGTGACGGAGCTGAGATTAATTTACTGTCACATCTGCACAGGGAGGATTCTGTTAATTTACCCAAAAGGTTCATCAACGAGACCACAATGTCACTTTGAGAAACAAGTCACTGTTCTGTGCAGATGGTGTCGGGAAACAGAGCAAACAACACCGTGGTCGGGTTGGGATGAAAGAAGAACCGCGAGAAAGCACAAGAATGGTGCTCACTGCTAATGCTAACTGCTAATGCTACATGCTGAGTGTATTATGGGTAAAATGCAGAGGCTGAATTTCACAACACTTTGGTGTAAATAGATGCTCAAGTGATGCTACGAATGGAGCTCACTGGTAATGCTAAGTACTAATGCTAACGGCTAAAGCTAATGCTATGTGCTGTGTGTATTATGGGTAAAATCTGCATCAACAGAACCACCAGGACACAATGGTAGAACCAGATCCGGCTGTGATCAGACACTAATAAGGTCGGTCCCCAGTCAGCCCCCCCCCCCCTTCATTTTCAGTGCAGTTGAACTTGGAAAAACAGCTTTGTTCCACCTCCGACCTCCACTGTCAGTGTAAGAGGACCTCAGTCGTCATGGTTACCGGTAATAAACACATGGTTGTATCGGTCCAACTATCAGGTTGAAACAGGAGTAATCCGTCCGTCCGTCCACTCTGACCTCTGACCTCTCCACCCACTTCACTTCCTGAGGGTTCAGGTCCTGAATACTGATGGACCAGGTTTAAGACTCTACTGAGGCCGTTCTGAACCACATGAAGACCTTTAAGACTGTAGAGGATAAAGGTGTGAGGGTTAAACACTGCTCTGATTCGGATTTTAGACCAAACTTCATCATTTCAGCTGTTTTTTTTTTACTTATTTTAACACTCGGTGCACTAAAGCATTAACACTGAAACATGAACTAAACGTGAACAGAAACACTAACCTGTAGATGTTTGAACTGAGGCTCGACTCCATGTGCATTAATGCTGAGTCGGTTGGGTTTACAGTGATGGAACAGAAAACCCATGGAGTTTAATAAATGACAGTGGACAACATGAACAAATATGAACTTAACAAAAAAATAATAATAATAATAATAAATAATGTGGGGAAAAAGCAAAAAATGTACTAAAATATATTGGAAAAAAGGTTAAAAATAAGCAACAAAATTAGCAAAAACAGCCAAAATAATGAATAAAATGAACAATAACATAAGTAACATGAACAAAATGAATAATTTGAAGGAAAAAAAAAGAAAGGACAGGAAACAAACTGAAAAAAAAAAGTAAAGCATTAACAGTAGTTTAGTTAAATATGTGTGAATGGTGCCGTTTATTTCAGAGTCTGAGTAAAACCCATGGAGTTTAATAAACGACAGTGGACAAATGTGAATTTAACAGAAAACAAACTACAAAATAATAAATAATGTGAGGAAAAAGCAAAAAATGTACTAAAATACATTGGAAAAATGGATAAAAATAAGCAACAAAATTAGCAAAAACAGCCAAAATAATGAATAAAATGAACAATAACATAAGTTACATGAACAAACTAAGCAACAAACTGAACTAATTTGGAGAAAAAATAAATAAATAAACAGCTACAGCAGTAGCAAATTTTAGTTAAATTTGCCTGAATTGTGCCGTTTATTTCAGAGTCTGAGTAAAACCCATGGAATTTAATAAATGACAGTGGACAAATGTAAATTTAACAAAAAACAAACTACAAAATAATAAATAATGTGAGGAAAAAGCAAAAAATGTACTAAAATACATTGGAAAAAAGGATAAAAATAAGCAACAAAATTAGCAAAAACAGCCAAAATAATGAATAAAATAAAATGAACAATAACATAAGTAACATGAACATAATGAATCATTTGAAGAAAACAAAAGAAAGGACAGGAAACAAACTGAAAAACAATGTAAAGCACAAACAGTCGTTGAGTTAAATATGTGTGAATGCTGCTGTTCTTAACGTTCCGTCGAGGCTTCGATGATCCCAGATTAAGTCCAGCTCCTAAAAGCCTGTCGGACGTGAACAGGCTGTTATTGAACATCTGTCTGCAGTCGGATTACTGCGCGACATTAAACCCATAAATACTGCTGTTTGGATTATTCTGGCCTCATATTACCGTACTTACACTAATATGGTCGTTAACCTACATTTTTCACATTACGCCGTCAAATCCTGCCGTCGGTGTTTAGTTATTATTTGTTTTTGTCAACTTGTTCCTGTGTTTTTGACGTGGACTTTTTTTTTTTTTTTTCCTTTTGTTGTTTTTTGGGTGAAAGCTGCTGCAAGTAAATACAGTTTATGACAAAGTGAAATAGAATCTGAGACGGAGAATCTGAACTCAAATAGAACATGACGCTGGAGCTATTTTGAACTGATGGAATATTAGATGAAGTGTTGAATTTTTTACTCTAATTAGTGTTAACTTGTCCAAACTGACAGAAAAAAGAACAAAAACATACTTCATGATATTACTGCTGCTTTTTATATTATTCATGTAATTTTATTTTTTCAATTTTATTTTTCAATTTCTTCAAACATCTTCTCCAACGGAACTACCGGTTGGATTCATTTCCAGTTTTAAATGTATCTTTCTTTGGATAATGTCTAAAAAGTTTGATCACAGTTTTGAGAAGTTTTGATTTTTGCATTAATTTTATTTTAGTTTTTTGCAAATTTTTGAAATATTAAAAAATTCACCTTTCCTTCTACTGGTCCATATTTGGATGGTTTATATCATATAAATGTTCCAGATATGAATATAGTTCCTATTGATCACTGATAGAAGTCATAGATGGACTGTGATTGGATGAGTTGAGTTCTCCTCCAGTGAAAGTCCCGCCCACTTCTATAGTTAGATTGATCTGCATCCAGACCACAGGACTGGAACATAGAACCGAACCTGACAGAACCTCACACATTCATCTGGGACTGATTCCGATAGAACCTGACTCTGACGTACAGGGAACCTGGAACTATTTCTAATTGATGGAATATTATATGTAGTATTTTATTTTTGTCTGTAATCAGTGTTGTTTATGTCTCCAAACTGACAGAAAAAACAAAAATATTCTTTTCCAGCAGCACCATACCTGGTCAATATTCGACTCGTTACCTCTGGAGCGATGCATTATACTGGCTTTAGCCTTTTGATCATCAGCTGTATATGTATTTGTCTTGAAAAGTGCAGAAATGTTGAAATAGAATACGTCTATTTGATGTTGATTCGTCAGGAAAATATAGAAAACCATCAGAGATGAGTCAGAGAGCAGCCGAGGCCCGGGTTCTGTCTCATACATATGAGTTTTACATACATTGACCTGAGGATTTTAAACTCTGACCACATTTAAAACAAACATCTGACACCGTAGCATTAAATATATGAACAAAAATAATGAGAAGCAGAATGTGTCTCCTGTAGATGTGTGACCTGCATAGGAGTCGGGTCCTGTTTAGCCTCAGGGAGAATGATGAGAGCTTTTCACTTTCAGTTTGTTTATTGGTTTGGAAAGAAGTGTGAAAAAAATGCATCTCTGCAGAAACTGGTTAAATCAATGTGCAAAGGTGTGAAGAATGTTTAGTACATTCAGTATTACATAATTGTAGCTCCTGCCTGAAAAATGGTGCATTGCAAAAAGGAAAAAAAAAATACTTTTCAGTAAAAAACAGCCTCGGTTCAGCTTGATTTCACAAGAGAATCGAGTTTCGAGGTAAACTGACATGATGGTAAAGTGGGATATTTTTTATCTAAATCTGGATTTTAGAGATTATTACCAACATCTAGTGGATTTATGAATTTACACCAAGAAAACACGATTAAAAATGCAACTATTACTGCTATTTGAGTATTAAATGTCGATTGGATGTCACAGTTGAAACCAGCAGCAAAAAAAAAAACACAAGAAATAACAATGAAACGTCCTCATTTGCATCTTTTAAAGGACATTTGAGAATGTCAGCCCAAATTCTGGCATGAAATTAGTAGATTGGAAAAAGGGTAAATATTTTAACTTCATTAAAATCAGGAAAAGCCTCAAAGACTGATTGATGTAAATGATCAATGATTAAAAAAACCCAGATAAATAAAGAACTGTGATTCTAAAATATGAAACAACAGGACCAGGCTCCTGTCGTCGCATATTTAAAGATATTCATTAGCATTTGTTTGACCTTTCAAGGTCAGTCAAGGTCAAAGGTCACGGCATCAATTTAAAGTCCATATTTGACTTCCAATCTATTGCCAGGAGTAATTAATACTATTGAAGAAGGACTGAAATGTACAGAACCCTACAAAATAATAAATAATGTGGAGGAAAAAGGTGAAACATTTACTAACAGGAGCAAAAAACAATAAAATAAGCAAAAAAATGAACAAAACCTGACAAAGTACTGAATAAAATGAACTGTAATACAGAAAAAACCCTACAAAATAATAAATAATGTGGAGGAAAAAGGCAGAACATTTACTAACAGGAGCAAAAAAAAACTATAAAATAAGCAAAAAAATGAACAAAACCTGCCAAAGTACTGAATAAACATGAATAATAAATCCACAAAATAATAAGAACATGAACAAAATAAGCAACAAACAGAATCT
>JAPTMW010000010.1:7645026-7655643 GCA_029822955.1 Ostorhinchus angustatus
AATTTCAGAGTTGATATCTATCCATTTTCCATGTTTTCTTGATAATAACCAAAATCACTTCAGTTTTTACATCAATACCTAATGCATTGTACTGACAAAACCAGTGTTTTTAGGCATTCCGTGTTTTCTTTTCTGTCTGTTTTAGTCACATGATACACACGAGTTAGTACGTGATTGCATAACCATTGTTTTTGATTACTTTTGATGGTCGAATCATTTTTTCCACGGCTGTACTGTATATTCTGCAAATGTAAAGATGTCTACTTTCCTTTATGTACTAAAAAGATTATCGCACAACTTGTATTAACATGTAAAAACATATTGTCTTAATCAGGAATGTGTAAAGGAGGCTACAGCTTCTGAAAAGTGGACATTTTGGACATGCAGAGGAATAAAATAAGCCCAGTTTGTAAAATTCCCTTGACTGAATAAAAGATAACTATAGATACTTGTTGAAAAAAGTTGACGGGAGGTCAGATGGCTATAATACTGAGCAAATGTGGTCATACTGGTCACTGACTATAGCTGGCAAACAGATGGCTTACACAGATTAACAGGCTCATGAGCAGATTAGCTCAGTTTACTCACTGCTTCACCGGCTGCTTATCTGACTGACTGACTGACAGGTGGAAATAATGTCAGCTTTGCTTTTATTTTCTACGATAACAAAAAAAAAAATCAATGACACTGATCGATTCGACATAGGGAGCTTATTATAGGTCGATGTGTTGTTTCCTTTCGGTCAGAGGTGGGGTGATGGATGACTGATTGTAAAACCTGCCTCAGGCCGAAAAACAGGATGTCTTATTTGAAGGAGTTAGGGCAGAATAATGTGTAGTCCCCGTCTGTGGCTCAGAGCTAACCTAATCCAGGACCCTTTTCTCTAAAGCAGCTGGTCGATAACATGAGGATCCTGTTTGTGATTGTGTAGCTGTAGGGCCTAATGTTCATCCTGCGTGCGTTGACCTCACAGTGAGATGAAGCTTTTCGTAAAATGATCAAATCTGCTCACAGGACTGACATCAGAGGAGTGTATGCCTTCAGCAGCCACCTGGGATTTAAGTCAGAGTTTGACAAATGGTGACCTGGAAATAGAAGCAGTAAATGTGTGTGTTTCCGTCTAAAATTACCCTCCACCCCTTCAACCTCTTTAGATGTGTCAGAACCCTGCTGCATACACTCCTGACGCATATCTTTATTTAAAAAAACGCAGCCTACATGGTCCTATACTCCTACAAACACATACTAACTTATAAACATAAAGCTAGGAATATAGTGTACAGAGGTTACAGTGTATGTTTATGTGTTTTGAAGCATTTAATCAGAATAGAGCTGTTTTGTTTTGACTTGGACGACGTGGTTCCACCTGCTGGGATGCGTTTATTTGGTAACAGAAGAGGAGGTTTTTACAGCTATGTTTTTCTTCTTGTCTTTTTACCTCCCACGAAGGGTAAACATGAGGAGAAATAAACAAGTAGATTGAGTTTCTATGATCATGAGGCACTCAGATTTTTTCCATAGAGAGCTGATTTTCTAAATAAAAAAATGTATTGCAGTTAGCAGTGAGAGATAGTTTTCGTATGTTTGGATTCTCTGGACTTTGTATTTCCAGTCAGAATCATTTCAGCGTAACACAAATAAGCTTCATTCATATAAATCCAAGTTATGATCAGAAAACAGCAAAGGTACGATAAAATTTGTCATCATTGTTTCATAATGTGACCTTTATTTTTGTCCTTTTTTGGTTCATTCAGTGAGTTTTAGTGGTGGAGAAATAATACTTTTACCGTTTGATCTGCTTAATGTTAGCTTAGCGCTGCAAAGTTTGTCACATTAGTCTGTTATTTTGTCAAATTATTGACTTACACTGGTCTTGGGCTGTTAGCTTGCTTCCAATATTTGCCCGTTTAAATGATTGTTGTTTTGATTATTTTGTTTTCGGAAAATGGGCTTTGTTGACCTTTTAGCTGACATTCCTCTGGTTACATGGATGTATAGAATGTGTATATTGCGGCAAGCGTTGCATAGCGTTACCATGGCAACGCAGACAGAACAGGCTCAAGAGACAATAAAAGAAACTTGCAGTTTGTTGTCAAATTGACTGTGAAAATATATACAAAGCCATGAATGTGGCACAATCCTACATGTCTATACCCATTAATATGTCTCCGCAGCTTCAACATGACCAAACTTGTAGTGACTTTCACCTCTTTTAACAATTTTTCACCGCCTTCATAACCACTGTAGTTAAATGTGTTTAGGTAATGGCTGTTTTGGGATTGGTGATGTGAATCATTTTAACAGTTTAATGCAAACCATCATGTCACCTTACTATCTTGGTCCCAAACCTCGACTTTCTTGATTTGTAAAATTACGTTTCAAACTGAAAAGTGACATATTTTGCCTAAAAATTTCCCATGGTTCACACCAGAAAGGATGGGACTTTGCTTCTGTGTTGAACAGATTAATTAAAGTTTACATCCTAAGATAATTAGTAATAGACAAAATAACAGATATGATGTCAATGTATAGGTATCAATTGACCTTAGCTGGAATTTTTTATTTTGAATGATAGTAGTGAAGATTTTTTTTACAGTTCAATAATTATTGAGTTCATATAGTAATTTCCTATTGTGTTCATTTTTTTAATGGTTATGCCAGTTCTGTTAAAAAAGTTCATGCTAAAATTCAGTCATCAGTTTGAGTCACTAATAAAGAAAAAATATGTCAAAAATGCTGGTTTGCTGTGTTTCCAAATGTGAAATTCTGAGAATGAATGAAAGAATCAGTTTTACTCAAAAGGAATTTTTTTCTCAGAGCTACCAGATCTACTTCAAAACACTGTCTGCACAATACAATACATTCACTTTCATTCACATTCAGAGTGTCTTTCTACTTTAACAAAGGCAGTGAAAATTGCTGTAGATATTCAGTAAAAGTGTGTTTCTGGTGTACCAAAAGCCATACATTTAATATACAAATGTTCTGAAGACTGTCAGGAATTACTTATTAGATGTAACATAAAAAAAAAATAGTGACACATTAATAAGCTGCTGTTAAAAAAATCCATGACCATTGCAATCAACGTCAGTCATCTGGTATATCCCGCTCAGAGCAGGACAGTAGGGCATAAAGACTCCCCCAGCAGACTGACAACCCACTGACCTACTGGATATAAATAAAAGATCTGACCCAGTGGTGCAGAAAAAGTCAGTGATATATTTGTGAAGAGGAAGTAACAGATCTATTCCATGTTCCAAGGACGCAGCAGCTGTCACCATCAATTCAGAGACATTTTTATTTCTGTGGCTTCATTAAAAGTGATTAAAAGCATAAATTGATATAAATAAAATGATTAGTACGCACATAAATAAACCTTAAATGCAGTTATTTCAATGAGTCAGATTGACAGAAGCAAATTCAGAAGATCCAAAAGAATGTCCAAAATCATCAAACACTAATTTGCGCTGGGTGGCAGCCGGCCAGTCTGAGATGGAAGACGACACACACACACATATATATAGACACACAAAAGCACATAGACACACATTCACAGACACACACTGAGCAACAGCAGCTGTTAAAGCAGGGTCTTGTAAATCAGTCGTTCCTGTCAGACAGTTGTCTCTCAGTTTCTTTGATTGACAAAGTGAGGACAAACAGCTAATGTTGAGGTAGCAACAGAAGGAGTAAACGGATATGAAGACAAACATGGCAACAGAGTCGACAAGACTCTGGGATACATGGACTCGAGGAGGATTATTTCTGATCTTGTGGAGGTTAGATTTGGGTGTCCTGGGTATCCTTGGCATTTGGGTGCAAAATGCAAATGATTTTGTTTGTTGTTGTTCATTGTTAACAAAAAATAAATAAATTCTTGACAGTTTCCGCATGTCATGTTCTGGATGTGTTTCATTATGTTGCTGAAACATTCACTTTTGACCTCAACGTAACAGAGCATGTGCAGAAGGGATCATGTGGGTTTGGAGAATGGAGCAATACTTTGCAGAGTTTAGTGACTTAAGAGCGATTCTTAATGCAATATATTACAAATGCATGGGGTATCCAAAAACTTTTCCACCACATTTATCTATTTAATATGTAAACTGCCATTTCTTGCATTGTAGTGTGATGTAGTTTACGTTCTTTTTTTTATATACAGTAAATTATGTTACTTTGCTTGTTGAGTTTCCTCTTTTTTTCATACTTAAATTGTGATAATAGAGGGTTTTTTTTCATATTATGATTGGTGGATTTAATGTTCACCTAATGCTCTTTTGGTATAAGGCCATATAATGTAGACTGTTTTGTTGGCTCTTCTGCACGCTGCTTAAACTTAGTCATCTATCAGCCACTTGGTAGAAGAAATATGATGAGATACATCAACCAGCCTGCTTTTGTTCATAATAACAGCCAAAGGAGTACAAACAAATGGAATATGAAAAAGATTTTGCTTAGATTTTCTTTGTAATCACATAACTTGGCGCTGTACTCCGCTGGTATTTTTCTTTTGCTTTCCCTTTATGTCACACTGTGTTCAAGCCGCCACTGTGGGAGTGTAGTTTTGTTTAGTTATCCTTATTGTCAAATCATCCTGTTATGTTCATCCTTTTATAAAGTGTCTGACATGTTTCTATGTCTGTTCTATCTAGTCCTGAAGTGGAATGGAGGAGTCAGAGCTGCTGAAGGGGAGGCTGCAGGCCATCACTGTAAGGCTGGAAAATATGACCATCTACTGTATGTGCCCTGCAATGGAGTATTAGAAAATAATAATAATATAGAGTAAATACTGCATAGAATACTGTATTAATAATGATCAAGATACGAGTCAAATCATTATTTCTTTCAAGTTTGAAAGCTGAGTTTTGGTCCTCATTTAAAATTGAAGATGTTGCACCGGTTAAAACATTTGTCATTTTAGAGCATTTCGGGAAATATTAGGTTAGAACAGTTACAATAAAATGGTCAAATGTGTTCAAAGTCAGAACTCTAATTAGTAATTTAAGTAAAACAACAAAACATAGTTTAGTAAGTTATAACATTTCATAAATAATAATAATAAGCCATAAAGACAAAAATTGTGCAATGATCGTGATAGTCGAAAATAATTAAGGTATTATAGGCAAATGATATTGCAGTATTATTTAAAATTATATTACAATAACTCTCATTACCAGTTTATTGTGCCACTCTAAATGTGCATCACTAAAACTCCTTTTAACTGTATATCTTGTTGATCTGCGTCCTTTATTTTACCGGACTATAATAACTGGTGATTCTGTATGACATTTTAGGAGAAGCATCGCATTCAGGAAGACATTCGACAGAAGAAGCAGGAACTGGATCAAGAGAAACTCCAACTCCAACATTTAAAGGTGAATTATCTCATCCACATCATAAAGCAGTCATATATGATCAGCAGCAGAAAATACTGTAGAGTGTAAAACAGTTCAATGTACAACTGTTATAATAATGAGCGCTCATGATTTGTAGGAGCCTTATAATAATCACCCATCTGTTTGTTCGTCTGTTTACAAATCTTAGGATTATTATCCCAGACAAATACACCATGTGGCATGTTGCTCATGTAGCCTCAAGTATTTCAATGGAACTAGTCTATAAGTGTTGATCCATCAGACCTACATCCAGATCCAAAACATATGGGACTTTAATCAGATGGAGTCAATTACATGCATATTTAGGATTCAGAAATACAGTTTGACTGGAGGGTGGGACCCTGCCATGGCTCCTACCCTTTGCTTCTGCCCCATGGGACCTTATTTGGAAAAAAATGGAATGCAGTGAGAGGTAATTTCAATTTCAATGTATTTATTTGAACGGGACAGTGAGCATTAAAGAACATACATGTTTTCACATAAATGTAAACACTCCAGATTTTAGCCAAAGATGTTCCATCATAACCCTTAAAACTATTTGTCTTTCCTTTAGAAAATAATAAAATGTTCTAAAACTGATGAAGGGAAAAGTAAAGATAAGAAAAGAAATTGTACTGTTGTTGATGAACACAGAAATGTAAAACAGTAGATTATATGTGATAATACCACTGATACTATGATACAAAACCTGTCTTTTCTTTTTTTAAATTAGAAAAAGTCCTTGAGAGAGCAGTGGCTGCTGCAGGACACAGCTTCCCACAATGCAACGGGCTACCCACAACAACAGAGCGTTTTGTCTGACCAACAGCAGACCAGAGCGCTGCTGCACAACATCCACCGGTACAAACATGACAAAATACACCACACACAAACGTGCACATCCCAATATGACCTGCCACATATGTCGCTAACCTGTATCTGACCTTTGACCTTTAGTATAGAGAAACAAATAGAGTCTCTGGAGAGAGAGGAGTCCATGATTTCAACCAACGAGAGCTTCATCCTCAACAGACTAAAGGCTGTGGAGAAAAGTGCAGAGGAAATCATTAAGGTGCACCCACATATACACACATGTGCACTGTGGAAGTTTGTGTGTGCATTTTGTTGGTCTTTAACTTGTTTCTGTCTGTCTTTCAGGAGGCGCAGGACAGTTTTGTTCCTGGTAAGTTGTGACATTTTTGGACATTGCATCCTAAAGGAAACTTTAACACGTCTTAACACTGTGTTTCTGTTTTTAGTTTGTCCTGCAGAGCCATTACAGGTCACCACGGTGATCCCTGATGTCCCAGAATCCTTCTCTCCACCAGCTAGTATACACACTGAGCCCAGCACACCAAGAAAGAGTGAGATTTTTTTAACTGCTCCTGAGAATTAAATGCTCCTCAACTGTAGGCTAGTGGTTAGTGTCTGTAATACTGTAGCTATAGCTACTTCTGAATTTCATTTTGTTCATTCGGAGCTTGAGTAGGTCTGACAGCAACCATGTTCACCAGTATTAACATAAGATGCTTCTGTGTTTTTCTTCTGTCTCAGCTCTGTTTGCCATGGAGATAAATGTAACCAAAAACCTGCTGACAGGGGAGAGTACTGTCCTTTCCTCTGCACCTGTCCCTGCAGAAGAATTAAACCAACATTCAGGGCTCAAGGTTTATGACGACGGCAGGAAGTGTGTTTATGCCCTGCATGCACAAGAGGTACAACCAATACTATATTTGGGTTTGATGAACTGTGGATGGAGGGCTGGAAGTGATTTTTTTATTTTTTTTTTTACATGGGAAGCACCATCAGAAACTCACATTAACATGTCATGGATTTTCTGCCATTTCATCAATTCATCCATTCACTTCCTTGACTACAAACAATGCCTACTTTTAGTTAAAATTTGCGCTTAACCCTTTATAGGGCACTCATCGAAATACTCTGAAATTCAATATTGTTCATTTATTTTATATACATTATTCAGAATGGTTTATTGTCATGTAGAAAATCAAGGTCAATGAAGTTACCATATTTGGTTCCTTGCCTATAAGTGGCAAATAAAAAAAGTCTAAGTGCATGTAAGGTGAAAGGAGGTGTATTTTAGAACATTAGAACATCCCTTTTAGAACATTAGACCAACATAAGTGCTGATCCAGACCCCTGTCCACATCCATATGATCCCTTTGAACATCATTCCTTACATTAGTACCATTACTTCATGGTACCTAACAAAGCAGGTGTACTCACTGTTCCTGCAGAGGTGGACCTTACAGACCCTGTAGACCACATTGAACCTGAGATTGTTGCCTCATTGTCCTCACTGTAACTGCTGTCACTGTATTGTAATGTGTACAGAAATTATCAAAAATAGTCACAAACTAATGAACTTTAGCTTCCACTGTAGTTCAGCATTTGACAGCGTCTTGTAATTGTCTTCTTCTTCTGCTTATTCATTTTCCAGGGGTCACATGACCGGAGGAACGTGTCTGAATTGTCTGCCACCGAGGTAGAACAGCTGATAAAAAGCGCCACAGAACTTCGCCAAGTAAAACACCAAAACTACCAACGAAGCAACAACAACTCAAATGACGGGCACTGTTTTTACAACCACCAAAAAGAAAGACGTCAGGTGGAGTCACATGACCTCAGAAACCCAGGAAGGCGTTTTAGCCTTCGAAATAACAGAGAAGACGAAAACTGGCAGAGGAATCCTTTGGGAGGGAGTTTCTCTGATCATTACAGTCGACAGAGGACGGAGGAGCGAAATAACCAAAGCAATTATCACTTCACAAACCACAGAGGAAACGGGCATCGCAACGATCAGCAGTACGCTTCATACCTGCAGAGAACCCGCTGGAGTGTTCAGGAAGAGCGTCATAACCTCAGCAGCAGCTCCTTTAGAGGCAGCGTTTCAATGAATGGAGTCAGAGCCAATGGCTGCCCTCCCCCGAGATCACATGACCAAGAGGCAGTCTCCGCCTACCAACCGCAACTCGCCTACACTCCAGACAACTATATTCCTCTCAGTGATTACGTCAGCGTAGACGAGGAAGACCTTTACTGTTACAATCCACCTTCCCAACGCAACAATAACCCACCCAGCGCCCCTTACACCGCCCCCCCGAGGTGTGACCGAGTCCCCTCCCCCATCTACGGAGACGACACCCCTTACACCATCCTCAACGCCTTGGAAACCACCGAGCCAATCACAGCCATCTTCATGGGCTTTCAGAGGACGCAGGACGACAGCGGTCAGGGGCAGGAGTTTGACGGATCCCTGAAGGCGGAGCTAGTCATCATCGAAGACAACGAAGGCTGCAACGAAGACAAGAGCGTAACGGAGAAGAAGAACTGCCAGACGGGTGGTTTGGCCAATGGGAACGCGGGGCGAGCGGAGGCAGCTGGAGACAGACGGATAGACAGACATGTGGGACCAGGTATCAAAAAGATCCAGAAGAAACATAAAGCCTGCTGTCGTGTGTGCTAACGGGTCCGACTGATGCATGTTGAATGACCTGTGGTGTCCGTCTGCTTAACACTAACACTAACTGTTGATGAACCACATAACAGCTGCTCCTGTCAATCATAAAGGCTCTGTGAGTGAATGTAGAAGCATCAAGCGGTGACGTCAGAAGAAATGCAAAAAGCCCTCGTTCAAGCCAGTGTTTTTGTCCATCTGCTCTTTGTAGTTAAAGGTCAAGGTCAAAGTTTATTTATATAGCACATTTAAAAACAGACACGAATGTCCCAAAGTGCTGTACATAATCAAGAGTTAAAGGGTTCTATTTAGTAAAGTCCCATACAAGAACACCCTCACGGCTTCAAAAACCACCAGTAATGTTCCACCACGTCCCCACAGACTCACTGAATAAAGTGTGAAGCTCTTTGTTCACACATTTGTTTCCCAGTATCATCAGGTTTTCTCCTTCATATGTCTTGTTCACAATAACACAGCGTCTTCTAATCTACACGTGCTCTGTCAGCTGATAGTTTACATCATAGCTCTGTTAGCTTAGCCACAGTAAAAATGGAAATCACCTGTTTTCTGTACGGTCTGTGTTGCCAGTAGCTGTACTGAAGATCTGTTTAGTCAGAAATATCAGAGTTTAGTCTGAACTGTGGATCAACAGACTGCAAATTAGCAAAGATAATAACATCCCAGAATGAGTTTATACCTTCATAAGCCTCGGAGTCAAACTCATCTATGTAGAAGAAACGCCGCTGCTTCAGCATCAAACTCCATTCTTTTCATTTAGTTTTGTGTCCAGTGGTGAAAACAGTAACAGTGCCATCTAGCTTTCATCATTTTGTCAGTTTCTTTAAATCTACTCCCTCTAGTGACACATCAACCCATAATAGATTGAATTCATGTCTCTTTAATATAATACATTGACCCCTTTGACACAACATCAAAGCTCTTCATTCTAAACCCTCTAATGATACTTTTAGGCTACGTTCAGACTGCAGGCAAATGTGGCCCAAATCTGATTTTTTTTACCCATATGTGACCTGTATCCGATCTGTTAAAGACAGTTTGAACAACACAAATCTGATTTTTTTCAGATTCGACCCAGGCCACTTTCATATGTGGTCCTAAATCCGATACTTATCCAATATTTTGCAATGCGACTTCAGTCTGATCGGCCAGTTGGCATTTATCCGACCTTTACGTCATTGAAACATCAACGTCAAACATCACAATTCTGCATCCCAGGAGGAGAAGTGGCAGGAAAAACATACTTATGTGGTCATATATTACGTCAGGACCGCTTGTGTATATGCGGGTCACTTCAGGGTCACATTCATTTCATACTCAAAACTGATAGAAGTCACATTTAATGTGTAATATGAACAAGCACACAAAAAAATTGGATTTCAGCAAAAAATTCGAACTGTTCATTAAGACCTGCTGTTTGAACGTAGCCTTAGATGTTCTTTTAATCTTTAGAAGTTGAAATACTGCAGATAGCTCTTAAAATAACTGATGATAGTGGATGCTTCAGCTGGATGCCGCCCTCTCTGTAGTTGTAAATGGCCCATTTTACTAAAAAATAGGATCTTAATATTCAGATGAATGTACACCAATGAAAACCTAATTATGAAAACTAGATTGCTGTCTTTCATTTAGATCCCCCTAAATCTTAACACAATTGTCCTTTATGTTCTCGACTCGACTTGTAAATGAACATTTTTAACGGACCTGATACATTTTCCTCAATCACTATAATCTAGAAACTGAAAC
>JAPTMW010000010.1:7677821-7690083 GCA_029822955.1 Ostorhinchus angustatus
TAATGGTTAATCTTCATCATTACACAGAAACTTCAGCTCTTATCTTGTCTTACCCTCCTTTCAGGGTCTGTGGAGCTCGCTGTAGAGCTGGCAGAAGGAGACCGGAGAAACAGATCTCTCCTGGACTTCATCTGCTCTTCATCCGTCACTATGCTACTTTCCTCCATCTCTTCCTCCCTCTGCTCCTCTTTTCCCATCTCCTCCTCTTTCCTTTCCTCTTCATCTCCCTCTCCTCCTCCTCCTCCTCTCTCACATCCTCCTTGGTTGGTGAAGGCTGCCCATTGGTCGTCGCCTGCATCGCTGTCTGAGTATACGACAGCCAGCTCGGCCTGGAGGCAGTCGCTAAGGTGGCTGTCGCTAAGGTCGTCTCTGTTGCCGAGGTCATGACCCCAGCACTCCTGCAGCATGGTGGCTGCTGGCTGCTCCGGGGGGTCAAAGGTGACAACTGTCGCCTCTGGTGCTGGAAAACTGTCAGAGATGAAGAGGAGCTCTGACAGGCTGCTGGATTCCTCGTCGCCATATCCATCCTCTGCTCTCCCTCCATCTTCTTGTGTTTCTTCCTCGGTGTCCTCTTTAGTTTCATCGTCTTCTATTTCTTTCCTCCAGTCATCTTCCTCCTTTTCCTCTGTTATATCTTTAGTTACATCCTCTTTTATTTCTTCTCTCCCTTCAGCGTCTCCTTCACCTTCTCCTCTTCCTCCTATGTCTTCTACGTCTTCTTTTTTGCCTCTTTCTTTCTTCTCTCCTATCTCAAACACAAGATAATCACACTCCTCTCCATTTCTTCTGTCACTTTCTGTCTCTGCAGCCTCATCTGTTTCTTGCTCATCACTGACTGGCTGCATCACCCCGTGAGCTTCTGGGTAATGGAGTCCATCCATTTCCTGGCTGTGGCAGCTAACCAGGTTTTCTCTTTCCAGGTCTGTTAGCAGTGGTGAGGAGCTGATCTCCATGGTAACCGGTTCAGTTGGCTGTGCAGGAGCAGGAGGGTCGTCAACAGGGTTATCGTTACTGGAGTTACTGTCGTTGTGGCTACTGTCCGTTAATTCCCCCGCTGTCCTTCTGAGCCCAGCTGTAGCTCTCTGTAAACACAAATATATAGTTATAATACAAGCTGGCTGCATTTGGGTTGTACAGTCACCAATGGGGATGTAGTATATCAACTAGTCTTATTTATTATCACTTTTGTTGATAAGGTTCTTTTCCTTTTTTCTATAGCAACTGTGCAGATCGTCTTTATTTTTGCATTGGTACATAGAAGCATCTCCTGGATTCCGACTTTAAGAACTTGTATTAGGGCTGCACGATTTTCGCCAAAAATAAAATCCCGATTTTTTTCCTCTAAAAACTCAATTTTTGATTTGGATTTCTGGGTAAAACTACAAAAGACAACAGATGTCAGCATGTCATTTTTGTGTGCAGTCTGCAAGGCAATGCACTGCTCCCACTCTGGCGTGTGATGATGTTTGAGGTGCAAAGTAAGTTCTTTGACAGATACCACCTTCAGGCGGAGTTTGCAGCCACAGTTGGTTTGGCCTTCATCAGAATCTTTGAAGCCGTACAAATTCCACACAACTGACTTGCTCTTGCTATTTTTAGCCACGAACTTCTTATTCTCCTTAACAAACATAATTTTTGTACTGGTGTGTGGAGGCCTCTCTCGCAGTTAGGAGGAGGAGCTTACGGTAGCCTGGAGGAGGAGCCTACGGTAACCCGGAAGCACGCGAGACAGGAGACAGGAGAGAGATAAAATTCAATTTGACAATTACCCTTTTTAAACACTGTCCTAATTAAATAATCCGATTTCGATTTAAAATCAATTAATCATGCAGCCCTAACTCGTATGTAGCAATAATTGCTCACAGGAGCATCAGATCTGTGGATTCTGTCTCCAAAAAAAATGGTGGTAAGGGGACAATTACAGTGAAAACATGTAGCGAAAACCTGGTGTAATTCTTATTTTTGATAGTTGCTACAACAACATTGTCCATTCCTGACAGAAAAGATGTACATAAACTATTTCTGGAAAAACTGTGACACATACAGTAAGCTACAATTTGAACTAAAAGCTATTATTTGTTAGATTGTTTGAAACCTTTTTATTGACATAAGTACAAAGAATAGAATTTCCGTTTTTCACTGACCAACTTTAATATATTTTGTCAATACACTGTTGCCCATAAAGTTGGAATAAAACATTTTTTCCTCCTCTCATGAAAAGATTGTAACAATGTGATTTATTCTTGATAGATAAAATGTAACTGGGTTCAGTATGTAATCACTGGACCTGGTCAAAGAGACTGTAATATGATTGGATGTAAGAGGAACCCACCAAAGGCTTTGTTTGTGCAAGCAAGCAATGTGTTAATGCTTATCACTTTGTGTCCCATCTTGTGAATTGTCAGACAGTTCAAAAAGAACATTTCTCACTGCCTCTCAGTTACTAAATTTACCTCCAGCCACATGAATGTTGCCTTCATGTTTCACTGAATTCACACAGGCACTTTACGCTCAGTCAGTAGATTAAAGCGCTGTGTGCACAGATATATAAATATATATGTCCTATAAATGTTTCACAGGCTAATGTGTAGCCTTTATATTGTTACCATGGTGGCACTGCGTTGGCAGTGAGTGGGTTAGCAGATTATTATGGTCTGTCGTTCCAGGCATGTGCTGGTGACAGACGGGAGGTGTTGCTATGGAAACACTAAGTATAGATGCAGAGGCAGGCGAGCTGCTAAAGTCAGTTTTCTTTCAGTCCAGTGACAATCTGTGAAGCAGCACTGATTTAATAAACAGTGAGAGTAATCATTTTCAATTGTTAATGCATGTTGACTTGTTCCACATATGCCTTGACAAATTACAGGCTATTAGTCATCTGATATCACCAAACTTTATTTGCAGTATTTTTTTTACTGCACTGCTGCAGTTTGAGCAATAAAGCAAAATCTCAGGTACCAAAATGCCCGTATAACACACACAAATGAATGCTGAGCTAAATGAGCATCATGTTCTTAAAATTCCTTCCAATTTATTTCTGTGATTATGGGAGAAAAAAACAGGAATGACTGTCAAAGCACCTGTCACCTCCCAAGCTGTTGGCACACTTTTTTTTTAGCGTCTTTATGCAGCCGGTCGCTGCAACACTAGTTGCTTTTCCATTGATGCTCAAATTGCGTGAATATAACTTGTGCATAAAAATTTGCCTAACGGAAAAACAGCAATTTTGGCAAAACTCTTGATTTTTGTTAAAAGTTTTTGTGCTTGCAAGAGATGGTTTTTCAAGTGTAGTGAAATTGGTATATCGTGCAAAACTGCAATGGAAAGACTTTTTTTGCACAATTGAAGTCACATGAACAAAAAAAAAAGATTGCTGATGGATGTTCCAACAAGTGAAGAACAAATCACCGCATTTGTGATTTAATGGAAAAACTGACATTAAGCGCCTCTGTTTTTTCAACATTTAGTAAATATCAGTAAAGTTTTGTGCATATGTCCAATGGAAAAGTGACTACTGACTGTTAGAGATGCAATATGCAAGATTTTCTTGTGCACTGCTTACATGAAGTTTGTGCAGAGCTTTGTTGGCATTTTCTACATCCACAATAACAGCCTGGTTTATTTGTAGAAACTTTGTCCTGTTTTTTCTTTTTTTTTTCTTTTTTTTTTCAAAAATCCTTATGTCTTGTTCCTGAGTCCTTCAGTAAATCTGTTCTGAATCTTACATATTAAACCTTTAAGTTAACATTACTCTTCCCTTGAATGCATTTTAGTCCCTTAAGCTCTTACTGGGTCTCTAAACTATTGAGAACATGTACATTTTAGCAGTCATGAAGTAGTAATTTAAATGAATGACATTTAAAATAAAAAGAGGGACCTTTTCTTGGATGTAAAAGTAATGTTACTGTTGGTCATAACTCTACTGTAACCAGCACCATAATGTTAAATAATATTTCTGCAATTTTGATATAAATTTTGAATATTACTTTAAAATCAAAGGAGAAGAAAATGTTTTTTTTAAGAACTACATATGATATAATATGCAATGGAGAATATAAGAAAAGCTGTTTACCCATTTAAAGGGAAAAAAACAGGTCATGCAACTGCAGAAATGACCTAAATAAGCAGTTTTTGATTTACTGTTGCATGAGCCTCAGCTGCTGAAACAAGTGTCCATGCCATAGTCATTTCTTTTCATGACGTAGTATTGTGGGTATTTTGAGTCAAATATATAGGGTATAATAATTTTCATTCGTCCTTCAAACACCACTATAATATTGAAGTCACTACTATATTTATTGCTTTAATGGCACTGTAACCATTCCACCTACGTCTGCTTTTGCCCCCTGACAAAATTAGTCATCAGATACAACCCAGAGACGTAATTTATCAGTAAAAAATAAATAAATAAATATAGTTTGGATAGAAAAGACCAGCTCTATTCAGTGATGACTCTATTAAACACTTAGGGGTTTTTGAGCAGCGGTGGAATTAGTCATAGCAGTTAGTGGTGCTTTCCTTTTCATGAAACGTTACACAACATCTCATAGGAATATATTGCACTTTTTATGCCATGACATTTGTTTTACAGCTTTAGTTACTTTCACATTACAGTTTTTCATCTTTTTCCTATTTAGTGAAAACCCTTTATCACTAAATATGTGGATTGGAGAATGAATGCAGCAGTAATATGAATTTAAAAGCATCTTGAGCCACATAAACACTGACCCCGACTCTGTTCTGTGTTGTAGATTTAACTAATAATCAACTAATAATTCTGTACGTAGACACTGTTACATCACTTATTACTTTGGTAAATGATCTGAATACTTCAACCATTGTTTTTGAGAGACAGTGAGTCAGCATAACTTACAAAAGGACATTAGAAACTGAAGTAGTATGACTCTGCAACATTATTCCTCCTACATTATTCCCTTAGAGAAGCATTTGTTGTGATCATCCTTTTCACAACAAGCCATGCAGCAGCAGCAGCATCCCTCCGCTGCAGCTTATTTCATCATGCAGTTATGTAAATATGGATATTAACCGGACTTTCGATCAATCTGGCTCAGCATCAGGATTTTGTAAGTTCAATCACAGTGAACTCTGTGACACAAACCAGGCCAGAATCAATTCATTACAGGAATCAGATGTGTCTCGTCCCCTTCCGCACTGAAGATAATGAAAAACAAGTTTGATGTGACCCTGATTGGTTGTTATGACACTTTGGGTTTTTTTCCAGGTTTACACTCTGTAACAAAAATGCATGATCACATTCTCTCTTTTATTGTTTCTTTTTTGCACTTTATTTCTTCCTTGTGTTATGATTATAACTAGATCAGTGATTCCATTATTTATCCTGTGTTTCTCAAGTTCAAAATTACCTCATAAAGTCAAGATATTCCCTGATTTACTCGGCTATATATGGGGGATTGGAGTGTTATTAGTCGTCCAGCAGCTCTCAGCTCTAATCCATCCTTCCGATCACTACCCGTCTGGATCTCAACCAGCGACCTTTTGGATTATTAGTTGACCTCTCTAACCTCAGCAAGTTAGAGATCGTATCTCCCATCATATAATGTTATGTTAAGTTCTTGGTAAGCTGCAAAATGTTTATCTCAGTGTAATCAAAACCAGGGATGAGTTTGTTTGCCTATGGCTGCAGAAGATGAAGTGTGGACATAAAGCAAAAATATATGTTACCCACATATTTTAACAGCATCTTCCATCTTATTCTGCATATTCCAATATCATACTGAAAAAGTGGGCTGTATGTTACATTAACTATGTCATTCTATCCTTGTTTTTGTTTATTCTGTTAATCTTTTTAGAATTTTTTTTATTATTCTTTTCCGTATAATTTTTATTACTATAAAAAGCCACTTTTTTTTGTCTTACATGGTCTAAATGCAGGCCTAGTTGCCTATTGAAGTGAACTCCATTTTCTTCTGTCAAACACATCAACAGCTGGAGGGAACATCATTTAACCAGAAACTCCTGAGTATATGTGTGTTGAGAGGATTACAGAGACGTTTTAATGTGGTTTTAAAAAGATGAGAAACTATTAACTCTTCTGCTGCAGTCAACACTCATCTCCTGTCTGTTATATTTAGCATCTTTTATCTTTTAGTATTTTATGTTTCACACACATCACTGCATATGTAGCCCAGAAAGAAGGTCAGCCCTGCAAATAAAGATTGATATTATACAAGTTGCTATATTTGCATTGTATTTCATTACAGTCCAGTGTTAAAAATAGTGTCATTTTAATTCTGCTCAGTTTCAGGCTGTATTCTCTGCATATTGTCTCGTTATACTATATTCTATTCATTGCGCAGCTGAGCCCAGTGTGTTACATAAGACGGCATCATTAAAAAACGGGCAAACCACCAAAAATCGTGACATAAACGCGCACATACAAAAGCCGAGCAGAAGAAGGAAAACCTGGCTCGAGCTAAACCGCAGCCTCGCGCACACACCTTCCAAAAAACCGGTCCAGAACCTCCCAGCGCACGCGGAGGACGAGGAGGAGAAGAAGGTCACGTGTGTTATTATTTTATTAAAAAAAAAAAAAAAGAGAGAAAAAAATCCGGTTGTTTATGCGTGTCTTATTGATTTGTTTATTTACCTACCAACAGCTTCCAGCACAGGAGCCAAAACGAGATCATCTCCAGGCGGCCACGACGCGCGCATTCCTCTCCACCTCTCCCCAACGGTAGCGCGAGCAGCCAGGCGGCCACCCGCTGGCGCGAGGACGGACGCATACACAGGCTGAACGGCTGCGGCGCGTGTGTGTTTGTGGTGGAGAGAGGCAGAGAGTGAACGGGAGAGAGAGGGAGAGCGAGGGGAAGGATATATCGACCTGTGCTGTAATACTGACAGTGAATTAGAGCAGAAGAGATAAATATGTATTGGCCGTCTATTGTACACCTCTCTCTCCCGTTCTCTCTCTCTCTCTCTCTCTCTCTCTCTCTTTCTCTCTTTGCACGCGCGTGCTGCATCCGGCCGTCCCGCCCTCCAGGAGGACTGTAAAAGATCCTCATCATCTTAACAAGTGGGCTAAGCCTGATGGGATCTACCGTATGGAACATCAGGGTTAATGTCATGGTTGGGAACTCAGATGACTGATAATTACATGAAAACTTAACCTTCAGCATTTGATCATATACTCCCATATACTGGTAATGGTAATTGTGTTCTTCCAAATGCAGCTCTGCTTTGGAAATACTTCACACAATGGGGATTTACAACTTAATTCATGCATTTCCAGTTTTGCATTGTGTGATGAGCATGCATGCACCCAAACAACACCAACAACCCTGATCCAACACTAGTCCCAGAAGAAGAATCTGTATTTTACATGTTAACATGCTACACACACTGAAGCTGAACTTCTGTATTGAACCAACAGACACTATAGACTATAGGAGGAGTGGGCTGCCATGACAGACACCCGAGGAGCAAATGGGGAGTTAAGTGCCTTGCTCAGGGGCAGATCAGCCAATGATTTCTCTGCTGATCTGGACAACCAAGCTTGCAACCCTTCAGTTAAAAGCTTCCTCTCCAGCATTGTAGGCCACTAGGCTGCTCTTTTTGGCTGCTCCCTTTAGGGATCACCACAGCAAATCATCTACCATGTCTCCTGCATCTTCTACCTGTCCTCTTTGCTTAATTCTTGCACATGCTCTGTTGTCACACATGACATAACCATGTAAATCACCAACACCCCTGATATAGACCAAATATCTACTAGTTTCTTTAGGTTTGATCAGCCTAAGCATTTTTCAGATATAGGCTTTAACTTTGTATTGCTACAGGTACATCAGTACTAACTCACATATTTGTATGCACATTGTTACTGCTATGTCTTAATGGGAATTTTGTCTTTTGTCTGAATAAGGGCAAATATTAAACATGCTCAGTGTCTCCATCTTAAACGTTAAAAGAAACAGGAGCTTGAGTATTAGTGGCCTTTTTTGTGGTCTCTTGTGCAAAATTAGGGTTTAGTGCACAGACTTTTTACTAGATTTTTTTTAAACAAAGGGGAAAATATTAGTTCATAAAAAAAACGCCTTTATTTGAGTGACTAAGCCTTTAGACCTGCTCGACACAAATAAGATTTTATACCAAAAAATGAGTGCATATCTGGGTTTTTAAACTCAGGTATCGACTCCTTTCCCAGTGCCAGTTAACAGGGTTGTATCTCTGTTTTTTGATTTCAGTGTCATTTTCAGCATCATGATATTACCATAAACAACAGAAATTATCATGTTAAATGGTCACAGGTTCATATTTTCAGTCCTTCCATGAAACTTAACAATAACTTAACAATTTAATCACAGAACAGCTGATTACTGATTAAATACATCCACATCTAGCGTAGAGTTTGTCATACAATGATACCGCAATTTATTTTGCATGTGTTTGGAACTGCTTGGAGAATGCACTTGAAACATCAATGAGGCACATATATAACCGTTTGTTTATATTAACAATTTTGCAACTTATCGCTATTGCTGTGTTACTTCATTGACACAGAGAGCTCTACATCTAAAAGATAATATGCTGTTAACACAAGTAAAATAATTATGAACTGAATTTGCTTCAGTGTTCATTGTTTCCTTGTCCCTTTCAGAACCATGGACAGCGCCATTTACGTAAAACACACATAAACAACAACACGGAATAAGAAATAGTTAAGAAAGTCCAAAGTGCAACATGCTGTCAACATATAAATAAACATCCTGTCATATATGGCAACTTGTCATACTTCTGCTGCAATCCTTTTCTTCTCCTTCACCCACCTCTGGGCAGGAATGGAAACAACCCCTGGTCCATTTACTGAGGTGAAGAGCAGACAGTTCAGGAGAAAGATGTTTCTGTTTCTACCATCTTTCACACAGACACTAGCCCTGACAGTCCATTTTTGATTTTCATCATGTCCTGACTGGGGATAAAAATAAATCGCCAGACACAAGGACACAGAGACCAGTGGGATCCCATGATACCACCTTCCAAATGTACCCACCTTCCACCGTATATGATACACTGTGTGCTTGTCTGTCATGCAGCATGTGGTGCATAGTAAATCTCTTTCCTTTGTGTTTATATGCAGCCTCATGTCAAACATGCTTGTTTTGCCTGAGTCCACATGTCAAAATGTTACATATATTCATGCATTCAGCTCAATTCACCTCACTGGAGACGCACCACACTCACATATATAAATTACATGAGTAGCACTGTGCTTCATTATGCAACAAAAACAGGCATAATTAAATTTGCTTTGCAACAATTTGGACAAACTACTGCACAGGACCATCTATTTTTCATCTCACAGAGAAAAATTTATTACCTTGAAACCAGTTCACCTTGAGTTCATTCTGAGCCTTCCAAAAAGTCAAGTTATGCCAGTGATAAAAACTCACATAAAAGATCTTGGGATTTTATTTCCGATTTCTAGATAATATCATTGAAAACATTTTAGTGAGACATTCTAAATTCAATAAAGTACTCTGGTCTTCTGTAAATCAAATCAAATTCCATTCTATTTTCCCTTCTCTTACCGTAGTAATGGGTCGATTCACATTTCAGTTGCTGGGGTCTGATACATTAACAGTGAATAATTGATTTGCCTCCTGGAAAAGGTCACATGAACTATTATTGCTGCTCGTACTGTTTGGTACAGATTGGAAATACCTTAATTATCTGTTAGTATATGAAAAATCATATACTGTACCTCAAATCATTACTATTACTGGTATAGACCCAAGAAAAGTGATGAAAGTAACCGGCTCTTATTATGTTTTACTCATAACTTTTAATTTTTACATGCATCCCAAAATTTCATTCATGTTGGCAGCAATAACTTATGATGTAACTACTGGGACAAGAAGAGGCTGAAGAATCAGACTGATAGGAAGGAAGGACTGAAGAGGTGATGTCATAATTGTAGGATAACCATATGTCTCTCAAGAGGAGGAGAAGAACCAGAACAAGAAAGAAGAAGAAGGAGGAGAAGAAGATGAAGAACAAAAAGAAGGAGGAGAAAAAGAAGAAAGAGGAGGGGGAAGAGAAAGAGAAGAACAAGAAGGAGAAGGAGAAGAAGAAGATTAAGAAGAACAAGAAGGAGGAGAAGAAAAAGAGGAAGGAGGAGGAGAAAAGGAAGAAGAAGAAGAACATTATCCCATTGCTTCTGTTACATTTCCAGCTGATTAGATTCAACACAGCAGGTGGAAAAAGTCCCGGTGCTTCACAAAAAAATGCAAATTCAGACTGATTTCAATGAAGTTGAAGGGATGTCCATGTAAATGCAGTTTGTGACAGATGCCTGGTGATTATGTCATCTCTAACTCTGTCTTCATGACAGAGGGGGAGGTGATTGGAGGTGAGCCGGTGTCTGCAAAACCAGATCCCATCTCACCAACAGACCAAACAAATGACAAAAAGACTGAGTGTGTGCCAAAAAGCCCGGTCAGGATAAGGGCGACAGCTCAGACAGACAGAGCCAGACAGACAGATAAACAGAAAAACAGAGAGAGATACAGGGATGAGAGATGAAACAAACCCCACATTTGACCTTCACATACAAAATCATTATTGAACTGGTACCAAACTAGACTGCTGATGTAATGACTTGGGGTTTAATCTGCTGACAATCTGCTTGTAACCCTTTAGAGTGAAGAAAACACTCATTGTGGTGTATTAGGCAGCGCTCAGACTACTTTTAAATGCAGAAGTGATTAGATTTGAGTTTATTTTTTGATAAGATAAGATTATCTCTGATTAGTTCCACAATTTTCTATGCAAGAATACAGACGAGAAATGTAATTAAATTCTACTGGTGTGTCATCAAATATATTGTACTTTAAATCAGTCAGTATCTTCACAGCAGTATTTTTCTTTTCTTTTTTTTTAGCTTTTAAAGGCAATATGACCGTAAACGAACACTGATTTAGTGGCCATACTTCAGATTTATTTGCTGCTTTGGTAACATTTCAATCAAATGCTGACAATGGGAAATTAAGTAACAGCTGGAGCCAAATGGTTGAAATTTAATGAACATATGTCTTTCAGTTCTTAAAGCTGCTTACTACTGTACTGTAGTGCTGAATTATGGAATTCTGTTCATTTTTTACTTTAATTTAATCCCTGTCTTTCTATATTCAAGAACAAATTAACCCATAAGGACCCAGTGTGACATCTGTGGCAATTCCAAAATGAATTTTTCTCTATATTTAACCATCCTTATGTGATTTATCGTCATTTATTGCAATATTATCCTCTATATTTTGTGTTTTTTTCCAGGGAAAATCAGGTATTTTCCGACATTTAATTTACTAATCACGTAGATGTTCATAAAAGCTCAGAGTAAAGTCGAGGATTATTATATCAATAATAGAGAAAAACGAGAAAAATCTATCATTAACTGAACATAAACCCAGTGTTTCCATCCGCTGTCATTGATCCGACTCCATGGGTTTTACTGGTGAATCAATGTTGTAGAAGATGATGGTGTTTCCACGGTAACTACGGAGGCTCTGAACGTCCAAATGGGTCATATCTGATGACCATGAAAAGATGAATAACTGTATTTTACACCAGTTATTTACATGAATTGATAGGATTAATGGATCAACAGGGATTAAACTGGATGGTTTTGGTAGATGGTGGATGTTTGGGTCTTTATGGGTTAAGGCAGTTTTTCTCCACACAGTGTTCTAAAAGTATTCAAAAAAGTTCAATATCAGATATAATATGTTGCTGAATTATAACTATTGATACACTAATATATTGCAGCAGGTTTTGTTGGGACTTGTTTTACCTGTAATTTATTAGGATGATTTTAATTTTGGATTCTAATATGTTGAATCTAAGTAAAATGAAAATTCTCGTCTTCAGTAAATGTACTCACACCATTCCATACTCCACCATTGACCCAGGTTTACAGATATATTCACTCCATTTATGAGTGTTTTATGATGACTCATTTTCACTTAAGTGCATGAAAACAATGCAGAGGACACAAAACAAGACTGGGAAAGGCCATGAAAATGATCTTGTGTGACTTTCCTCAATCCCAGACTTACATTTAAACACATATTTAAAACAACAGCAAATAAAATGTAATATTTTGGAATTCTAATAACATGTGCTCAACAATTTTGAATGCAAGTCTTCCTGTACTTTATCAGTGATCAGATTAGAGTCTGTTTTCAATCAGTTTTCAGCTTTTAGTCACATACAGTCATGGAAAAAATTA